>OV277351.1:37198651-37606151 GCA_922984085.1 Sicus ferrugineus
TCCATACCAATGATGAAAACTGTACGGAAATCCAACTTCCCTTTCCAATTGCTCTCTGGCCCCACGAACTACTCCTTCTGTTCAGATTCCCGAACTATGCTATGGCAAGGAGCTTCGCGGATCAGATTTCTCAACAACCGCCGCATTAATATCCCGCTGCGAAGATGCAGTAAGAATAAAGCTTTGAGTGTGTACAGCGCTCCCTTCTGGTCGAAGTCGATGTACATTTTATCGTTGTGACGAGCTTCATTCAAATCGGTCCCGAAGTTACCGAGTTATACAGTAAGAAACGTCCAAAGACACTTTCTTATATTTAAATGCTTCGGATAATTAGTTATAGGATAAACACAGTTATGGGTTAACTCCGCAACTGCTTACGGATCATTGGGTTACATATTACAGAAAACAATAGACTTGGTAGTTATTCAAGAAAACAAGCTACTCACGAACCGCAAACTACTGCGCTTTTTTGGTACAGCTAAGCAATTAAAATTTATGACTTGTGAATTCATTTTCGCATTTCTTTGACAAACACTCGCTAGCGTTGGCATGACATCATTTTCGAACCAAGTACGCTTCCAGTAGTGTACCAGACAGTTATATGCCGTAACTAACCAAAGATATGCGAAGAATCTACCGTCCGCCGGAACAGTTCGGACGCTTCGCATAGCAGTCAATATTTAGTTAACCTTTTTAACAGAAAGCAAACAACAATCAAGCCAGCACGCTACGAGCTCTCTGGGCGACACTGCGTAGCAAACTCGCCGGATTGGGCGACATATGGGTCGAGTTCTGGCTGAATTGGCCAGCTACACGCGAGGGACTCCAAAGACATTGACTTGCAAACGGATTTGGAACTTTAGTTTGCCAACGAGCAAGCAGAAGAGGAGAAGCAAACTGAAGACTTGCTAACTTAGCGTGGACTCAGTGCACAAGCCTTTGTATTTCCAGAGTTACAAACAACTATTATCCACTTAGTTGATTAGAGTCTGACCCCACCGCTATGATTTTTATGAGTTCAACTCGTTTAGTAGTTGCGTCGGGAGGAAAGGAGTGGAACTCTGGAGCACTCGATCTGTCTGCTTCTTGATACGAGTCTACGAGCTCGAGATGTACACATCAGTGACGCGTTCTCGCTCTAATGAACGACTTGCATGCGAGCCCGGGAATCAAGATGTTACAGATGGAGGATGCGGAGGAAGAGCTTTCCAGTGTAAATCTGGTTAGTATTTAGTAATTAAAATGACGTGATTGTGTGTGCATACAAGTATTTCTCGTTGCACTGGCGTTAGTCTAAGCAGTTGCATCGCAAACGGAATCCATTAATTTTATGAGGAAATTCAGAATGCGATTCTTCAAGAAAGAACGGTGTTTGAGAGGAAAATGTGTTACGCTGGAGATCGCAGGTTTTCAGAAATGAATCAAGGCTATAAAGTTTAATGAGGCCTGAAAAGTTGAAATCGCGCGTTAAGGAGTCAATAAAACTGCTCAAAATAGCTACCAATAGCTGAGAATGAAAATGAAATGGCTTTGAAATGCAATTTATTACTTTATATCGCATGTAAAATTTAGAAAAATCTGAATACTGCAAATGAAGACCTCTAGAAGTTTATTTCGTTGCGCACGGCCCTAGATGATCTCAACGGAAATAAAATATAAATCTCTGGAGAGATTTCTATATGCTGGAATTCCAATCAAATTAATATTGCAGAAGTTTTACGAGGCCGTAAAATTGCAATCGCGCGTAAAGGAATCAATAAAAGTAAAACAAAACCAGTGCAGAATAAAAATTAAATGGTTTCTAAATGAAATGAAATGCCGGTATTTTCTTTATATCGCATATGAATTATTGAAAAATCTAAAAACTGTAAATTCGGATCTCTAAAATTTTATTTCGTTGCGCACGGCCCTGATATACTATATATATATATATTTTGGGAAAGATTACTACGTACTAGGATTCAAACTACTTACAGTTTTAGATCAGTTTTCAGACGAAGAAGAAACGCTTTCATTTCAGAGGGGATTGCAAGAACGAGAGAACTTTTGGGGTCAACTTCCAATTTACTTCTTCTTAGATCTTCATACGATCGATTCATTAATCGCACCTTTGAAAAACGATTACTAATCTAACGCTAGCACTCGGAATATCTGTCCCGAGCAACAACTAACGACGACTATCTTTTTGAGTGTTTTTCAGCGAAAGTAAAATGCGTCCGTCACCGAAATCCGTTTTCGCAGAAAGGGTGTTATTCATCCAATCGACCTCGCTTCGAGTCTGATATGAATTTAAATGGTCAGCGTTGGAAAGCTGCAAGATTTTGTAAAAGTTTTGAGTAATAAAAAGAAATATACATAAAATGACGTAAAAAAAATGTCATGTGACGGCTTTGTTACGCAATTTGAGTCACCATCTTAAACGTTAATCAGCAGTGCTTACCGAACTCTGCTGCGACTGACGATCACTCGCGCTGGAGAAATAATTCGCAAATCCGCATTCAAAACAGACACGGTTAACAGAAAAGCTTAGCACGCCTCACAGCCATTGTGGTTACTATCACTCCCCGATTACTGACAGGTTATTGTTACGTTTTTATTGCCGCACTGCTGTACAGGACCCGATCGGTGAGCGATCAGTGAGCGATCAGCGGGCAAGCATATCTCGACATGGCTGGTGGCCACTCACCGCCAGCAACTAACTAACGAACTGCTTTGCATGCTTATCACGTTTTACGTTAGGTCGTGAACATTTCCACAGTTAGATGTTGCAACTGAGACAGAAGTCCGAAGGAACGACAAGCGTAGGGCGAAATACGGGCGGGCGTTTGCAACCGTGATTCGACGAATTTTCCAGGAAAATGCAATTGCAACATACTCGGTTAACTAGTTAGTAACAATATGCCGGTTATCAAGTACGAAGAAAGACGACGCGTCAGGCGGCGTTGAATTATGGAAATAAACTGTGTCACTGCATACTTTATGAATCACGTGACAAAGGCAGAAAGTGGGCTGCCGTCAGAAAGACGACGGTGACTTGTAGCGAGTCAGCTTCTTATTACCGCATAAGACTTTTTGACCCACTTCTCCGCCAAACAAATGATTACCGACTCATGAATTTCGGAAAAGGTAATTAAATATGTACTGAAATCAAAATGTAGACACAACCCGTACCAATTGGTAAAGAAGCACCAACAACAGAAACAATTAATTGAGACAATGTAAACAACATTTGGCTCAAAACGGTCTCTTCCAGCTGAAAGATGGTGGATACGGCCAACAGAAATAAGAAATTGTGCACAGCACGCGACAAAATAAGCTGTTTGTTCGGTCAAATTAAAAATTCAAACACACCGAGACCGACGAAAAGCATGTGCAACAGGAAAAACGTTTCCCCAAACGATAGGAGTGGATTCTAAGGTGCCTTCCGATGAGTCGCTCTGCGCGAGGAAAAGATACGCACTCGTCAAACATGCACTTCGAGAAAAGAGGTCTCTGTCGCGCGATTGTAGTTCGTTTGGGTACTCTGTGGCTGCAAAGAGAACCTACTCCGCACGCAATCCACACCGTCAGAAGAGCTATGGAACGTGTTTACAGAATGGTAAGCCGAAGTCGAGGCCTTGTAGCGATCTGGAGATGAGGAGCGTGACTTTCTTTGTTCGCTTGTGGAGGGATTCCTCCCCACTGTTATTACGTGGGCAGAACAAATTTAGTGGTAAATGACTCAAAAAAGACAGTAAATACAACTTGTTGACAGGAGAAATTAAAAGCCTTCGAATGAAAGGGCTGTAAGAGAACAACTGGAACCATTTGGCCAAAATGCAATGTAAGTATTTTTCGCAAGCAATAAAATAAAAGGGTTCGTGCATGATTCACGTTCACAACACAGAAGTGACCAGAAATCAGCGGCAATCAACCGCGTGTAGTGCGTGACTTCCAAGAAAGTTGCCGTACAACTCAACAACCTCAGAAATCTCTTAGCCATGTCCAAATCCGGCACGTCAAGCCGCCCCCTCACGCGCCCACTTTGTATTTACACTTTAAAATATGCGGTTGAACGAAAATAAGTAAAATGGAATCAGCGAAATGCAAAAGCAAATGATAAATCCCATGCAAAAACGAAGACAGTTAAATTGTTTATTAATTTTATTGTGCAATAACAACAATAGCGTCACAACTGGCAAAAACAAGGAATGTATTAAGAAATTACGGAGTTCAATAAACTGCTGTCACACTCGAGGTATTTTCCGATTCGATTTCGTTTTAAAATCACGTAAGTGAAAACAGTATCACTGTTAATAATTGCATTTGCAAAACAATGTAAATTTGCTTAATGGAGATTAATAAAAGGGAGTTGAATTGTCTTCCATTCAGAGCAACGCTTATGGAAGATGAAAGGCTATTTTTGGACTCAATTGCAAACATACATGCTGGGAAAAATGCTGTTTTATGATTGACGAGCGCATGAAAATGACACTGGAAAGTATAATTCTGTTCGAAGTATTTCACGACTCTTGGAGAATACTTAGCACGCATACCTCCCGCATGTTAGGGACGTTTTTGGGGGATCAAAATGATTTCTTATTCAAAAAAAAAGAAGGAAAAAAAAGAAAGTCGGTGGGAAAAATCGCACAGAATGAATCGCGCTATGTGATACAATTGATCCTTTTTGGCTTTTCAAATGAAACGAAAATTAATGAAATGAAATTGGCTGGGGATGACTGAGGTCCATTTATGCGTTATATCCTCGTCTGGAAGTATAACCCCTTTAATGAGATCGAGTAGAGTGAAAAGCCAAATTGTTACTTTGATAAGATAATGACTACTCAAGTCTAACGGTCCCCTAACTGTCAGTAACTTAAAAATGTCAGTTTGCCACAGCAGCATCACCCTCGAGATTAAATCACACTGAATCGAGCGACGTGTCGCCCAAGCCAAGGAAATTTATTGTAATTCGTCTTCACTGCATTAAGATATGGAAAAGGAACAAACAATACAACCAACTTAAGAAACTTTCACTTGTGGCGCGCAGCTGCAAGAGCGCATGAAAACAACTTGCGGCTGACTTACGGAGGAAGCAAGTCAATCTTTCGTTTTATAAGGCGAATGCCAATTAACGAAGTGACAGCTGAGCGGAGCGCGAGCGGACGAGGCAGACCACACCGCTGGCCTTAATTAAAACAAATAAAGAGTTTACAAAGAATCCACTGTAATTGAGACGAATCGAAATGCGTTTTAACACTAGAATTTTATTGTTTAGATAAGAATGAAAACAGGCTAAAAAGTGACTCACTCGACCTCTGGTATGCGGAGCATTGATTTCTTCCTGCTACTTACTGTTCTGATTCGAGGAAATTTGTGTGAATAAAACACACGATATTAGTTGTTGGACTTCAACTGAAGAATTTTGCATACCACTATAAATTCTGACAATTTTTTAGGGAATACGATTGGAAGAGAGATCAATGCGATGAGACAGAAGGAAGACATAGCTGAGACATTGGTTTTTTTTTCTTTTTTTAGCATACATATTTCTATCTGGTTGGATATAGAAATCCGGGGGTTTTAACGTTGATTCCAACCGCACGATGTGCCATTACGCATGGGGTTTCTTTTTGCCAAAACCAAACCCGTGGTGGCCTAACTCTGCAATCACACCATCATGCCTTCCTTACATGTTTTTATATCGTGGAAAAATACACCTGATATATGAATACCTTTGCTTAACAACCTCAGAACAGGAGGAGCATCTGCCAAGAGCATCACCATCAGTACCGTTTTCAGGGCTTGTGTTTGCATGGGACAACCCGACCGAGAGGTAGTGGCTAGCATAAGCAACCACAACCCCCTGAGCCCGACACCAATGACGAGAACCGATGTGATCCAACCACGAGTGGCGACCACAAGGGGGCTTGATCTCATCGCCATGATACCTGCTTTAACTCTACGTACGGGTCCACCGTAGAACTCTAATCAGATCCAGTGCCTGATGCACTGTAGCGCATCAGGCACTGGAAGGGCGGTCGAAATACAGTCTTCAATACTAATAAACGCTTCATTGACGGCTAGATTTATTTGCTACGATATTGTAAGAGTCGTGACCGATTTAATGTATTTAATACCTCCCTTGAGAAAGCTAGATAAAAAGAAAATAAGCAGTCACTTTTCGAACAATGCTAGCTCGCCAATTTTAATATCAATGCCTTAACTTCTTCAGCAATCATAGCCAAAACCTCTGAGGAAATTTAATAATTGCGAATTGCCTTAAAACTACGCAGAGTCTGTATAATCATCACAGGTGAGCCTCTCATGTCCGCCAAGCTTGCCTCATTCCGCTCAGCTTTTTGCGTTCGTGGGAGCATGCAAAATTAGGTGTCACTTTTATTGAAGGTGTCACTTTTATTGTCACTGGAACTGATTTTTGCTTCTTATTGCTACTTATCGTTGAATAGATTTGCGCTGTTGAAGTCTCCATGCTGCAATTGGCTTTTGTTAGCGGCTAACTAATAAAAGAGCGTATGCAAAATAATTAATTTAATTCATCGTTCAAAAGGCTTCCGTTTCCTTGCAAATACTTGTTTTCATAACGTCTGGCTTGGTTAAGTCATTGCATCCATGTTTCTTGCAACTTCTTTTCTACGAATCATTTCGAGAAAATGCAACAAGAGTTTTATAATATTTTGCATAACAAGCAAAACTAGGAATTCCAATGAGCCAGTAGTTGATCGATTTTGAATACAGTTATTTGTGGCGTTGATCTGGATTTTTTCAGTGAATCTTTCGTGGTTTCGGAATGCCACTGCAAAAACGGAAGTGTTGTAGGCGAGCAGTCATTTCGAGTGTTGCAGACGAGCAGTCATTTCAAACTAACTACCATTCGAAGAAGTTAAATAACTTTTCTTTGAGGAAAAGGATTTTAAGAATTTTTAAGTTCTTAAGGCAAAAAATTCTACAATCTGCTGTAAACTCTCCACATACAACATTCATTAATTCACTCATTCATAAATCAAAAATGCACACTCGAACTCAAATGGGGATTCAAGGGTGCTTTCCTTGCGCTCAACTCCTCAGTGCCACTTTTTAGCAGTGGATGTTTATTGTATTCTGCCCCTTGCAATGGGGTAGCTGGCTGGATGGATGCCCCTGAACGCCAACTTATTCCTGGAAGGCTGCAACTCACGCACAGTTTTCAGCAGCATCGTACAGCCTCCCGCGAATACTGTGGCGAGTTTTTTGAAAGCGTTTATTTGTTTCATCATTAATTTGCGATGGCGTGTTACTTCAAAGCCATCACGAGCAACGGAAATCTGATCCAATGCGCGCCCAACAAGCATCAGAGGCGACGGCGGGCTGTGCACATGTGCTGCTGGTTGACGTGCAGTGGAGGTGAAGCCACACTGGCCCGCATGGTATTCGAGTGATGCCAGTGGGGTAGACGGACTCACTGACTGCCAGCCAACTCGTTTTCAACCACCCTGCTGCGGTTTCACTTTCCATCGTTGCCGTCTCCGCAAGGGTGTGACTCCGGCCATGCAGGGAAGTGCACTCTTGTGGTGTTTTATAATCTTTTTTATTGCATCTGATAAGGTTGTGCGAATTTAGTGCCACATGGTGGAGGCTTCGAAAAGGTATTTGATTAATTTTTCAGTAGTTATCGCCGCGTCTCCCGACCAAACCCATGCCAGAGCCACTCCCAGTCGGCAGCAGCAAGCCGGCGGTTCCATTCCAACCCTGAGGCTACCCTTTCTAACTACAGCTCCACGCAACCCGTTGTGACTCATCCGCCTGGTATCTGGAAACCGGCCTGGTATGCCCGAACCAGCTTCATCAGCATAAATGCATAATTTAAAGAAAACTTAAGTATTCTACCGCGAAGGCGATACTCACTTCTGTAAACTTCTCCTGAATCTCAGCCCGCTCCTCAGCAGATAAGGTTTTTGTGAATTTGTTGAGCGCAGCCATTTCTTGTGATATTTATTAATTTTGTTTAACTTTTATTATCAACAATCTGGGAATTCACACAAACACTCGCGATTTCTTCTCAGCCTTTCTTATTGCTTCTTCGTTTGCTACTTCTTTTCTTCCTTTTCAAGACTCTCGGAGTTTGGCACTTTTTTCTTTTTGTCACCAGCACTTTGCAGCTTATCGTTTAAATTGCTTTAAAAACAAAATAAGGACATCAAATATGCATTATAATTGCAAGAACTTATTTTGTTATTTGTGTACAGAGCGGCGTCCCTACGACGAACAACAAAAACAACTCCCTGCTACGACTGTCAATAAACGAATGAAAAGTGCAAATTGCGACTGCCAACTCTGAGCACGACTTTGAATTTGAAGAGCTCCCACACTTTTTTCCGATTGCTCGCAGCGTGAGTTGGCAACACTTTGTGTGGAGATTTCTTGATTTACACACCACGCAGAAAAGGTGACCAGGGCATCCCATCGACAAATGATGGTCAGTTCCTTCCTTTATTCTTGCTTAAAATGCAAAGTTACACATAATTTATTAGCTTCTATGGCTTCTCAAATCTTGAAATCAACTTCTTAAACAATTGCATCAAAATAAAAGCTATATTAAAGGCAAGATTACTCTTTAGGTGCAGTACAGGCTCTATAAAAATAATAGGAGCTATAAAAATAAGACCTCTGAACATTCTATTAAAGTTATTTAAAGTGCGTATAAAACATTAAAAACTGTTGTTTATTCTTCGAAATACGGCTAATCAAAAACTAGTGCTTTCAAAGATTAAAACATTATTTACAAGAAGAAAATAATCAAAAAATAGAGACAAAAAAACGAAACACGTCTGCATTTTATCAGTTAACCATTTTTATAATTTCCGAGAAAATTCGTTCAATAAGGAATCCTAAACTGGACGTTTTGCTTTTTGCAATTTATTTCACAGCAATTTTTTGCTGCAACGTTTAAGTACTTTCAAATAATTCATTTATTATTTGCAAAAATGTAGACAAATTTGCTATTCAATAAACACGGTTAATTTTTTTCCTTTTCAATCGTTTTCTATTTTTCAGTTTTACCATTACGGACGTGTGCTTCTTCTGTCTTCTCAACATGTATTTTCACCACCATTAGTTTGGAATGTTGTCATGTCCACAAACCAGCATCTTGTTGCGTTGCCAACTTAAAAATATCCATCTCCTGCTGTGGGGAATTACTTATTAGAAAACAAGCATTCCTCACATGAGGAAGTTCTCTTGGGCGTCGAATTTCACCCCTGGTTGAAGTAACCATGAAAAATACGAAATCTGTACTCCAGCAAAAAAAAAAAAAATAAATAGGTAAGAAAAACCTCATTATAGAATGGAGAAGATTTTCACATTAAATGTGAAAATTATTACAAATCCATAACTGTATTGCATAAAAAAGACGTTTGTAGACGCTGTAGGGAAACGCGAAAAAAAATTGAATGAATGAAAAAATAATTAATACAAAACCTTAAATTTTATTACGAGGTCCATAAAATTTTGTTATTAATCTTTGCTTTATTATTTTCTTATCCTTAATTCAAATCCGGTGTATGAACACCTTATCTTATCAGCTAATTCATGGGACTTTTGTAGTGGGTTCGTGAGATTGATTCTTAATTTTGGCATAATCTTGCTCTAAAAGATTTTAATGTTTTACATTAACACAAAGTTTAATTTGTTGTTCTTGTTTCTATTTGTTCGATTTTGAATTTATCCCATATAAGCGACATGAACACTCCTTTATATATACGTTTATTATATACTTCTTTGAATACATATGTTTTGTTCCGGCTTAGGAATACAACCAATTTTTAACTCTAAAGCGTTGCTTTTAAAGCCTCGCACACACTAACGCGGTAGCAGTAGTGGTCGTGGAGTACTGCAAATGTAATATTAAAAACGCGCGCACATTGAAGAGGTGCGGTAGCAGTAGCTGTGGCGGGAAAGTCGCGATTACCTTGATAAATGTAGTTTTTTGCATTTTACCGCGGACTGCGAAAAACATCGAATGTGGCAAAAACGGAAGAGATTGTTGAAAACGTGAAAGAATATACAATTTAGGAGGAGGTCAAATTGAAGGTGTTATGCGTTATTGTGCCATCCAGTAACTACGATACCGGTACAGAGGCTGCTAACGTACTGCATTAGTGAGCGCGAGGCTTTATTCGGCTGCTGAAAGCAGGTACTGGAACGTGAAGCCGCCAGTCTGTTTGTTGCGTTTTAAGCTCTCGCATTGCAAGTTTAACTTCGGCAACTCAAACGACAATTATTGAAACAAAAAAATTGGATAATCAATTTGTGGCTGCACATCGATTTATAAATTTGGAAAAGTACTTATTTAAATATTTCGGCGCAGGAGTCTCCGCTGGAATTTTCTTTTATGTTGTGTTTTCATTATGATTACAATACTATTCTGCTTTCATCATAACAACTGCAAATCATTTGGCTTCGTGTTACAGCCTCTGAATGACGCGTTCGGTGGTCAACCTTTGGATTTGGATAAAGACGTGATAGTCAGTCCAGAGTAATAAATCCGGAGAACTTTAGAAACCCAGATTATCGTCCAGTGAAAAAGTCGGAAGATCGGAAACCATAAGATACTCGAACGCAAATAGTTTTCTGGACTGGTCTAGTTGTCGAGAAGAAAAACTTCAAGGTTTCTAGTTGTCGAGAAGAAAAACTTCACGGTTTCCAGAAAGCAAGCGATGAAATAGAAGCCAAACACAGCGCACTGAGAACTTCACGAAGTGAAAGTGAAGGAAAAAATTAAATTTCGTGCTGTACTTCACGCGGGGAAACCGAGAGTTAAGTCGGCTCACAAGATGAATAACGGCTTCAGTACATGCGAAGAGGACTCGCGCGGGGGGCATATGGATCAGATGTGCTGCCTGGTTGACGACAACGAGCGCTGTCGCAATCCGGCCGGCTACGCCTCTTACAGCAAGCGCATCCAGAAGACTGTGTCGCAGAAGCGGCTCAAGCTCAGCAGCGATCCGGCGGTAAGTAGAACTGCTTACCAACTTGGCTACGGCCGCAACTAAACCTAATCTGCAGGCGCAGCATATCTACATTTGCGATTACCATAAGGGACGCATACAGTCGGCGCGCACCAAGCGCCGCAGGAAAGATTCAGAGGACGACAGCAACGAGACAGACACTGACATGCCTGAGGTGCCGGATCTCTACCAGCTGCAGGTGAACACATTGCGTCGCTACAAACGCCACTACAAGGTGCAGACTCGGCCCGGCATGAAGCGAGCTCAGCTGGCAGATGTAAGTTTAATTATAATAAATTTCAAGCGCATGCGCTCCACTCTTTGCCGAAGTAAGAAGATTTTTAGTATATCGCGTCCATTGTTTTGTACGCAAGGTTTCTGTAGTCTTGCGTTTCGAATCGATTCACGTTTTTTAGTCTAGACTACTTCAAGCCAACATCGTTTTAGTTTGTCGAACTAAATTGAGATATTGATTTGAGGTTATCGCTTTGGCTTTTAATAATAGCAACGACTGGTTGTGCATACACTAAATGTGTAAATGTCTCTTCTGTCGTAGACCATAATGAAGCACTTTAAAACCATACCAATCAAGGAGAAGGAGATCATCACCTACTTCGTCTACATGGTGAAGTCCAATTCGAACAAACTTGATCAGAAGAACGGCATTGGAAATGATACAACATGAATGTGTGGTGCGTCTACGCAGTGTGGTGCTCTTCCATACTTATAACTCACGTTTATTTACATAATTTACGTAGCTTTAAGTTGTTTTATTTCCTTTCCGATTGTAATTACTTAATTTTATTAGCTCGTACTAACAGAGATAAGCAATTTCCCCACTCCTACTCCCTAGCTATTCTTATGTATTTTATTTCACATCTACGGCTGAAAGCTGAAGCAGAGACGTATAAACTTTAGAAGATAGCAATTTCAACACTGGATGCACGCACGCATTACTGTTCGCAGGCTTCTTGTGTCTTAATCAATCAATGCCTGACAGAACTAAACGGTTGAATCAATAAAATTAATTAAGTCGTTGTAAGCTAAAGCAATTTTTTATATCTACAATTCTTCCAGTGTTAATATGAAACCTATTGAAATTTCTTTTGCTAGAATTTCAAAAGTTAGTAACCGAGAATACACCTTAGTAAAATTAAGCTACAAATATACACTCTTCCTTAAAAATTTATTTGTTTTTCAACACAATTTTGTATATACAGAAAACCATTCTTCACTAACAGGATGTCGTAATTAACCAAGAGGTTGCTCGGTAGAATTCGATGCATTATCGAACGCTAGAATCTGCTATCTGGGTATGAGAAGAACAAATATGAGTAGTAACGAAACATTACAAAATGGTAATGAATTCAAGTGCTTGAGAGTGTAAAAGGAGTTACTCGATAGTTAAAGTCTACCAGTTACTGATAGACTAAATCGTCTTATTCTCAACACTAGACGAACTGTGTATCGTCCTACAAAGTAGGTCCCCTGGTCTGTTTTCAAGGCTAGATTGCAAGACATCATTTTACCATGAATAATTGGAGTTTTTTAACCTTGGCAATCTACTGACATACAAACGCTTTCGATGGCTATATAATCCCAATATACACTCCGTTAATGCTCACCCTTTTTTCATAGACCGAATTGCGTAGTCAAGATGAGTGAGAGTATATAAGTGAAATTTAATCACTTGGTTCATTTGATATCCTACATTTAAAATGGTGCATCAAACTGATTTTTAAAAGTTCCTATTTAAATGGGCGCTCAACGTTAACTACGAGTGAATAAAACGACCCTTAGAAAAAAGAAGTAAAATAGAAAAGTAAAAATTCTCTTTATTGATCATTGCATCCGAAAAAGTTATTACAGTATTATTGTTTCTTCTTCCTCGCTGTCGCTGATCACCGCCGCCCCTGTAATCAAAATAGCAAGCAAAGCTTATATCGTCAGTTGATACAGTGCCACTTACCCTGGGCATTTGGCTGACTAAACAATAGTGGCTTCCTGCGTTTCTCTTTCCTTACCGGCTGATTGTAGCGCGCTTCACGCAAAGCGTTCCCCACCTCTTCGGTCAAGATCTCGTTCCCAACTTCACATTCATCGGTCTCATTGTGTGAATCCAAATTATCAACACTCGTTCCATCAGTGTCTCCACCATCAGGCACCCACTTAATGTTGGAATTGCCCGGATTTAATATGCAAGTCTGAGTGCCGAGTGGAATAACTGAGAAAATTAAAGAAAAGGGATTGAATTCAATAAAATTAGTTTTAATAAAAGCAACCTTTTTCAGTCTTCACAGCCCCCTCATCACCTTCTGCATCTCCGCTATCCTTCGGCTCGTCAGCCTTCGCTTCATCCAACGCTTCATCTATCGCTTCAATCATTTGTTGGTCCTGGTTCTCGTACAAGCACTTTAGGCTGAAATTACGTAGTTTTAACGCAATTCGCTCTTCCGCAAAAGCAAGCCTTTCCTGGGCGTGCATGCATTCGCTGAAGTTAACAATCTGACCAGCTGCACGTGCTTCCGCATCCTTCTGGAGTGCATCTTTGATTTGATCCACCACATGCTTGACTCGCTGAGCGGCGCGTTTGGCGCACTGAAGTAACAAATTGGAATCCATTAAAGTGTTGCCCCCCAGATTGAGGCAACATAACTCATTGTATGAGTTCAAACCGTAGATTAGTTGCGATTCTGAGGTGCGTTCCTCAATGTCTGTGGGGTCGGCGATTGCAATTTTTCTAAGAGGATGGAGAAGATGAAAATCATCGTTTAAGGGAGCACAAAATCACCGCACACACCCATCAGCGAATGTACAGTAGGTGACGCACACCGGGTAGTGACGCACGCCTACGGGAATCAGTTCCTTTTCCGAGGCTTTGTGTATCTTGATTTCATCCGCGTCTATAGTCACATCAGGCCGCCGGAAGTGTGCAAAGGCGCACAACGCGGCAATCGAACAGCAATCTGGATAAAACAGGTTAGCAACAAGTTTCTAATTTCCGTATAACCCACCTATTATATTGCCTTCGTGGTTGAGTACATTGAGATCCGCGCGTAGTATCCACACCCGCTCGTGCGCCGTCAGACAAAGCGATTCGAGATCCACGCAGCGTGAATCTTTAAAGGTGCGCTCCAACGTCCGGTTTATCCGCACGCCGAGATCCGAATTTCTTCCGGCTTCGAAGTGAGGCGCTGCCATTGGACCCAATTCGACATTTATGAACAACAAGCCTTCTTGGGGACGCGTAGCCTTCGGCACACCAATCTCGCATGAAATCTGAGCCAGCACTTTGGTTTGGCCCATGGAGACCAGAACGCTACCCCAATCTGAGCCGAAGCTTATTTTCACGGGGCGGAATTCATTATTCTTGCGGCCATCGAGACGCTGAAATTAGTGAAGCCGCGGGTTGAAGCCTGAAAACAACAATATTGGCTAAACTTACTTGGTTCGACTTGACAGTCTGTGCAACAAAATTTCGCTCGCATGTGGATAGCGGAGTTTCTCTCATGGTTTATTATGTTTAAATTGCTGAAAGTTAAGTTCTTAAAGTAATTAGCTCCAGAAATCAAAACATTGGGAATCGAAAATATCTGTGCTGAACATTTTTTGCGGCGGTGGTAAGCGCAACAGTTGCGCTAGACAGAAAATCATTTAAAGTGGGCCGAAGTGACGACGAAGTGTTCAACAATTTTAATTCGGTCGTTCATTTAGGAAATTTATGCGAGCAAATTATGGGAATTAATGCGAACAATTGCGACCCAAATCTCACACTTTTCGTATGATTACCGGGAGATTGCTTTCAATACGCCTGAAATTCGGTGCGGAAATTTTGTTGTAACTGCAAACAAAAACTGTTACAGTAAAAACAGTTTTTAATGTTAAACTATAAACAAAAAATCTGCTCGTTTAGATGAGGCTGAACAACAACACAACACAAGTTGGGTTGGTGTTTTCTCGTTTACTTAATCTCAAATGCAGTCCAACTCACTACCCCAAGTAAAGAAAACTGTTCATATACGTTTTTTTTATATGTACATAATATGTCATGGAAGTGCATACTTTTGTGTTGTGCGCACATGTGATGCACAAGTGTGACATGGGCCCATGTGTTGTGTTTAATCATGGTTGCACAAGGTCGTATTTTAGCACTAATTTGGGAACATTTCTTCATAAAAGAATCCGCATTTTTCATTAGAAAGTACATTTTTGTGGCTCTTGAAAACTGCGTTACTTTGTTTACAAAAGCAAAAAGCAAAACACAGGACAATATGATGGTACAGCAGAAAACGATTTTATTTTCATTTTGCTTCCAAAAATATAAAGTTGTATTTCTTCATTTAATTTCAGAGACAATAAATTTAAAACTCATTTTGAAAGCTCGTTGTAGCCGGCGGCAAATTTGTTTTGTCAGCAAATTTGAATGAACGAATTTATTCGTGGGTTTTTAGCCACTAAACAGTCTCCAGTATGCTTTCCAATCCAATCCAATGCTGTAATTCCAATCCAAATCGAACCCTTCTTCATCTTCGATTTCCTTCCTTCTCCATCTTCGTCATCTTGAATCTTTAACAACTGAAATTAGGCAACTTTGAAATATTTGCAGTGACGCTAATTCGCTATAATTTGCTAGCAATGCTGTTGCTAGAGGATACAAATTTCATAAAATTCTCTACTTCTCACATTTCATTCTCAGGTAAATTGCAATGATAGAGAACATTTTATTTATTTTTTTCCCCGTTTTTTTTTACCTAAACTGAATTGATTTTAAACGTTTCAGCATAAGTAAAAATAAAAACCGCAAAAAAAAAAATAAATAAAATGTTCTCGGATATCATTGCAATTTACCTGAGTATGAAATGTGAGAAGTAGAGAATTTTTCAGTTAGTTTCAGTCTTAAGAATGCCTCAGAAGACAGTTCAATATTTACAACGTCCTCATCTCGATACTGTCGCCCAATTCGTAAGGCTTTCGAGAATAAGACTACAGATGCAAAATAGCATGAAGTTTCAAGGGTAGAATGCATATTATTTGTAGGCTTCCCTTTGAGCGATGGCGCGCCCTCAAAGAGTTTAAAACAAATTTCAGCGAATTCAAGTTATGGCACTTCTGTCAAACGATTTATGAGAAAACGGCAAATATCGACCGAAATTACTGGACTTAATAAAAAAATAATGTTCAATAATAATATGACTTCTTTGGAGTGTAGCATATAATATACAAGCCATACAGATGATTATTCTGAATAGAAGTCTACAACGATAATGCTTTAGCAGTTGATCCTAAAGTCCTTCCTTACATTGCAATTACAAAGATGAACGCCGTCAAAATAAGAGCGGCCGACGTTAAGGTTACCGTTAATTTAGAAATTGCGCATTCAAGAATTCACCACGCATTGACTTGCACAGCTGTGTTCAGTTCGCATTGTTGACTTCAGTGATGTCGCAGCTCTTGTGGCAGTTTGTTGTCGCATATTTTGTGGAAATTGGATGAATCAGTTTGCTAAAAAGTGAATTAATTTACTGACAAGTGTGTGTATAAATAAAAACTACCTTCTTTACACTCCAGGACACTCCAGGAGAGGACTATAACCTTCTATGGACACTCCAGGAGAGGACTATAACCCTTCACCGAAGTTATTACGACTCATATCCTGAAAACTGATATTCAGCTGCACAATTTGCTGATCGAATGGAAAATTCTAATTCCCCATAGTTGGGAATAGATGAAACTGCGTATGTGGAGTCATAAGTGCTTTCATGGTTAAAATCTGTTTCTTCTACTCAGGCTTCTCCCTCGTAGGATTAGATGATTCCACTGCGTCAAAGAGCACTAAAATCAAAATCGTTATCAACGCCTCAAACGAAGGCCTCAACATACAGATGCCAGAGGCTACGATCTGGTAAGAATTGACTGGAAAGTTAAATTTGGTAGCAGAAATCTAATAACGTCTTTTTTTAGATTTAAATCTCGACTTCAGTTTATTATGTCCTGTGAAGTAAAATGGTTTTTTAACTAAATGATACTATTTAAAGAATAAAATCAGCGATACTACGAGTTACATCTGCACGGCCTAAAGGAGTTTGAAAATTGTTATGTCATGTAAGCAGATGAAAAAATGAGGTAAAATGAAGAGAACGAAAAAAGACACCGAAGATGGCACAACGCCGAAACCGATTTGTCTACAAACCAAAATTGACAAGAGATGACGGAAATTCGTTCCAAAACACATAATGAGGTAATACTTTTTTTACATTTAAGGAAAATCTGCGCCAAAGCAATAACATTTTTAATTTTTTTATGAACTTCTAGATGTTCCAACTCTTAAATTTATCAACAGCAAAGTTTGGCCTTCTTGTGCCCTTGAGTGTCTGTGTCACAAAAGTGTCCCTCGACACAAGTTCTTGTGACTGGTGATCTTTTTCGATTTTTGTTTAGTAAAAACGCGCACCATTTTTACTCAAAAAGCGCGCTGTAACTCCATTCTATTATTATTTATACATTTAACTACGGAAACTTAAACACGGAAACATAATCTGCAGAATGCAGCAAAAACCCTCAACAAATAAATGCAGGAAAGTGGGTCACTAGTTGCACGGCAAGCAAGTGAAATACCGCAGCGGCTAGCGCGCGCTCGATGAATTGCCCTTGAAACAGCAAACGCAAGGCGGAACTATAGTAAATTCTAGGTATCGCCAAAAAGTGCGCATAGCGGTACTAGAAACTCACAACTAATGTGAAGAGAGAAAGGCCGCCAATTAAGAGGAAGGAAAACAAAGAGATTTTAGGAGCAGAAGGGAAGAGATAAACGATAACGATTAAGGATGCAGAAGAAAGTTTTGCACTACACTAAAATGCGGAAGAATCAATTGATAATAATTAGACATCTGCTAGGGCTCACAATTCATTCAAAAGCTTGCCAGGCAATTCATACAAAAATATTTTCATGATATTAATGTAATACAAGATTTGATTTCAAAATTCCGTCACATGCAAGTGGTCTCAACTTTTCTTAACTATAAAACTCATAATAGTTGTAATGAATTGACGATCAATTAAACAATATTATTGTGACGCCGAATTTGCTAACAAAACTTCAAAACTTTCGCAAGAACGTTCCAAAGACCGTAGAAACTTTAAAAAGAACAATTAAAAAGAAAGAAAGAAATCAGTTCTTCATCTCCGAAATCTCATAAATTTAAGTATCTTATAAAGTTAAGTAATTTATCATAATTGTATGATAGAATTTTGTAAAAATCCTTTCCAAGATATTCACACAGAACATCGTTTTGTAAAAGCTATTGAAAAACCAAAATTTATATAAACCACACTGATTTACAAAATAAGTAATATAATATCTGAAATGAAAATCCCACTTTGTCAGATTCTCTTATCTTCAGTGCACTGAATGACTTTGCGTTTTCAATTCAAGTAATTTTGTATGTGGTGAAATTTTCAGAAGAAAAATTTTGATGAATATGAAATTTATAATCCATTAGATATTCACAACAGTTCAATATGTTCCTCATATTTTCCCAAATGTACCATAGTATCTTTAATTTCCTTTCGTTTGTGATTACATAAAAAGAAAAACTTTAAAGTCTTTCGGCAACGAGGCTTCACTTTTCCCTCTTGCAAAGCAATGAAAGCCTTTAGGGACCGAAGGAATACGTATAGAAACTCCTGACGACAGTTTCATGATTTATCCAGCTTCCATGCAGCGCTTGGTTTTTGTAGGAATTACGGCCGCAACTGGCAACTGACAACTGCCAGTGTCATAAGACTAAAGATCTCAAATGCTGGAAGACCATATCAGGCAGTGTCACAGCATTATATTGAGTTCAACAGGTGGTTTAACAATCTCAAACGATACTGATTATCTGAAACTGGCCACTTACTTTGATTATGACTTTGAGAACCTCTTTCCCTCAAGGGCCAATTGGCGCAGAGGGAATATAGTTAGTGATACGATGTAGTAATATTTACGGATTGATCTAGAATGAAATCATGAGTAGGAGACGGAATCTTTACGGAAGAAGCAGCCTATTTCCTTTGTACTTCCAGACAATGACAACATATTTCATTGTTGGCATTGTCTGGAGAGTATATGCTGTAATGGAAGCCTGTAAGGCCTCTATCACTCAATAGGAATCTTCTCTGATGGTCAAGCTGCCATCGGAGCTTTAATGGCTCTGTAGAAAATGTTCTCTGTAGGTGCCCAGCCTTCTCCAGAAGCAGATTAAACACTCTAAGCAGACTCCTCTTCGAAGGCCTGGATGATCTAGCGCAGATATATCATACTTGACAGCCTGTTCTAGTGCCTTGACAAGACTAAATGGAATTAGCAACTTAAACTAACAGTCTTGTCTGTTATTAATAACACCTGGTGGTATAGCTTTGCGGCTTAAAACGGCGCACCTACGCTAATCAGCTTAGCCTTGGAGATCCTTAGGCTGGCGCCTATAATAAGGTTGACGTCTTCGGGGAGAATAGATCGAGAGTTCATCTAATGAACAGAGGAATAAGCATTAAAAGAATAACAGCAGAAACAGAAATCGGAAACCAATCTCCACCTATTTCTCTTCGAATTCCTATCGAAACTAATCCTCAGCGAACCATATAATAACGAAATGGCCGATATAATTTTAAATTCAAGTTTTTGCTCCACAACTTTAGACACTTTGAGGAAGTCAAGGTAACGCCTCAGCACTCTATATAAGTTTGCATGGATCCACTTTGAGACCTGAGCACCACTTCCTGACGCATTACGCAACAGCTGTAGAGAATGTGATCCATTAAAAATTTATTGTACTACAATTTCGCCACGACTTAATATTGCTCACATTTCATCCACATAAAAGGATGCTTTCAAATTTGCATAATTTGTCTATACGAATGCGGGTTCGGATTTCAGCAAAATTATTGGGTAAAACCGAACTCATTCTTGTTTAACACATAATTGAAATGTTATGGTTTTAACGCCATTAAATGCCATGTATACATCGTTTTCAATATCATTTTACAATAACAGATGTAACAACTGGTTTTTGTAGTGCTATAAATACAAGAATCCATAGCTAATCTGAACTTAAACTTAGTTGAAAATACCATACAGAACACACTGTTTCGAGTTCAGTCTTTTCAGTGTTAAATGATCAGTGAACTTTGTTCAAAATGAGGCCACGAACATTTCACTGTGCCAATGTTAGGTCAGCACTGCTGGCTGAGGAAATCAAATTGTGTCCATAAATTGTTAATCGTTGAAATTACAATGAAAATTTTCCACGTGTACCTCGGAATTTGATATGCACGAACACACAAATCGATGTTATTTAGCAAGTGTAGTTACCAAATTCATTATTTCGGCCATATGTTGAAGACGCCCATTGACGTAAGAGTTCTGGGAACGAAAATAGAAAAGCAAAACTTGCTGTTTTCACAGCACGAGTACAATGCTAGAAATGTTGCAGGAAAAGTATTCTGCGTCTACAATCGGCGCCGTTCTCTAAAATACACAAAACCAGACACTAAATATATATTAAGAGAGTTTGCAGGTTCAGGAAGATCATGACTGAGATCAGAGAAAAAGCATTTGCACGCCACAGCTTTGTTTTTAACAATGAGTTTGGTCTGTAAATACTCTGGTTGAGACTTTCTAAGTGAATCTCAGTTGCAATCCAATATTTTGGAGGGAAGCTTACTTAAATTACTTTCATTAAATGACTTCATTGAACTGATTTTTGATTATTCACATGTCGAGATCATACTTCGAGTCTGCGAACGTTCTGACTCAGTGATTCAATAATTGAAATGAAGTTTTTCCGTGTTCATTTTCCTGCTCATCATGCCATTTTATAGCCTTTCGATAAACAATCCGATGAATTCGAGCGCCGGGAAAATAGAAGAGCGTTGCAGCCGCCACAAGCAGGGGCGCGCAGTTGCAGCTCTAGCAATTTTACACCCGAGCAGTGCGAAATGTTACTCTGTTGCTGCGTTACGAGCTCATAACTTTCCAGTCCGTGCTTTTTATATGAATTCAATGAGCCTCGACGTGAGCTGATACGACGAAAACCCGCCAGCAGCAGCAGCAGCAATTTCAACACAGCGACAGCCGAAATTCCACCTACGAGACTCCTAAAAATAGTTTTCATGCCAAATTTTCGGGTTCTTTTTTTTCTCTCGCTTTCAGAAATATTACGAAGACGTGTCGGCGATGCCAGAGTTCGTGTTGCTCTGCGTTCTTCAGCATTCAGAACATATTTTAAGAAGGAACAAACACACAGACACATTTTTATAGAATATAAAATGCGTGTAAAAAGTCGACCAATTTGATGGAAATGCCCATTAAATGAGTAAAATTTCATGCTTCGCCCTTCCCGATCGAAATAACATTTTATTTTAGTCGAAACGTAGCGATATTTCGCGAATACAATGGCATGAATTTGAGTTTATTTGCGAGCTTCAAACGCTTCATTGAATGATTCTGCAATTATTTATTGTTTTCTCACGTTGCATGAGAAATAACTTCCTCATGTAGTTCGTTTTATACAAAATAAACGCAACGCAATCCACACGTCGTGGAAATCGTTTGGCCAACCGAAGGATTTGGCAATCCGCTGACAAATCCGAGCGCTCCTCACACCTCGTCTGTCCGAACGTCTGAGAAGGGGAAATAAAAGTTGGCCATTGAATTTAACTTAAAAATACTTGGCTAGCAGGGATTTCTGCAATAATAACTGGGTCAAAATTGCTTACTATTTCTAGTCTTGCTAGGAAAACTACAATCAGAGTGAAAATAGAAATTGCAGATAAAAATAGAAATCGTCGCCTTTTTCAACGCTCACTCGCAGGAATGTGCTGAGAAGTACAGGAAAATGTAACAAAAAACCCAAATATTTCGAAGCATTCAACGTTTAAGCAAATAATTTCTTGTATCTGAAAGATGGACATCTTAACGCACCGAAGAATTCGATCGGGAGGGGAGCGCGCGGGCGTAGTTCGGGTGTCGTGGGGGAGCGCAAAATGTGTACCCTGAAAATAACAACATTTTTGAGAGACAACAGCGGTGTGCAGACTGCATTTTCCACACTTTGAAGAACTTTAAAGTTTCAAAGTATTTGAGGGAACGAAAGATACTCACTGTGACTGCGATGCGTTAAGTTAATCGAAGAAGCGAATATCGGAGAAGACTATCGATATCGAAAAAACGGATTGAACTTGAAATCGATTTGAAGAAATCATTAATACGCCTCGATCGCCATGGAGTTCTGCGAATGATCTAAATTCACACCCACACAAACACGCACGCACACACGCACACACGCACATACTTACAGTGGAGGCCCCCATTTTTTTAGCGGGGCCGTGGGCCTCTGCAATGGCGGCCGGGTGGCGGGGGAGGCGGGGAAGGGGGGGGCAGGCGAGCAGCTGCACGAATAAGTATTTTCACACTAAAGACTTTGATTAAAACATAATTTGCACTGCTATTTTCGCTGTTGTTGTCGCTGTTGTTGTTGTTGTCGCTGTTGTTTTTGTTGTTGTTGTTGTCGCTGTTGTTTTTGTTGTTGTCGCTGTTGTTGTTGTCGCTGTTGTTGGTTGTTGTTGCTTGTTGTGTATAGGAATTTCGACTTTTTAGTTGTTATTGGTGAAACGATATCTCAACAACAAGAAAGTTGGCTGCTTTACCACGCCCACAAGTGCGGCGCGACCCACGTCCGCCTGAGATTTGACGCTGAAAATTGCGTTCAAAAATAAAAGACAACTTTAGCTACCAACTACACAGACACAGGATGCCACCGCTAGATAGCGTGACCATCCACTCACTATCTGTCCACCGCGGCCCCTCTCCCGTCCCCCCGCCGACCACCCGCCATCCCCCCTCAGCGTGCGGCTTTGTTTTATTTTTATGAAAGTTTATATTTCGGATGAGTCGCTTATGATCGACGCCCGGTGCGCCGCCCCACCCCGGCGCGCCAGCCGACACGACCTAGAGAAGAGTGCGATCCTCTCCCCGCTCAGTCCACCCGTTTGCGGGCCGCGGCAACGAGCGAGCAGCCGTCGCACTCGCACTCGCACTCGTACTCGCACTCAGCTACTCGCACTCGCACTCAGCTACTCGCACTCGCACTCGCACTCAGCTACTCGCACTCAGCTACTCGCTGCTTGCCAAAAGACGTCGCACGGCCGCACGGTCTGCATGGGTTGGTGCGGCGCGCTTGTGTTGGTGCGGAAAATTCGAAAAATCCGTTTTCCGAAAACCTTTAACTTGATGCGAGTCTCTCGGTGGATCGTCAGTCAGTTTAGTCGAACCGCAGCATTCGCTCCAACGACGACGTCAGCTGCTCGCACACAAGTAGAGAGTTCAATTCATTCTTTTTTCCCTACGTAAGTTTTGGCAGAAAGTGAAAAATTATCATCAGCGGAGTCGATCGCGGCAACGAATTCCAAGATCCTTGGACTTGGACGTCTATTATGCTAATTTGCCTGGAAGGGAAAGAAAGTGAAAAGTGACGCTGTTGTGTAGGAAGGATTTTCACCCCCCGCCCCCCTAGTAAAAATTATATAATGACCTCAAGGATTAAGTGATTTTCCCTCCCTCCGAAATCTCCACGCGTGAACTCGAAAGTTCCTTCCAAGTGATAGGAACTCGTTTTGCTTGTCCTCGCGGAATCCTCCGCTTCGCCGTTGTGGTTAAAAGAGTGGACAAGACTTTGTCAGAAAGCGCTATTTTATTACTCGTAAAACCAGAAGCCGAACACACGACACCTCGATTTTTACGCAAGCACAGTGAAGCGTTCGCAAGAAGCGCAGCAGCCACGAAAATACCGAACGTGACGAAGAGGCGATTCCGATAATCCTCCGTTTTATAGCCTAAAAATAGCCGTGCGCATCAGCTCAGTGTGTTACGTGATATTAGAATGTCGGCCGCAAGCCACAGAGATCGCGTTGGTCCTCGCGGCTGCGACGCTGCGACGCGGCGACGCTGCGACGAGGTGGCGACGCTGGTTCCTCGAAAATAAATTCTTCACTACTCTCTGCAGCTCGCTCGATCGCAGCGCGCTCTCGCGACATGCAGCGCCCCCCCCCCCTCCGCCACCATCCACCGGCCTTTCTTACCGCGCCGTCAAGTGTGTGTGTGTGTGCATAATTCTCGGTGTGAAACTGTGTATGTGTGTGTGTGTGCATCCGTAGTGGGAAGAGAGGCGAAAGTGTCGGAAAACTTTTGACGCAAAAGGAATCGAAATCCAAAGTGGGGTCTGCAAAGATTGTCAATTTATGACAACACGACACACACACACAACTACATCTACGCATACACACACATACATACACATACACACGCACACACACACCCGTAGGCAAGCCGTGGAAGAGAACGCTCTTTTCTCACTCCCATCCATCCATCCACTCTTGTGAGAGCAGCGACACGCAGAAACTCACACAAACACTCGCAAGCACATCCTGCATTCACTCTGGTTGTGTTGTGCACAACAAGTTTGTAGCCATCTTTTGATCTCAGCTGATACACTGAGCGAAATTGTGGTCGCACGTAATTTAGGCGGCGAACTTGAAGTCTGGATGTGCGAGGCTGAGTGTTTTTGACAGGGTTAACAGCAGGGTTAACAGCAGGGTTAACAGCAGGCTTAACAGCAGGGTTAACAGCAGGCTTAACAGCAGAGTTAACAGCAGGGTTAACAGCAGGGTTAACAGCAGAGTTAACAGCAGAGTTAACAGCAGGTTTAACAGCACGGTTAACAGCAGAGTTAACAGCAGGGTTAACAGCAGGGTTAACAGCAGGGTTAACAGCAGAGTTAACAGCAGGGTTAACAGCAGAGTTAACAGTAGAGTTAACAGCAGGGTTAACAGCAGGGTGAATCCACGCGGACTTCTCGAGTGGGTGCGCTGAACTGCAATTGCAGGTTTCTGGGTTACAAGTTCTCGGATGCCGAAAGCAGGACAGAAGAGCGTCTACAATCAGACGATAATTTGAGAGTTTTTATGACAGTATTTGTGACAGAAGAGCGCACTTTATTTTTAGCTTTCTAACAATTCGAGATAATAATCTCAGCAAATTATGAAGTCATAGAAAACGTTGGAAAATTTCATACTGGGCTTTTGATGAGCCAACTTTAAAACGGTTTTGTTAAATGAATCAAGAAATATTTAGATATAAATTGGTTAGGGTAATTTGGAGAAGAGATATAGAGAGGAAATCCAGAGGACATCCAACCGCTCCCGCCTCGAGAGAGCTTCCCAGGCCACCCAGTGGTGTCACTTCCGTTTCGTGTTGGCCTGCACCACCACCACCACCACCACCACCACCACCACCAACGCTGACGAAATTATTTTAGCGTATTAGTGCCAAGGTAACGCTGCCCCACCACCCCCACCCCACAACCGCCCCCTCTGAGAGCCCCTCGTCGCGTCGCTTCTCTCTGCTGGTCCACACTGTCACTCAGAAATTCAATACTTCTGTGCTATTTTCGGACCGAGAGATAATTTCAAAAACATTCCTTTTTGGCGGTCTGCGTTCTGCGATGTTTAGGTGGACAGGCACTTGTTGTTGTCGCTGTGTCTCTCCCTCCCTCACCCTCTCTCCCCCTCTCTCCCTCTCTCCCCCTTCTCTCTCTCTCGCTCTCTCTCCGGCACTCCGCACATGCCATTCACTCGCTGAAGACACAACGAACATTTTTAGAGACCCGCACGGAGCAGCGAGTTTTGTATTCGACGAGTACAACGAAACGCTCGTGGCAGAATTTCAAAATTTCAATTCCTCGTTTATGCGGTTTTCTTCCGCGATGCTATGAAACGCGAAGATTGTCGCTGCTGCATGGCAGTTGAAACGTCTGACGGGTGACATAAATACGCGCGAACACAGCATTCAGATCGCCAGATACGAGTGCACAGAAGCACATTTTGGGCGCACGAATCTCTCCGCTTCTGCTTCTCCGCGAATCGCTTCGCGGTGCGTGGATCAGATCTTCAAAAATAGCTCTCCAGTGCGAATTTGTTTATTAAGTGTGAACAACTTGGGTGTATTTTTAAAAATAGCGCGGCCACGAAGTTGCTGGCCGGGGAAGGCGATTTGAAATCGACAGTGCGATCGACGATTCGAAGCTGCAAGTAAATAGTTCAGAATAGAATTCCTTAAGCGATGCGTGTTTACGAATTTCCATACGCGCGAATATTTCAACATTATTTCTGGAGTTTTTAATGGTTCCGCAACTTATTGCCTCGCAGTGCGCAGAGCCGACTACACTCGAACTCTCTCTCTCTCTCTCTCTCTGCTACTACTCAGTGAGAGAGATAACGCGCTGACCCGGTGCGGCTGCGATTGGTGAACAGGGCGTGGCATCTCCCATACAAACGAGCTTCCGGAAGCGTCATAGCTGGGGATCCATGTGTCGTAGAGTCTTGATATTTGGTACGACTCGCCCCTGAGCCGCGGTGCCCACTGAAAACTAATTTCGTTATGTTGCACCCGGGCGGGCAAGAAATGGGCGTGGCAGGAACTAGAAACAGTAATGCTCGGACACTATGTTAGCAGCAACAACTGGCGCTGACTCTGTTGACCCCCGTGGGTTTGGTCAAGAGGGCGTGGCATTTTCTCTGGCCTGCTATAGAAAGAACTTTCTATTTTGAAATTAACGAGTGGATGCCCGGGCGAAACCGGGTACACAAGCGAGTAGCGCTCTCACACTGAGCTCTCACACTGAGCGAGTAGCGCTCTCACACTGAGCGAGTAGCGCTCTCACACTGAGCGAGTAGCGCTCTCACACTGAGCGAGTAGCGCTCCCACACTGAGCGAGTAGCGCTCTCACACTGAGCGAGTAGCGCTCTCACACTGAGCGAGTAGCGCTCTCACACTGAGCGAGTAGCGCTCCCACACTGAGCGAGTAGCGCTCTCACACTGAGCGAGTAGCGCTCTCACACTGAGCGAGTAGCGCTCTCACACTGAGCGAGTAGCGCGATTTTGCGGTGGAAATTTTGAATTAGTATTTTTTCAGTGGAAAAGCGTTTCTATGTTTAGGTTTCTCATATATTCAATAATAGGGTCGCTCACGACTTGGAAACTCCATGCATTTCTACTCCGCCACCAAAGAGTTTCGAGTAATGAGAGCTCAGAGTTCCCCCCCCCCCCAAGAACTCATGGGAGAGCGCAATTGGTGGGGAGGGGGGAGAGTAGATTGCCTCTCAAAAGACTACGAGTCGTGAGAGGCCTGAGTAGTGTTACACGTTCGCTCTGTATTTCGTTGGAGTAAAATGTTCTCTTTCCTTTCCAGGTTTTTAATCCCAAACCATAACCATGTCCGACGATGAGGAATACACGTAAGTAGAGCCCAACAACACTCCGTAAGAGAGGCGCACCGCACACACCACTTCAACGATCGCTTCAGCAGAGCTCTCGAAGCGATTCCTAGCTCTCTGGAATGACGGCGATCACAAACACTCTCGAACTCAACTCCGCACTAAGCGAATCTCCCGCATTACCGGTTACTTCTCTCCCAATGTTTCTCTCACTTACATCTGTAAATTATCAGTGTTGCAATCCCGCGTTTTGCAGAGAGCGCCATCTGCGCTCTCCGCAAGCGTTGCCAATGCAGTAGAATAATTTTAGGATTGCTCGTGCACAATTCGTTACATGTATGTATGTAGTTGTAAAAATGTAGCTGTGTTTGTGCTTCTAAATACACGTTTTTGATGTATCCGTGAGGAGCGGGAGGAGTTCAGTTACCGTTAAATTTAAATATTTCACTTCATCATTTCGCACCGAGTTGTTGCCTCAGCATTCCTGCGATGTTAATGCGAACGTGTTTCTCTTTGCATATTCTCTCCTGCCCATCCTGTCTATGTGTGTGTGTGTGTATGCCCCGCCCCACCTCACCGCACCGACACACGCACAACACGAATGTATGTATGTCGCCCCGCGTTGCCAACCATCAAACACCCCGCCCCCCCACCGCAGTTCTGAGGAGGAGGAGGTTGTCGAGGAGACCAAGGAGTAAGTAGCGAGCGATTACCGTTATCCGAGCGCAGCACCTCACTAACCTCTCATTTGACATTACAAACCAAATTGACTAACCAAAACTCCGCGCTAAGAATCGGCTACACAATCAAATTAAATAAATAATCACAAAATCGCTCTCTCCGCGCTGAAGAGCGTCCGAACTCCTAACTATTCGCAAATCTATAACTCTCAGTATTTGGACTCAAAAGGTATTAAAACGCAATAACTCTCGCTATTGGATTCGAAAGATCGTCTAAAAATCTCACTTTCTCTCCCGGCTAAATTACTGTTCGTCACATGGTAGCGAAAACTAAACTTTTATTCTTCTCTCTCTCTCTCTCTCTCTTTCTTCTCGATTGCAGGAGGTAAAAACGTGACACTTTACGTAATTTAGTCAAGTCAGGTTTAGATATTAGAAAAGTCTTACAAGTGAAATAACTGTAAATATAACTGCCGATCGATCGGCCTCGAAAAAAGTGCCAAAATTGAGGAGTTCGCATCTCCTTTCGCTCAGTGTACGAGTAGAAAGGAGAGGCGCGCTCTGTGATGTCGAAACTTGACGAAAGTTCTGAAGCAGACGCAGGATTGAAAGCGCTGGTCGTCCGACCGCCCGTTTCGTTCAGTCCACTGCAGCGCTCAGAAGTCTCGCAGATGCACTCCTGCGATGGAATGCGCATCGCGGTTGTGGAAATGTTTTTGTGTAAAGAATCTTAGCCTCTTTTTGCCTAGTTGTAGCTCATCTAAGCCACGCCCACCAATGCTAAAGTATTTCTTTTCTCTTGTTTTGTACCGACGATTTTTGCCAAAATCCAAAACGCTGGATTTTTGAACAAACCGAACCATGACACCCACATTTATTTTTGTCTTGTTGCACGCGCTGGGATGTAATGAATTTTTGCGTCACTCGCACACTCGCACACGTAACGCGTAACTGTCGCTCCGTCACGGCGCGAACAGAAAGCCACCTCAGACGCCAGCCGAGTAAGTTGAACCAGATAAATCGCCCCGCCTGGGGCGGATAACGTAACCGTGTTGCAGACGCCCCTTAGCCGCTGCGGCTAGGGGCAACTTAACACTTAACACCACCTCGCAACGTTAACGTTCATTGTATTTTGTTGCGTCGCGTCCACTTGGCCGCCCGTAGGGTGCACTTGAGGCCGGGGCCGGGGCCGGGTCCGGGACCGGGGCCGGGGCTCCGGAGAGACACACAGGCCGAGTACACCCTACGCCCCACTCACACTGAAGCTCGAAGCTCTGCGCGCGCTCCACACCAACATTTGGCTCTAAATTGGCAACGAGACTCCCGCCGCAGTCACGCACGTGACGGATCAAAATTGCGAGCGCAGCAGGAGCTTCACTGGTAGTGACGGACGCCAGTTAACACCAGTAACCAGTTTTTGCCGTGCCGTTTTGTTGCTGTCACGCGATCACCGCATCACCGCTCATGTGTCAGCGTGACTTTTGCACCACCCGAAATCATCCTCGCTTACTCATCCCCGCCCGACGATCGGAGGCTCTCCGCGCACCCGGACGAGCGCCCCGATTGCATCTACGGACCAGCGAAGTCCTTCCAACTGCTGTATATACAAGCTAACTCCGTACACGATCCCTCTAGTCGATCCCAGCCCAAGCCAGCGAAATAACGCTTTCATTCACCAGCTTCAGACCTTTAATTCCGCCCACTGAAAACTGTACATACGAGTTCCCCTCGCCCCGTTTCAAATACACCGCGAGCATTTCATGAGATACCGAACTCGTGAAAGCATTTTAAAGCGCGCCAACCAGCTCGAATACGTTCTTTGTACGTAGTTAATTAACTGTTGTTGTTGTTGTGTTTAATTTATGTTTACTGTTCGAACTCGTTGGTTCCCTAATGTGGTTAAACGCCTCAGTAACCGACACCGACTGCATCACTCGAAGCGGCCAAAGTACAGCCCGCAGAAGTGGGATGGTGACTAAACATAAATTCAACAGAGCTTAAGCACTTCAAAAGTTTTGCTCATTTAATACTCTCTCTTGTTCTGTCCTTTCTGTCTCTCTCTCTCTCTCTCTCTTAAGTACACGACTCAAAACTGTGTCTTCTTTTCTCTTAACAACTCGTTTGCGTCCCATTTGCGTTGAGTTTTACTAATTCGAATTCCTTCTCTAACCAATTCCACCACTGCAACTACAACATAACGAACTAATCATCACCACCACCACTCACCGGTCCACCACCAGAGGTGAGGGTGACCCAGAGTTCATCAAGCGTCAGGACCAGAAGCGCTCGGACCTCGATGAACAGCTGAAAGAGTACATCAACGAATGGCGCAAGCAGCGGGCAAAGGAGGAGGACGAGCTGAAGAAGCTGAAGGAGAAGCAGGCTAAGCGTAAAGTGACTCGCGCCGAGGAGGAGCAGAAGATGGCGCAACGCAAGAAGGAGGAGGAGGAGCGTCGTGTGCGCGAGGTGGAGGAGAAGAAACAGCGCGACATCGAGGAGAAGCGCCAGCGCCTCGAAGAAGCGGAGAAGAAACGCCAAGCGATGCTGCAAGCCATGAAAGACAAGGACAAGAAAGGACCCAACTTCACCATCGCCAAGAAGGAAGCAGGCGTGGTAATTATTTTGAAATACCGCAGTACTTAAAACTTACTCTGTTTTCTTCTTATTTTCCTCTCTTTACTTATCGGCTCTTGATCTCACACCACTCGATTACTCTCCCTACTCTCCTTCCTTCGCGGTTGTTCTCTTCAATTTCATTCACGGTCAATACCGCGTCGGGATCACGACCCACAACCCAACTTCTGATCGCCTAAAACTCTCTAAAAAACTATCGCGATCACTTTCCTCCCAACACCTTCTTCTTGACTTCTATTTCACTCCGCATTGTCTGCACCATCTTTCCATACCATGTCATCCACTCACACTTCATTCTTAATGTATTTCGCTTCTCTCGTCCTTATCACTTCCTTAATGTTCGTTTAATAATCCTCTCCTTCGTTGTCTACCTTGTCTACGTCTACTCTACAAACCACTTCCTAAAACCATCCGTTCATATTCTCTACTTCCGCTCTCATATCTTTCTACTTTCTCTCTCTTTAACTCTCTTTAACACTTGAAAATCGCAACGAAACACGATTTTAAACCAACCAACACACTCTTCTCTCTTTCTTCTCTATCTCCCTGTGACCACTGTTTTAACCTTGTCTCTGGCCACCTGTCATCCGTCATTTGTCACTCGCATTTGTTTCGTGTGTATGTTGCGGCAAACGCATTGCCAATCCAAACCAACAAAACGCAGCTGGGACTCTCATCCGCCGCCATGGAGCGCAACAAGACCAAGGAGCAGCTGGAAGAGGAGAAGAAGATCTCGCTGTCGTTCCGCATCAAGCCCCTGAGCATCGAAGGCCTTGGCGAATCGTCACTTCGCGAAAAGGCCCAAGAACTGTGGGAACTCATCGTCAAATTGGAAACTGAGAAGTACGACTTGGAAGAACGGCAGAAACGTCAGGACTACGATGTAAGTTCTCGAGAGCGCTTGCCTGGCCGCGCCCACTAACTGCTCTGATTTCTCTATGCCCCCCCCACCCCCATACAGTTGAAAGAGTTGAAGGAAAGACAAAAGCAGCAGCTCAGACACAAAGCCTTGAAGAAGGGTCTTGACCCGGAGGCTTTGACTGGCAAATACCCGGTAAGAATAGACACGAGACCCACGAGGGGGAATATTGACGCTCTCTCATTCACACTTTCAGCCAAAGATCCAAGTCGCGTCCAAATACGAGAGACGCGTCGACACCCGCTCTTATGACGACAAGAAGAAGCTCTTCGAAGGCGTAAGTATTTCTCGACTGAGAGAACTCTTTAACTTAAGAAACACGTTCACGTGGCCCGTTCACTTCTGTCAAATGAAGAAGTTGACAGCTGATTCTTTATGGAATACATGGCGAAATCAGAGGTGGTGATAGTTCTGGTTTTCTGTTTGACTATCGCGTTACTCTGTTCGATTTATACATATAATTGTGACATTTACCACCTCGGGAAGAGAGGCGAAATATCAGGCTCTCCAGGTATGATTTCGCCATGTTAAAATATTGACAACTGTTGCGGTCAAAGACGGGAAAACTAACTGAATACGTTTTGCTTTGAATGTCAAAAGGGTTACAAGACAGTCTATTCGGAAATCATAGAGAAGCTGTGGCAAGAGAAGCAGGAAAGGTTCATGCAACGAACGAAATGTAAGAGTAGCTGATATGCGTAGTTTTCACGTCTAGTTTTGTTTGAATGTTCGTAAAAAGTGATCGCTGATCGTTGTTCAGAAAGCTTCCACTGGAGAACGAGCTCTAGACGTCAATAGACGTCAGCTGTTTTCCTCTGTCAATTGTTAAATGAACCCCCCTCTCTCAACTGTTAAACAATGCTCTTCAATGTCCTCTAACTGTCTGTGACATGGAGAGCAAACACTACACTCCACTATCTTTATAAAACATGTTAGACGGGTTAAACTATCGTAGAAGTATCGTTCTAAGAGACGATAGACTGGGGTAGACTGGGGTAGACTGGGGCACTGTACAGTCTACTAACAGAGGGTAAAGTGCAGTCGTTCAGAGAAGGTGAATGGCGTGGATTAGTTAAGAGTAACTCGACTCTCCACTTGGGAGAATTGGGTGTCAGTGAGGCAGAAGTGACAAACATTTGAAGTCAGATCTACAGATGATATATTTGAGACACCATCATTGCAACACCATACATCTTCTCTTTCTCTCTTTTATGTTTGCTTGTGTGTCCCACTGTTTCATGTTGCCTGTGCCTCTTGGCCGTCACACAAATACATACGCACTCTAGGGCTGGGATGAAATCAGCAAGGATATTAACGAGAAGATCTGGAAGGAGAAGAAGGAACAATACAGCGGTCGCCAAAAATGTATGTATGCGGTCCACCCAACAGTTACACGTTAGCAGAATGCCATTTGTTGATGTTGATGTTGGTGTTGATGTTGTTGTTGATGTTGATGTTGATTGTCTGGAGGAGTCCAATGTAGCAGGAAATAACGCGGTCCTTATTTCGTTCTCTCTCTAGCCAAACTGCCCAAGTGGTTCGGAGAACGACCGGGCAAGAAGTCTGGCGATCCCGAGACACCCGAAGGCGAGGAAGACGCCAAGGCCGACGAGGACATCATCGAAGATGAGGATGAGGTAGAGGAGGAGGTGGTCGAAGAGGAGGACGAGGAAGGCGAGGAAGAGGAGGAGGAGGAAGAGGAAGAGGAGGAGGAAGAAGAGGAGGAGGAGGAGGAGGAAGAAGAGGAGGAGGAGGAGGAAGAGGAATAATAAATTAATTTTACTAGATTTAATAAAGAAACGAAAACCAGTAACAAAAATAAACAAAAACCAAATAATAGTTATTATTAGCTCACTCGGTCTATAATTTTTGACACTCAAAATTATAAATTCTCTCTCAATTAACCGTAAAATTAGCGCTATTGTATAATACAAACAACAACAACAAGAACAGTTTGTTTGAAAGTTCCTGCCACTCTAGACTACGGAAACCTCAGACTATGTAATTCTTTCTCTCTCTTTCTCTCTCGTTTCTTGTTGAATGAGGTGCACCGTGAGAAACACACAAACCCAATAATTAGCGAAACAAAAACATCTATTTATCTATAATTGCATTCTCTCCCAATTGTATGTAAAAACTGTGCAAATATTTGGAAGTCAATATGATGACGGCGATGACCACCCTTACAAACTCTCTCTCGAAATTCCTTACTTCTTTTATATTTATTTCCTAACCATTGTTGATATTTTCACTTCTTTTTGTTTATATGGTAATAAAACAAATTAAACATTTTTACTCATTTTCTTTCAATGTATGCCGACAATTAATTATGTTAAATATCTAAAATTAATTATTTTATTAGTGAAATCAAATATTAATAAAATTGAATAAGTTAATTGATAAACTGCGAGTATTTAGGAAAGAAAACTAAATAGGATTTTCCATACCACTGTCGTTGTTGTTACATCAACTGTAAACTCTTCTCTGATTGTTAACTCTTCGCTCTCTGTTAGTCTCTCTCCACCGAGTTCTGTACAGTCGTAAACACAGAGGCGCTGTTATTAGTAAATTTGAAGAGAGTAGATCTGTGCCAGACATGTTCGCTCTCTCGGGAGCTAACATTTTGGTGGTTAGCCGTGGAAGAACAAAACTGCTTATGATTCCGAAATGGTTTGTAACAATAAATCCTATTAAGAATTATTTTTTCTGCATTCGACTGTGATGAACTGTGTAATTATCGTGTCGATCAGTATATTTGGCATTAGAGGGATGCGGCATCGGCTTGGAGGCATTCATCCCTTCATCTAGCTTACAATAAAAATTGGCTAGACATACATTTGTCATCGTTTTAATCGTGGTTCGAATTGAATTCCGTGAGAGTTATCAATTGCAGCGCTTCATCCTCTTAGTTTTTCAATATACATTTTTGCTGTCACAAAAAAGTTAATTCATGCAAAACATAAGCAAAAAAGGAACAAATAATTAACAAGGACGACTTCAGCTGCAAGGAGTCAGAGGCGCACATGAATATTTAAAGGGTTTTGTGGCGTACAAAGAGATGCGAGGCTTTTGTGTTTGCCTACCTTCGGATGCAGCATCCTTTTTCACTTGCACTTCGTGTCTGCTTGCCGCCTCCTGCCACCAGCAGCAGCGGCGGCAACAACAACATGGTGGCAGTCAGCACGAGTATCTCAAATTAAAATCTTAACGACATCCGCACAAAAGATCGCATTTTCGCACCCATCCGCGTGCTCTCTTCTCTCTGCAATGAATGAGAAAATCAACAGAGGCGCAGCACCGGATGAGTTGGCGTGCTGACAGCATTGGCAACACCTACACATGTAGGCGTGTGCGGAGTGCGTGTGCGGAGTGCGTGTGCGGAGTGCGTGTGCGGAGTGCGTGTGCGGAGTGCGTGTGAGCCGTGTATTGTGACGTGTTGTGTGCTTTAAAGTGACACAAACATAACCAAGCGTGGTTTCAAAGACATCCCAAGTCCCCTCTCTCTCTCTCTCTCTCTCGACCTCTCCTCGCCACTCACCACTTCCTTCCATTGTGCTCGGAATGATGGATGCATGCGAGAGTCAGCGGGGGCGCGGGTGACTGTAGGAGGAGTACGTCCGTCGGTGTGATTGTGTGCGGAGAACACCTTTTGTGCGGGTGTGTGCAAGAGCGTGAGCGCGTCGCAGAATCCTCATTTGTGTTCACATCTCATATGTGTAATTTAGCGCCTAAAATGCCATGAATGCTGCTCGTCTTGAGAGCCGAGAGAATGGTGAAGGAAAGAGGAGAGGAAGCGGAGAGGAAGGAAACGCGAAGAAGCTGAGAGGAACAACAAATAGTCGTGAGCACCTGGCGGGTCTACACAAACAACAATTGGTTAGTCAGGTACAACTGAACATGACATGGAAGCACGGAAACAACAACAACAACGATCATTATAAACGTAAGAGAAACACGAACTGTAGTTTCTGTTTTAGTAGCGCCTGAAATGCGTCGTTTTTTCTTCGCTTCTTCGCTTGCTTGCAGTGCTGCCGATGGTTGTTGCTGTTGTTGTCGTCGTTCGCTTTGTTGTTGCCTTAAGTATGCGAATTACAACGCGTCTTCTGCTGTAACCGAAACAGAACAACAATAACAAGAACGCAGCACCCACGACGACCAACAAGCTGCTGTTGACAGTTGCCACGGGGAAAACAAAGAAAACTAACGGAAAAAAGGAGAAGAAGGGGGGGGGGGGGGAATGTGGGACGTGGGATGTGGGACGTGGGAAGAAGAAAACATGCAAAGGAAAGTCAGGACGAAAAGCTCCACAAGTCCTACCTACGCTGAGTGCCCGTTCGGTGCCACTGTATTCACAGTTAGGTCAAAGGTTGCCACGAGAAAATCCCCGAAGAACTCACGCAATCCCGCAAGAAGTCTCGCAACTATCAAAAAATCCCATAAAAGCGCCAACAAATATATCTGAAAATATTTGCATGAGAAATAAATTCAAGATTAGTTGGAATTTCATGGGGATTTCCGCGGAAATTCTCTTTTCCCACATTAAATAAAATAAAAATAAAATAAAATCAGAATACTCACACATACAATTTTTTCCCCCACGGGTTTGGCAACTCTAAAGCCGCCCTATTGTCTCCAAATTTGCTTATATTTCTGCTTTTTCGCATTTATTTCCGGCCGAAGTGGGATTTTCTGTAGCTGCGCCTTAAGAATTCAACTTAATAATGCAAATCAGTTCAACTCATTTAGGGAAATTTAAGTGCAAACAAAACAACAACAACGAGGAGAACAACAACAACAACAACAACAACAACAACAAGGAGAACAACAACATAGAAGAGCAAAGTGTTGGTAAAACTTTGCATGTCACTTCCTAGCAATAGAAGTCACGGACAGACAGACAGACAGACACACAGACAGGCACACAGAAAGACAGACAGACAGACAGACAGACAGACAGACAGACAGACAGACAGACGAAGAGAGACTGATGAACGAGCGCGCAGACGGACGAACGGACGGACCGACGGACGGACGGAAGGATAGACAGACGGACGGACGGAAGGATAGACAGACGGACGGACGGATAAATAGGCATTCAGGCCGGAGTAGATGAGGATGTCGCAACAGCACGCAGCGGGCGACGTTGCCACATATTCGTCGTGTCAAGTGACTTCGCGCTTCATTAAAAGTTTAAAAGTTCATCGCAGAAATCATTTCAAGTGGGGGTCTCGGCCAGGAGAGAGAGAGGCTCGGCGTGCCGGCCAAGGAGAGAACAAAGCGGCTGCCGCTGCAGAGAGGGAGAGACGTGTTGGCAACACTGGTTGCACGTGAGCGGACGCGATTTGGCGGGGGGAAGGGAAGACAAAAGTACGGATTTCTCAAGTAAGTTAATAATTAAGTGCGGAGTTAAGGGATTTTCGGCGTTGCTCTCCGTTGGGACTCTTTAGAGTTTCAACTATTTTTGAACTGCTGGCGTGCACGTGAGACGCACTCGCCAACTTTTTCATCTGTCGCACTGAACTCGCGCCCTCTGGAGGCGAGCGAAGCAAAAACTGACTGCAACAATAGAAAGTCAACGGGGGTTCCGTGCAAGAGTTGGCCGAACTTTTGTTTCGAAAATGTGAGCTAGAATGTGTGCGAGAAAAATGCTCACGCGATGAGTTCGCGTGAGATCATTTCAACTAAAAATGTTTGTTTCAGTGTAGAGTTTTTGAGTTCAGTTCGTCGCGGAGTGACGAGAACACTTCTTCAGCTGTGTTTGCCGCTCGCAAAGTGTGTCAAGAGAAGCCGTTAACAAGGAAGATTAAGCCGATCGGCAATTAAGCCGACCCAAGTGGCAAACACAGCGAGGCGGTTTCTCCTCCGCCGCTTTCCAGTGGAGCGCCCTTCGCTCGATGCGCTGGCACTCCGCGTGACTCATGACTCACTCGCAAGAGGCGCTTTTAATCGTTGTCGCTCTCATTGCTCTCGTTTCCGCTGTGCTCTCGAAAACCTGATCGATTACAAATACCAACTCGTCGCCTTCTGCGCAGTCAGTTGATTGGCACTCCTTCGGCAGGCAAGATGGGCGCATCAGCAGCAGCAGCAGCACGTGCAATTCTAGCGACGCTTGTAATTACGGTGGGCTGTTGGTCGGTCGCCACGGCTCAGGAGACACAACAACAACAACAACAACGACAACCCCAGTGCGCTGGCTTCGGTGAATATGTATGGCGGCGACGTTTTGTTGAATCTGATGGCTAATCGCACCTCCTCCTCCTCGCACCTCCATTCTAGTGTCTGAACCACTGGGACTGCTGCTCGAATTTGTGCATGAGTTACCTGTACCGGTGCACCCGCGACTACACCGCCTTCCGCCCCCTCGCACTCGGCGGCGACGCTCCGCCCGCGCCGAGCAGCCTGGCGGAGATCTTCGCGCTGAATTTCGCCAGCAACGTTCAGCATTCGATTAAGTTGGCGAAACCGGAAGCCTTTCAAGAACGCTTCGGCGCTGAGGATGATCGAGCAGTTCGAGACCTGAACGCGCACAGGGAGTTGCAAGCGACAGCAATGACACGGCGAAGACCGACAATCGCGGAAGCAACAGAGAAGCCAATGATGACGAAATCCGAAGCTGCGATCGAATCCGAGAGCGATCCGAAAATAAACGAAGCGTCTGCGAAGCTCAGACAGAAAACCCAAAATATATCAACGGCGAAAACAAAAATACCCACTGAAGATACGACGACGACGACAGCGGCAACGACAGCGGCAACGACGGCGGCAACGACGGCGGCAACGACGGCGGCAACGACAGCGGCAACGACGGCGGCAACGACGGCGGCAACGACAGCGGCAACGACGGCGGCAACGACAGCGGCAACGACGGCGGCAACGACGATGCTGAGAACGAGAACATCAACGAGTCCGAACGCGTCGACGGGATCAACGGTTGCGACGCCGACTGCATCCAGCGCAGCGACCGCGGGCGCCGCTCGGGCCGAATGCCGCGAGATCGGTTCGAAGGTACGGGGGGAGGCTTTGCCTGGGGGCGGGGGGGGTTCTGGAATTGCGCCGCTCTTGTCTTTTAATTATTTCTTGTCTTCCCTTCTTCTTCCCTTCTGCCTCAACAATCGTCGTCGATCGCCGTCCTTCCGTTTTTGCTGCGCAGTGCTATCGCAACGAGGAGTGCTGCAGCGTGCGTTGCCACGGCTTCTTGCATAAATGTGTGACGTAGCAGGATGCCAACGGCAACGGCAGCGGCAGCGGCAGCAACAACAATAACGAGTATAATAACCCCCGAATAATAATTTAATCAGGAACAACAATAAATTAGATATCAACTAACAACACAACAAGTTTTGCTGTTTCGTTTCTCATTCCCATTTCAAGCGTCGCATTATTCTTCTTCTTCTTCCTCTGCTCTGCTCTTCTGCTGCTTCCACTCGCGTCGATCTTCGTTTTATGCGTCCACCACTGAAGATCTCTTATCAGCTGGTTATTCCGCCGAACGGTGAATCAGTGGGTTTCGTACAACTTGTGCAGCAATCGAGAAAGTGATCATCAAACTTAAGCAAAACCAGAATTCACAGAATAACAAGAATCCGCTTCTTGTTGCGCATTAAATCATCTGACGAAATCTATACGTGAAGACGACGAAATTCTGTGCAGTTGCAGTAAAACGTCGAGAGAGAGGGAGAGAGAGAAAGGAAAATGAAAGCAAAACCTTTATCAAGTCTTAAAAATCAATTCAGTTGTGTATGAAGTTGAATACAGAGCGGCGACTATCAACTTGTTGACGAACTCGAACTCGGCAACATGCATACAATCGAGCAGGCGAGACACTCAGCAGCTTGTCTCTCTTCAAGATAACGGAGAATTTGTCGCATGCTAATTTTGTTACACTCCAATAACAAGAAAAGATTTCTAATCGATTGAAATAATAAAATTTGTTTGTCGAAACAGTTTGTTTTTCTCTGATTTCACGGCAACAACTGACGAAACAAAGCGCAAGGAAAGCTCGTTGATACCACCAAGTTTGCAACAGTTGACTCGCCTTTACGATTATGCGAAGTTTAAGCATTTTAAAGGACTTTCTTTGTCAGCAAGTAGACTGGTTCAGTAGTCGTTGTTGATGTGGCCTGCGAGTCTCGCATTTTGTTTCAACATAAATGAGCGCTGAACTCGACGAAAACTTTGTGTTACAAATTTATTGCTTTTTCACACTCGGGTAAATGAAAACTTTGGCAGCACTTTTTCAAACACGGCTGCAACTTCGTCTTTAAGTTCTGCTTCAGCGTGTCCATCTCTTGCCCCCCTCCGGCGAAACTCTTGCAGCTTCGTTTTCTCTTTTTTTTTATTAGGTGTGCTTTGCACACGAATTGTTTTCGCTTGCGTGGGGAAAAAACTTTAATAGCGAAGAGAAGCAGAGAAGCAGCAAGAGCTTGAAATTGAATAAAAGAAAAAAAAAACAAAAAAACTGTGCGATCCACTGGCACATTTTAAGAGTGGAAGCAACAACTAGAGTATCCGCGCGACTCTCAAAAGGACTCACAAATGTATTTCTGCAAAAAAGAAGGATGGTCCTTGAGAACGAGCGGAGAAGCCTTAATAAGAAGGACTCTCGGAGATGCGAATAAAGGAAACTATTGTCTCGCAAAGCGCTGAAGAGGCTCTAAAATCCGCACAAAACTGCGCTTCTGCGACGCCCCACAGAAGCCACATTAAAGTCTCACTAAAGGAACGTGAAAAGTTTCCAACTGCGGTTGCCGTGGAAGGGAGTGCGAAGGGAGGAAAGAAACGCGTGGGACGTGCACGTGGTTAGAAGCGCCTTCACGGCTTAAATCAAAGGCGCTCCCTGCCTCCGCTGCCTCCGCTGCCACGCACACGGCTGCTGCATGCTGATCACAACTTCCGCTGTCGAGCAACTTGCAGCAGGTGTCTTGCGTGGCTCCCCTTCGCTGCGTCAGCGGCAGTGACAGTGGCGGTGGCAGCATAATTAAATTGCTTCCACTGCCGCTTCCTCGGCAGCATCAGGTTCGCCTTTTTGCAGCCGACCCGCGGCTTCGCTCTGCTTGTGCGAGGAGGAGGAGAAGAGGAGGAGGAAGAGGTGGAGGAGGAGGTGGGGAGGGAGAAATCGGCAGCTACAAAAACTGGAGAAAGCCTTGAAATACACGCAAGTTAGTGAAGAGATTCTATTAGAGACGGCATGCGTAGCGTTAATGCGGCATCAAATTTAATAATGAAAGTTAAGCGCCGTCGTCGGTGGGACGGACACGCTTGTTGCCTCGCTGTAATTGCATTCACTTCGCTTAATTCTCGCATGGAATGAGAGCGTAGGAGGGGCGCGAGTGCGACAGGAGGGGGAGGGGAGTGCAAGGGCTTCTGTGTTTCAATGGCGAACATTGAAAATCGAAAAAGAAGAAGAAGTCGCCACTCTCATCGTTTTCATAGTCGGTCTCGTTGCTTTCTCTGCTAGTTGTGCATTGCACTCGTTACTGTATACACTAGTTATTCTTAGAGCGATTATTCTCCATACTCTTTAAAATCTGTACTCGTTATATTTTATACTCGTTGTACTTTCCCAATAACTTGTGCGTGTACTTTTAGTATCCCTACTCGTTGTAATCTAAGCATTCTATACTCGCACACTCGTTGGTCGTTATATTTTGCTTACTCTTTACAACGAGTATACTAGCAAGAGATTTCATCCCAAGCTACTCGCTGAAAAAGAACGAGATGGTGCCGGACTTAAGGTGGCAAAAAAAATCGGACGCTGCTGCGGCAATCCAGTTTGACTTCTCCAACAGAAGGATTTTCAGTATTGCTGCCTAAACTCGCACTTAAAATGGAAATAAAATCCTGTAACGAGTCCTGATTTAGTCGTCCAATCATCACAAATGCGTAGTATGAAGATATCAGCGTATAGTGTTCGTCTGGATCGAGCATTTTTACTAATAAGAAAACATGCGTGAAATAATCGCATATTAATTCTAAATAAAGTCGCACATTAAAGTCTAAAATAAAATTTTTATCATATTGCTGAACTAGCAATTTATAGTACAATATAAATTATATAAAAAAGTGCGGAGAAACAAGCATCACATCTAATTGCGCAAAACCGAGCAAAACTGATCTAATTTTTAACTTATATGAAGACGGGATTTGACCTTCCCAGCAGGCACTCATCCGAGTTTGATAATATAGAAATAGAAGCAACATAAGAAAACTTAATTCACCTTACTACTTCCCATCTCTTCTCATGCTTGAATACCTTCTTTCTGATTATTATATCTCTGCAGAGATAAAACTAGTGGAGTCACATGAGAAGACTTCGCTTCACTACTTCTAATCTGTTATAATACTTTAATACCCTCGTGATGATATCGAGGCAGGGCATTCTTACCTTGGCATTCTTATCTACAAAGTTTCATACAGCAGGAATTCTGTATAAAAGGAGTCGGTATCGTACATCAGACAGACATTCAAATTGAAATTTCAAAATATGAAGATCATTCTGACTCTCGCACTTGTTGCCGCCATCGCTTTTGCAAGCTTCGATTCTGGCTTCGGATCCGTACTACGTAAAAGGCCGAGACGCTTCCATTGCAATTGCAACTCGCAATACACTCCCGTCTGCGGTTACGATAACTACACGTATGACAATTTGTGCTTCTTCGATTGCTTCAAAGAGAATCTGGCGCCCACGGGACGAATTCTACAGCTGGCCTATTACGGTGAATGCTAGGATCGCCGGCTGCCAAAACAAGTAGGCTGTATTTTTGTTAAATAATAATAAGAATAAACTTATATAACCAATAAAGAATTAAAAGAACTGAGCCAAATTTACTGTTATTGACTGTTATTGAAGTTTTTTTTTTTTTTTTTTTTTTTTTTTTTTTCTATATCAGAGTTCAGGAGCTGCTAAGCTTCAAAGCTTTTTTGTGCTGATAGCACGAGCTCCTGTTAAGAGGGTTGATAGAGGGAGTGGAGTGGAAAGTTTTTTTTTTTTTTTTTTTTTTTTTTTTTTTTTTTTTTTTTTTTTTTTTTGATTATTTTATTGAAATTGACTTTTTGATGGAGTCGTTCATAAAAGACTCGACAAGAGGATAGGATCGACATTCAGGAAGAAATCGCAACCTAGAGCCCCGTTAGCACCCTAAAGGCGGTGATCGATTTACCCCCGACTTTTTGGAAGAACTTTAATCCAGCTTTTGTTGGGTTCCAAGGAAAGAACTTCGGAATTATGTAGCGTAATCTGCTGATGGCAAAGTCCGCAGAGAGAGAGAGAGAGAGAGAGTTCCACATTTTGCACTGTTGAGAAAATCCAAAGGTTTCTTCTGTGAGTCTGCATCCTCCAAATGGAGTTTTTTTAGATCCACTGCACGTCGCAGGTTGATGAGGTTTTGTTGTTGAGCATTTGAATTCGCAGGGCCAAACTGGATTGACGCAGCCAGCGTGGATTTTTTTTGCCACCCTAAGTCCGGCACCATCTCATGTTCTTTTTCAACGAGTAGCTTGGAATGAAATCTCTTGTCAGTATATACTATATATACTATATATACTCGTTGCTCTTTACACGCTGGGCTCGTTTTACTTGTTGCACCTTGACTCGTTGTGCGCTGGATTACTGCATTTTGTGCACCGCTCAACTCGAAAACACACACACACTCGTTGCCTCTTTCGTACTCGTTAGCTTAAATGCTGCATTAATTCTAAAACTTCTGCGTTCAACACGTAATTTCAACCACAACAAGTGTTTTTCTCGTGTAAGCATTAAAATCCGCAGCGAGCTCAGATTATTGAATTCGTGTAATTAAATTGCCGGATTAGGGAGTAATTAAAGTAATAAAGTCGGTAGTAATTAAAATGGATTTAAACTCCATCCCCACAGACCCACATTGGGCGTCTGTGGGTCTGCGGGGATTCCAGCGCACGGACGAGTGAAGCGGCCACGGTTGCGTTGGCTTGCTGGCTGTGGGACGTCAGAAGGCTGCTTCCTGCTGGAGCCAACTAAATTGGCCATGAAATTCTGAGTAATTTATGCGGTGCTTTTTGTTCTACAGTTCGGCGTCGTAGTGCGACTGAATGCATTCAAATTTTCTACTACAGTTTGACTTTGCGCTGAGTTGGCAACTCTCTCTCTCTCGCTCGTGAGGCAGTTAAAATTGTTGATGAATTCCAATATTATTGAAAATTTTATGTGTGATTTCCACGCCTCAGCTCATCCTTTCTGAGGTGCGAGTCGAAGCCGCGCGCTGTCTGCTGAACGCCAGAGTTCTTCTCGCTCGAGGAAGACGGACACCACAAACTCGAGGATTCCTCGAAGGAATCCCTCCACTCACACTCACACTCCCATCACGCAGACACTCGCAGACGATGTTATTTTAATTGAAACTCCGCATCAGTGCGAAACTTTGTTAGCAAGTTGAAAATTCCAACTGCAGCTTCGGTGTCTCTCGCACCGTTGCTGCTTCTTATTGCCGCTGTTGATCTTTGCGAGTCACGCATTTGTTTGGTTTCTAGTGCCGCGCTGCACAAGATGTGGGATGTTGCAACAATGTAAATCTGTCGGGGTGACGATTGCCGCAGCGGCAGCAAGGGATGAAGCGGCGTTTGCTTCGCCGGAAGGGTTGCAACTTTTCCTGCCAGGTGTTGATCGCGTCGCTGTGTGTTTGCGAAAAATAAGCAGATTTTATTATTACCACTTGTTGTGTGTGTCAAGGCAAACAGGAGGTCATGTGAAGGTGGCAACACTGTCAAGGGAGCCGCAGAGGACCCACTGAGACCTCTTGGAATGTTGCAAGTAATAGTCATCCTCAGAGGACTCGCTTTGATTTCGCACCGACTCAACTTTCCTCTTCGTTTTTTGCAAAAACTTTGTTAGATTTCAAAGCTGTTGCCACAGCCATACAATATTTGTATGAACACACACGACGTACACGTGGCTGTAAAAGCTTGGATGTCCTTTGTAAGCGAGACTGCATTCTCATTAAACTGTATTTTCCCCGAGAATTCGCACGCGCCCTCCTTGTGTTGGATTCTCTGCGTGGAAGTCGGTTGCCCACACATGCCGCTCAAGCCCAGGCTTCGCAGGCACCGCACCGCACCGCACCGCACCGCACTCATCTTAAGGAATCCCTTGACGTAATCATATTTCTGCATCCTTGCTGTGCGGTGATGAGGCCGCTCTGGCGTCTGCCAAGTCTGGAACTGGATGCGCCTGACATCTCAAAATACAACTTGATTACATTTCAAGGGAACATCGTGCGCATGTTGACAAAACGTAGCTTGTGGCTGCAGACACGGGATTTCGGAAGTGTATCGCCTCAGAAACAGTTGAAATGAATTCTTCGGTCTGCACGGCAGCGGGACTCAAAGAAATTCAATTTGCATTTTTCACATCCACTCGGATTCAAGAAAAAGCGGTGGACGAAAAACAACCAGCTGTCAGGTTGACTAATTGTTTGTCTCACCGAACGCTTGGAGAGTATTTCGAAAAATCAGACAGACATGAGTTGGTGGGGGTGGGGGGGGGGGGAAAGCACGGTGATTGGATTTGAATGCGTTAGTCTGGCGAGCTGGCGAGAATTGTAGCACGCAGGAACAGAAAAAAATCTGATTAACAAAGAAAATAAATCACAGTCACAATCTCAATCATAATCACACTCACAATCACCATCACCATCACCGTCACCTTCATTATCATCGCTATAACGATCACTATCACTATCGCTATAACTATCAATATCACTGTCACCATCACTGTCACCATCAACATCACCATCACCATCACCATCACTATCGTGATCGCTATAACTATCACTATCAGTATCGCTATAACTATCAATATCACTGTCACTATCACTGTCACCATCACCATCACCATCACCATCACCATCACTATCACCATCACTATCGTTATCGCTATAACTATCACTGTCAGTGTCACTGTCAATGTCACTATCACCATTACCATCACCTTTACTATCATTATCACTATCACTAGAACTGTCACTATCACTGTCACTATCACTATCACTGTCACTATCACTGTCACTATCAGAGTCACTATCACTGTCACTATCACTGTCACTATCACTGTTACTATATGTCTGTCACTACAATATGCCACTAAAAACCCACCTCATCACTTGAAATCTCTCTCTCTCTCTACCCCGGAGTCGCCTTAGCATTACTTCAAGGTGGAGACCCAAGAGGGTCCTACAAGACAAGATTGTTCTACACACCTCCGCGTCCAGGTCCGTCTGTGCCACCGATTTCATTTATCGATTGTCGCACGGCCATCATCAAAGTTATCGCCGTCCTCACCTCAGTGTCGACACGTCGTGCAGCAGAAGTGGAAGGCTACTAAAAACTAGAACGCGTGTAGTTGCAGATACGAAGACTGCAGCAGCAGCAGCAGCAACCGCAATAACAACGCCAATCAGACCAGCTTAATTTTGCATCATCATTTCCGACCGCAAACCACTTTAAGCTGAGAGGTGGCTGTCGCTGCTGCTGCTGCTGCTGGCCGCATCTGATTTATGCGCATAAATTGCGAAGCTGCAGAAACGTTTAAATCCTGTTTAGATTGATTTCTGATTGGATGCGCGGATAAGCAGGACGTGGCAGGACGAGCAGCTTGGAGGTGCACTCGAGGTGCTAATGCTGAAAACTGCAAAGCGTGCCGAGGAGCATCTGCTGGGTGTGGGATTCTGCTGTGTTTTCCGCAGACTGCATTGGTATTTTCATCGGATTGCTGTTTCTTTCCATCAAAGAGGCGGAGGAAGAGGAGGAGGAGGAGGAGGAGGAGGAAGAAGAGGAAGAAGAGGAAGAAGAGAGGGAAAGAGAGATGAAAAGCTGTACACAACTCGAGTGCGCATCATTAGGTTTGCGTGGCTGGCGTTTGTTGCGAGGTTGTCGCTGTCGCGAGGTTGGCTCTGGAAGCGAAGGGAATTCAATAAATGTCACCAGAGGACGGATGGCTGTGAGGTGCTTCAGCGGCTTCGGCGGCTTCAGGCGGGTGTTGTGTCGCGGCTGAGGAGTGACGGGTTGAGCGAAGCAGTTGGAAGGTGTTGACATTTCTTCTAACTTTCGCCTCCACGAGCGGCGAACAATTTTTTTGGGGAGTCCAGAGTGTGCTTAAAATTGGAAATCGTGAACTCGTTGAATCGCTCGCAACGAGTACAAACTCGCAGCTGATTGAGCTCGGATGAGGTCGACTACAGGTCGGTATTGCGGATGTGTGTGAGAGTGTGTGTCTCAATACCGACTGATTGATCGGTGCTTCTCCGGAGGACGCTGACATTCATAAGACTATTTTCAGCTCTGCATACAGGTTTTGTTTAGCGTAATTTATTAATATTCTGTTTTTCCTTTCAATTCTAAAAGGTTACGCGCGAAATTTCATATAATAGGCACTTCAAAACAACGTTATATTTCAAAATAATGCATTTCAAAATAATGTTATATACAAGAATATATATTCAGATATAAAAACGAATTTCTGCCTGAAAAACGGCGCCAAAGCAGCCTGAAATTGTTCCACCTGAAGGAATTACATAATGCGAGACCAGAATATTAACGTTTCTGGTCTTCCTCTGTGCAGAGTAAAGTTTGCAAATGTCGGGATTTTTTCATAAACGCAATTGTGATGTTGCGACAACTCCGCTGTAAACTGTGTTCGAGTTTGTTTTCAAAAACCTGCATCGTACTAAAATATTACAGCAAGTTACACCCAACTCTCGGCAGAGATTGAAATTAATGAAATCGTTTGCAGCAAAATTGTCGGTATCTCAGACGCTACGATGGCTTTCGACAGAAATGCGGAACTTGTGGGCGAATCCATTTTTAAAGATAGGTCAACCTGCGATTACAATCCTCTCACGCTTTCAAAAAGTTTACTTCTGTGTTGGCAGCGTAGCCCCAACTGCAGAATCGATCAATCCATCTGCTTCATCCGCGAATTCAGACGGAATTCGCTTTGCCCAATCCCTGGAATTCCAACGCTCGCATTTGAATGCTCCATCATTATTTTACAATAAGAAAGAATTAAATTCATTGCCCCAGATTTTTAAAATATCTTTTTGTCACTGATATTTCATTCAAAATTACATTTCAATTGAAATAAATTTTACTGCAAAACGTTAATTTTCTTGACACGACAAAGGAAAATTGGATTCAAAATATAATTCAGGCCTCTTTAACTCGTTGAATTTAACTCAAGACACTTCGCGTGAGTTCTTTAACATAATTCACTCCTTCATAATTCATAATTACTTCATAATTCACCAGTTGAAACCCCCCACGCAAACCTCAAATCCATGGATCCTTCAGACCAGAATTCAACATTTCAACAAAGAGAGCTCACTTTGCCCGAGGTGCTTGGGCGCCAAGACCCGAGATTCGAAAAGGACGAAGAACGAAGCGAAGGAAATCGTTTACCCGATACCATTTGTTGTAATAATAAAACAGCAGCAGCATCTAACGAAGGATCTGCAGTAGAAGATTCAGATTCAGATTCAGTTCAGTGCCAGAAGCAAGACCAGCAACCGCAGTTACCACAAGATCTGGAGGAAGAAGCCAAAAAGAAAGTCCAGGAAACCGAAGATATGGGCAACAAATGTAAGGAGGCTGACCGAGAGGAGGTATTCATCGAAGAAATCATACGTAGCAATGAAACTCTCTGCCAAATAAACAGCGACATTAGAGCGTGTGATGATATCATTGCTGAACACGTCGCCGATAAACAGAATGCTGAAATCGGCTTCGAGGAACAGCTGGCGAAAGCGAGCGCTGGTCGGGATAGAAATGCAGCTCGCCTGTCGTCCTTAGAAAACGCGTTCACGGCGTTGGGTGAAAGAACAGAGAAGTGCCAGGAGATGAAGTCAAAACTTGAGGCGAATGTAAGATTGTTGTTGGCAGAAAAAAAAGATATTTTAGAGAACATGCGACTGCAAGATCAGCGAATTGACATGCTGAGAAATCATGCACTGCAGAAATTACAAATTGCACATGAAAAGCTTCACTCGCGATCAAAGGAACACGCGAAGGAGATTGCAGACCCGCAGGCTTCACTCGAAAAAGACGAAATCTTACAGGCCTCCCTGACCGAGCAGGTGCAGCAGAAAATTCGCGACCGTGCAGAGCTGGTAAAAATGTGGGATGACCTAATCAACGGAGACTGGTGAGAAGTGAATCGAGAGCCTGCATTTAAAGAGGGAAATATAATCAATTAATTCTCCTTTCACTTCATTACGTAGAAATAATAATATTTGCAAATTTTGGATTTTAAAAAATAAAAATTACTAAAATATTTAAATTGATTTGATTGCATTTGATTACACTTGTTTGTTTTTGGAAATTAACCTCCGATAAAAGTTCAGAAATTTGATGCAACAACTAAGGAAGTTTGAAGATTGTTTATGATTTAAAATTGAAATAGCAATAAGTTGGTATTGAAAATTCTTTGTAACCACAAAATTATAATTTAAATAATAATTAATAATGTATTAAAGCAACTAATAAACAAATTGCGTAACAAAAGTGGACGGGCACAAGTTTAACAAGTACAAATGATCCCCGAAGGGAACTCGAAATACCCAAAGGAAATACTTTTTCACGATAGTGGCAACGTACACTAAATAGAAGAAAAGCCACGAAGTAGACTTCGGTTAACTGATTTCCCCCGCTCTGCATTTCTGCTATCCCAAGCGACCAAAATCAGACCACAATGCTAAACACAAAACCACGGCTTTGGCGTTGTCGATGGAGAGAATTGCTGAGAGAATGGTTACAATAAAGGCTTCGGCCAAAGATTATGGAATAAAAGGATGTGCCGCTCTCACACAAGAGGTGTAATTATGGCAGTTTATTTGGTGTGGAGTGATTAGTGCTTCCAATTGTGTTCAAAGCACTAAATGAACGGATCGAATTGTGGCTTCGCATACATGGGCTGCAGCGGCAGGATGTTATGTTAAGAAATTTGAAGCTCGCCTCAGTCTCGCTGTTTTTAGTTAGAATCAATCTGCGGCTTGGCTCGAATTTGGAAGGAAGTAAACTAATGCAAGCATTTCCGAAGAATACGATGAAATTAGGCGGAATTTTTTATCTCTTTTACGGATTTTTTATCTCAACGTAGCTTTTGTTGACATGTTTCTCTTTATTTTATAAGGGTTTCAGCCGAAGTATGAAAGGACCGAAACATATAACTGAACTTCATTCAGTGTTCACATTTCAAGTTACCATCTCGGGTGCGTCTCATTTATTTTGTGTCTTCGCCGCTTTATTAAATATTCAAAAGATTTTTAGTTAAAATGAAAATTTTCAAGTGAATAAAACCGAAAAAAGTTCAAGAAAGAGAAAACATTTAAACAAAAAATGTGGAAAACTTGTAACAAAAATTATATGGTGGAAAAACATCTAAACTATTAAAACATAAAATTGGAAAGAAAGTGCACAGAAAATGAGAATTAGAAAATGTGAAAATTTAGCAAAATTTATAAAAAGTACATAAAATTTAACATTTAGAAAGGGAAGACGAAATTTTGGAAGTTAAACAATTAAAAAAATTGAAAACTTAGAAAACATTTAGAAAAAGTAAAGGTAAAAGTGAACATTTAGAAAAGAGAATCAAAAATATTTTGGAAAAAGTAAAAACATTTTCTAGAAGTGGAAAACTTAGAAAACGTTTAGAAAACGTGGCGCCCGCGTCACAGTAGCAGGAGGAGTAAAAAAAGCCAAAAGCACGACAAAAAAAGGAGCTGCCTGCAACAAAATGACTCCAGCGATCATCGGCCAGGACGGGAAATGTGCGGTTTATGAGGAGAACGTAGAACTCCTTTTCTAATTGCAGTAATATCTGGCCCCATAACACAATAGGCACCCGAAGGGCTTTTCTGGTTTTTCTGTCTAATATTGATCACGATTACAGCCAGTGATAGTTGCACGGGATTCCTCCCAGCCCTGCTATATATGGGGAATAATATACAGCAGATTAGCGGTGGTGTCGGGAAGCTGTAAGATGACAGAGGATGACAGAGGATTGCCAAACTCTTTTAATAGTCAGCAAAGATATGGGGGAAAAGTTGAGGAGAGTGTGTTGAATTGTGGTTACGCTGGGCTGGAGAGAGATTGCTGAATAATAATGTAATTCTACAAATTGAAATATTTTGGGGAATCGAGCTGCTTGGCGACGGGTCTGCAGGTAGAGTCAGGCATTCAACTGTAGAGAGGGCAACTGTGAACGGTGCAAGAGTTTAAAAAAAGGGTTGCCAAGAAAATTATGCTTTCGGCAACAACTGAAATGTTTAAGTGGTACAGTCGACAAGAAGAATTGTGATAGCAGTAGTTTTACATAGAATATCATGAGTAGCAAATTGTAGGTCAAGATGTGGCGCCGAGGGAAAGATAGATTAATAGAATTCATATAAAGTTTATAGCGGAAATACCAACCAGGTTGTGACTACAAAGCAAAGGAGCTCCTCGGTGTCCCTTGTGTATGAACTTGGAATGTTGTTTTTCGATTCCTTTTCATATCGCAAGAACGTGATAACAGCGCAAATAAAATTCTTTTCTTTGCCAAAACAGAAGCATATAATTTGCAATAACTTTCGTGTTTTACAGAAAACTTATTTATAGATTCTCTACTAAAGTAGCTTCATTAATCAAAACTGGGCTTTTAATGTAATCTGAGAATCGTAATCTGAGAAATTGAGACTCTTCTCCGAAACCTTCCTGTGGAACGGCTTAACTGGTTTCCCCGGATTATGCTGTTGATGTGCCCACCAGCACTGAAATCTTTACCGCCCTCCATTCACCTGCTTCACAACTCCAGCCTGTCCGCCGACGGACTCTCATCATTCTCGGATGTCAGTAGCTGGATGACTCGGTGCTGTGCGGTTCGTTGCGCGTAATCCAAAGCCGTCAAGCCTAGGCGATCGGTCTCATTGCGGTCTTCTACAAGGGACAGTAGGTAGCGTACGACATGTTCGTGGCCATGCAGAGCACCCACATGTAGCGCCGTCCTGCCCGAAGGATCCGCCTGGCACAGGTCTGCCCCAGCCAATTGATACGATTGCAGTCGCAACACCGAACCACGCGCCACAGTCGCACACACCTGTCAATAGATGGTTGACAACCGGAATATTGGCCTCGTGGCAGGCCAGATGAAGTGCATTGCGATTATCGTGGATGACACCAGACAGGTCAGCGCCATACGACTTTAGATGGTTGACCTGTTGAAAGAGAGATACAGAGGCCTAAGTAGGAGTGACTAGCTACTGATCTGGCCAGTACCTTCTGTATATCTCCTGATATGACAGCTGTATTCAGCATGGCCGGGAAGAGAGTTGCACCCAGCTGCCCCAGCTCCTGGGGTGAGGCTAGATGCAGTGATCGTGCCACAGCGTCCACCAAATCGGACTCCTCCGTCTTAGGACGCGTGGTTGAGGTCAGTTCACCGCGCAGACTAGACTGCGACTCATCTAAAAAGGGTGCAGATTAGTCAACCTCTTCGGTGCGCTCCCAGCACTCAACTCACTTGTTTCTTGACTTCCAGCGGCCACTCAACTCAGTCTTGCCCAGCACATAAGACAGCTTGGAAGACAGCTGCTTCCGGCGTCCTATCGAAGCCAGGTATCACACCCAGGTCGAACAGCACCTTCCCGGTGTGGTACATCCCGGCTACCGAGCCATTCGGGCACTGAGTACAGTTGATTGCAACGACCCCTCTATCGGCAGCCGTCTTCAGCTCAGCCAAGAGATCCTTACGGTTCGAGGAACGTTGCCGGAACCGAACGATTGCAGCACCACAGCTTTCAGAGGCGGCGCCAGGAAAGCTCTGAACGTCGAGCTTGAGCTGTCATTAAATGTCACCTGAAGTTACAGTTCTCCAGCTGCCGCAAATTGTACTTCAAAGTGGTTTTTGTAACATTTTAGGAACACAAGCAAGTGCATTTTCGTTTTTGCAAGAAAACATAATTAAGCTAGTCTAAGATTGAAGTTAAATTAACTCTCAAGTAATATTAAGCGCAATTAAACGCATGCAATTGAAATTCCCTTATTGCAAGAGAACTGAATTGAGTTAGTCTCGGTTTAAAGTTCAATTAAGTAAGACATCAAAATTAAAATAAAGATTTAATTTTTTCAATAACTAAGATTCAAATAACTTAAGTCGCGTAATTCGAAGCATCAAGCGACCGGCTTGAGATCGGCTTGCTGCGATTCTCCACGAAGTGCAGGAGGCTTAAGATTGTTGATCTGTTGACGAAGACAGGGCGAGAAATAACCTGAAGGGGATTGACTACTGATCGGTCTCAATACCTGCTTTCTGTCTACGGATACCTTCGCCAACCCCCACACCAACTCCGGAATTCGAACCCACGACCCGTATTTCAGCAGACCTCCGAATCAGCTAACAAATTCCCGAGCACCGATTTCGACGCAAATGATTCCCTCAACACGTCCGACTGATTGATCGGTGCTTTTCCGGAGGACGCTGACATTCATAAGACTATTTTCAGCTCTGCATACAGGTTTTGTTTTGCGTAATTTATTAATATTCTGTTTTTCCTTTCAATTCTAAAAAGTTACGCGCGAAATTTCATATAATAGGCACTTCAAAATAACGTTATATTTCAAAATAATGCATTTCAAAATAATGTTATATACAAGAATATATATTCAGATATAAAAACGAATTTCTGCCTGAAAAACGGCGCCAAAGCAGCTTGAAATTGTTCCACCTGAAGGAATTATATAATGCGAGACCAGAATATTAACGTTTCTGGTCTTCCTCTGTGCAGAGTAAAGTTAGCAAATGTCGGGATTTTTTCATAAACGCAATCGTGATGTTGCGACAACTTCGCTGTAAACTGTGTTCGAGTTTGTTTTCAAAATCCTGCATCGTACTAAAATATTACAGCAAGTTACATCCAACTCTCGGCAGAGATTGAAATTAATGAAATCGTTTGCAGCAAAATTGTCGGTATCTCAGACGTTACGATGGCTTTCGACAGAAATGTGGAACTTGTGGGAGAATTCATTTTTAAAGATAGGTCAACCTGCGATTACAATCCTCTCACGCTTTCAAAAAGTTTACTTCTTTCAGTTTCTACTGGGGCAGCGTAGCCCCAACTGCAGAATCGATCAATCCATCTGCTTCATCCGCGAATTCGGACGGAATTCGCTTTGCCCAATCTCTGGAATTCCAACGCTTGCATTTGAATGCTCCATCATTATTTTACAATAAGAAAGAATTAAATTCATTGCCCCAGATTTTTAAAATATCTTTTTGTCACTGATATTTCATTCAAAATTACATTTCAATTGAAATAAATTTTACTGCAAAACGTTAATTTTCTTGACACGACAAAGGAAAATTGGATTCAAAATATAATTCAGGCCTCTTTAACTCGTTGAATTTAACTCAAGACACTTCGCGTGAGTTCTTTAACATAATTCACTCCTTCATAATTCATAATTACTTCATAATTCACCAGTTGAAACCCCCCACGCAAACCTCAAAACCATGGATACTTCAGACCAGAATTCAACATTTCAACAAAGGGAGCTCACTTTGCCCGAGGTGCTTGGGCGCCAAGACCCGAGATTCGAAAAGGACGAAGAACGAAGCGAAGGAAATCGTTTACCCGATACCATTTGTTGTAATAATAAAACAGCAGCAGCATCTAACGAAGGATCCGCAGTAGAAGATTCAGATTCAGTTCAGTGCAAGAAGCAAGACCAGCAACCGCAGTTACCACAAGATCTGGAGGAAGAAGCCAAAAAGAAAGTCCAGGAAACCGAAGATATGGGCACGAAATGTAAGGAGGCTGACCGAGAGGAGGTATTCATCGAAGAAATCATACGTAGGAATGAAACTGTCCGCCAAATAAACAGCGACATTAGCGCGTGTGATGATATCATTGCTGAACACGTCGCCGATAAACAGAATGCTGAAATCGGCTTCGAAGAACAGCTGGCGAAAGCGAGCGCTGGTCGGGATAGAAATGCAGCTCGCCTGTCGTCCTTAGAAAAAGCGTTCACCGACTTGGCTGAAAGAACAGAGAAGTGCCAGGAGATGAAGTCAAAACTTGAGGCGAATGTAAAATTGTTGTTGGCAGAAAAAAAAGATATTTTAGAGAACATGCGACTGCAGGATCAGCGAATTGACATGCTGAGAAATCATGCACTGCAGAAATTACAAATTGCACATGAAAAGCTTCATTCGCGATCAAAGGAACACGCGAAGGAGATTGCAGACCTGCAGGCTTCCCTCGAAAAAGACGAAATCTTACGGGCCTCCCTGACCGAGCAGGTGCAGCAGAAAATTCGCGACCGTGCAGAGCTGGTAAAAATGTGGGATGACATAATCAACGGAGAGGACTGGTGAGAGGTGATTCGAGAGCCTGCAGTTAAAGGGCGAAATATAATCAATTAATTCTCCTTTCACTTCATTACGTAGAAATAGTAATATTTGACAAATTTTGGATTTAAAAAAATAAAAATTACTAAAATATTTCAATTGATTTGATTACACTTGTTTGTTTTTGGAAATTAACCTCCGATAAAAGTTCAGAAATTTGATGCAACAACTAAGGAAGTTTGAAGATTGTTTATGATTTCAAATTGAAATAGCAATGAGTTGGTATTGAAAATTCTTTGTAACCACAAAATTATAATTTAAATAATAACTAATAATGTATCAAAGCAACTAATAAATAAATTGCGTAACAAAAGTGGACGGGCACAAGTTTAACAAGTATAAATGATCCCCGAAGGGAACTCGAAATACCCAAAAGCAAATACTTTTTCACGATAGTGGCAAAGTTCACTAAATAGAAGAAAAGCCACGAAGTAGACTTCGGTTCACTGATTTCCCTCGCTCTGCATTTCTGCTATCCCAAGCGACCAAAGTCAGACCACAACGCTAAACACAAAACCACGGCTTTGGCGTTGTCGTTGTCGATGGAGAGAATTGCTGAGAGAATGATTACAATAAAGGCTTCGGCCAAAGATTGTAGAATAAAAGGATGTGCCGCTCTCACACAAGAGGTGTAATTATGACAGTTTATTTGGTGTGGAGTGATTAGTGCTTCCAATTGTGTTCAAAGCGTTAAATGAACGGATCGAATTGTGGCTTCGTATACATGGGCTGCAGCGGCAGGATGTTATGAGGAGAACGTAGAACTCCTCTTCTAATTTACTTGCAGTAATATTCTCTAAACTTTGTGTGTGTCCATTCCATTAGTACGAAATAAATATTCTCAATGTTAACAAAAAAGAAATGCTTTCGAAATCTGGCCCCATAACACAATAGGCACCCTTAAACCAGAAGGGCTTTTCTGGTTTTTCTGCCTTATATTGATCACGATTACAGCCAGTGATAGTGGCACGGGATTCCTCCCAGCCCTGCTATATATGGGGAATAATATACAGCAGATTAGTGGTGGTGTCGGGAGGCTGTAAGATGACAGAGGATTGCCAAACTCTTTTAATAGTCAGCAAAGATATGGGGAAAAAGTTGAGGAGAGTGTGTTGAATTGTGGTTACGCTGGGCTGGAGAGAGATTGCTGTAATACACACGGCTGAGCTTGTTTTAGTCCCGGCTTTTATTTTTTACGTGAAGAGATCTTGAACGAATAATAATGTAATTCTACAAATTGAAATATTTTGGGGAATCGAGCTGCTTGGCGACGGGTCTGCAGGTAGAGTCAGGCATTCAACTGTAGAGAGGGCAACTGTGAACGGTGCAAGAGTTTAAAAAAGGGTTGCCAAGAAAATTATGCTTTCGGCAACAACTGAAATGTTTAAGTGGTACAGTCGATAAGAAGAATTGTGATAGCAGTAGTTTTACATAGAATATCATGAGTAGCAAATTGTAGGTCAAGATGTGGCGCCGCGGGAAGATCTTAATAGAATTCATATAAATTTTATAGCGGAAATACCAACCAGGTTGTGACTACAAAGCAAAGGAGCTCCTCGGTGTCCCTTGTGTATGAACTTGGAATGTTGTTTTTCGATTCCTTTTCATATCGCAAGAACGTGATAACAGCGCAAATAAAATTCTTTTCTTTGCCAAAACAGAAGCATATAATTTGCAATAACTTTCGTGTTTTACAGAAAACTTATTTATAGATTCTCTACTAAAGTAGCTTCATCAATCAAAACTGGGTTTTTAATGTAATCTGAGACTCGTAATCTGAGAAATTGAGACTCTTCTCTTCAGAACTACAGTATTAGTGGTCCGAAACCTTCCTGTGGAACGGCTTAACTGGTTTCCCCGGATTATGCTGTTGATGTGCCCACCAGCACTGAAATCTTTACCGCCCTCCATTCACCTGCTTCACAACTCCAGCCTGTCCGCCGACGGACTCTCATCATTCTCGGATGTCAGTAGCTTGATGACTCGGTGCTGTGCGGTTCGTTGCGCGAAATCCAAAGCCGTCAAGCCTAGGCGATCGGTCTCATTGCGGTCTTCTACAAGGGACAGTAGGTAGCGTACGACATGTTCGTGGCCATGCAGAGCACCCACATGTAGCGCCGTCCTGCCCGAAGGATCCGCCTGGCACAGGTCTGCCCCAGCCAATTGATACGATTGCAGTCGCAACACCGAACCACGCGCCCCAGTCGCACACAGCTGCTCGCCCACGACACGCGATGAGCCGGTTAGATGCGCACCACAGCTGATGAGCAGCTTTATGATATCATGGTTGTCAGTGGAAATGGCTTCCAGAAGAGGCGTGCGATCGTAGCGACCGCGTATACGCACCGAAACCCCGTTCAGCAACAGATGGTTGACAACCGGAATATTGGCCTCGTGGCAGGCCAGATGAAGTGCATTGCGATTATCGTGGATGACACCAGACAGGTCAGCGCCATACGACTTTAGATGGTTGACCTGTTGAAAGAGAGATACAGAGGCCTAAGTAGGAGTGACTAGCTACTGATCTGGCCAGTACCTTCTGTATATCTCCTGATATGACAGCTGTATTCAGCATGGCCGGGAAGAGAGTTGCACCCAGCTGCCCCAGCTCCTGGGGTGAGGCTAGATGCAGTGATCGTGCCACAGCGTCCACCAAACCGTACTCCTCCATCTTAGGACGCGTGGTTGAGGTCAGTTCAGCGCGCAGACTAGACTGCGACTCATCTAAAAAGGGTGCAGATTAGTCAACCTCTTCGGTGCGCTCCCAGCACTCAACTCACTTGTTTCTTGACTTCCAGCGGCCACTCAACTCAGTCTTGCCCAGCACATAAGACAGCTTGGTAAGCGCTGCGTCCGGCGTCCTATCGAAGCCAGGTATCACACCCAGGTCGAACAGCACCTTCCCGGTGTGGTCTGCACTGATCCCGGCTACCGAGCCATTCGGGCACTGAGTACAGTTGATTGCAACGACCCCTCTATCGGCAGCCGTCTTCAGCTCAGCCAAGAGATCCTTACGGTTCGAGGAACGTTGCCGGAACCGAACGATTGCAGCACCACAGCTTTCAGAGGCGGCGCCAGGAAAGCTCTGAACGTCGAGCTTGAGCTGTCATTAAATGTCACCTGAAGTTACAGATCTCCAGCTGCCGAAAATTGTACTTCAAAGTGGTTTTTGTAACATTTTAGGAACATAAGCAAGTGCATTTTCGTTTTTGCAAGAAAACTCAATTAAGCTAGTCTAAGATTGAAGTTAAATTAACTCTCAAGTAATATTAAGCGCAATTAAACGCATGCAATTGAAATTCCCTTATTGCAAGAGAACTGAATTGAGTTAGTCTCGGTTTAAAGTTCAATTAAGTAGGACATCAAAATTAAAATAAAGATTTAATTTTTTTCAATAACTAAGATTCAAATAACTTAAGTCGCGTAATCCGAAGCATCAGGCGACCGGCTTGAGATCGGCTGGCTGCGATTCTCCACGAAGTGCAGGAGGCTTAAGATTGTTGATCTGTTGACGAAGACAGGGCGAGAAATAACCTGAAGGGGATTGACTACTGATCGGTCTCAATACCTGCTTTGTGTCTACGGATACCTTCGCCAACCCCCACACCAACTCCGGAATTCGAACCCACGACCCGTATTTCAGCAGACCTCCGAATCAGCTAACAAATTCCCGAGCACCGATTTCGACGCAAATGATTCCCTCAACACGTCCGACTGATTGATCGGTGCTTTTCCGGAGGACGCTGACATTCATAAGACTATTTTCAGCTCTGCATACAGGTTTTGTTTTGCGTAATTTATTAATATTCTGTTTTTCCTTTCAATTCTAAAAAGTTACGCGCGAAATTTCAAATAATATTTCAAAATAATGCATTTCAAAATAATGTTATATACAAGAATATATATTCAGATATAAAAACGAATTTCTGCCTGAAAAACGGCGCCAAAGCAGCCTGAAATTGTTCCACCTGAAGGAATTATATAATGCGAGACCAGAATATTAACGTTTCTGGTCTTCCTCTGTGCAGAGTAAAGTTAGCAAATGTCGGGATTTTTTCATAATCGCAATCGTGATGTTGCGACAACTCCGCTGTAAACTGTGTTCGAGTTTGTTTTCAAAATCCTGTATCGTACTAAAATATTACAGCAAGTTACATCCAACTCTCGGCAGAGATTGAAATTAATGAAATCGTTTGCAGCAAAATTGTCGGTATCTCAGACGTTACGATGGCTTTCGACAGAAATGTGGAACTTGTGGGAGAATTCATTTTTAAAGATAGGTCAACCTGCGATTACAATCCTCTCACGCTTTCAAAAAGTTTACTTCTTTCAGTTTCTACTGGGGCAGCGTAGCCCCAACTGCAGAATCGATCAATCCATCTGCTTCATCCGCGAATTCGGACGGAATTCGCTTTGCCCAATCTCTGGAATTCCAACGCTTGCATTTGAATGCTCCATCATTATTTTACAATAAGAAAGAATTAAATTCATTGCCCCAGATTTTTAAAATATCTTTTTGTCACTGATATTTCATTCAAAATTACATTTCAATTGAAATAAATTTTACTGCAAAACGTTAATTTTCTTGACACGACAAAGGAAAATTGGATTCAAAATATAATTCAGGCCTCTTTAACTCGTTGAATTTAACTCAAGACACTTCGCGTGAGTTCTTTAACATAATTCACTCCTTCATAATTCATAATTACTTCATAATTCACCAGTTGAAACCCCCCACGCAAACCTCAAAACCATGGATACTTCAGACCAGAATTCAACATTTCAACAAAGAGAGCTCACTTTGCCCGAGGTGCTTGGGCGCCAAGACCCGAGATTCGAAAAGGACGAAGAACGAAGCGAAGGAAATCGTTTACCCGATACCATTTGTTGTAATAATAAAACAGCAGCAGCATCTAACGAAGGATCTGCAGTAGAAGATTCAGATTCAGATTCAGATTCAGTTCAGTGCAAGAAGCAAGACCAGCAACCGCAGTTACCACAAGATCTGGAGGAAGAAGCCAAAAAGAAAGTCCAGGAAACCGAAGATATGGGCAACAAATGTAAGGAGGCTGACCGAGAGGAGGTATTCATCGAAGAAATCATACGTAGGAATGAAACTGTCCGCCAAATAAACAGCGACATTAGAGCGTGTGATGATATCATTGCTGAACACGTCGCCGATAAACAGAATGCTGAAATCGGCTTCGAAGAACAGCTGGCGAAAGCGAGCGCTGGTCGGGATAGAAATGCAGCTCGCCTGTCGTCCTTAGAAAAGGCGTTCACCGACTTGGAGGAAAGAACAGAGAAGTGCCAGGAGATGAAGTCAAAACTTGAGGCGAATGTAAAATTGTTGTTGGCAGAAAAAAAAGATATTTTAGAGAACATGCGACTGCAAGATCAGCGAATTGACATGCTGAGAAATCATGCACTGCAGAAATTACAAATTGCACATGAAAAGCTTCATTCGCGATCAAAGGAACACGCGAAGGAGATTGCAGACCTGCAGGCTTCACTCGAAAAAGACGAAATCTTACGGGCCTCCCTGGCCGAGCAGGTGCAGCAGAAAATTCGCGACCGTGCAGAGCTGGTAAAAATGTGGGATGACCTAATCAACGGAGAGGACTGGTGAGAGGTGAATCGAGAGCCTGCAGTTAAAGAGGGAAATATAATCAATTAATTCTCCTTTCACTTCATTACGTAGAAATATTAATATTTGCAAATTTTGGATTTAAAAAAATAAAAATTACTAAAATATTTAAATTGATTTGATTACACTTGTTTGTTTTTGGAAATTAACCTCCGATAAAGGTTCAGAAATTTGATGCAACAACTAAGGAAGTTTGAAGATTGTTTATGATTTCAAATTGAAATAGCAATAAGTTGGTATTAAAAATTCTTTGTAACCACAAAATTATAATTTAAATAATAACTAATAATGTATTAAAGCAACTAATAAATAAATTGCGTAACAAAAGTGGACGGGCACAAGTTTAACAAGTATAAATGATCCCCGAAGGGAACTCGAAATACCCAAAAGCAAATACTTTTTCACGATAGTGGCAAAGTTCACTAAATAGAAGAAAAGCCACGAAGTAGACTTCGGTTAACTGATTTCCCTCGCTCTGCATTTCTGCTATCCCAAGCGACCAAAGTCAGACCACAACGCTAAACACAAAACCACGGCTTTGGCGTTGTCGTTGTCGATGGAGAGAACTGCTGAGAGAATGGTTACAATAAAGGCTTCGGCCAAAGATTGTAGAATAAAAGGATGTGCCGCTCTCACACAAGAGGTGTAATTATGACAGTTTATTTGGTGTGGAGTGATTAGTGCTTCCAATTGTGTTCAAAGCATTAAATGAACGGATCGAATTGTGGCTTCGCATACATGGGCTGCAGCGGCAGGATGTTATGTTAAGAAATTTGAAGCTCGCCTCAGTCTCGCTGTTTTTAGTTAGAATCAATCTGCGGCTTGGCTCGAATTTGGAAGGAAGTAAACTAATGCAAGCATTTCCGAAGAATACGATGAAATTAGGCGGAATTTTTTATCTCTTTTACGGATTTTTTATCTCAACGTAGCTTTTGTTGACATGTTTCTCTTTATTTTATAAGGGTTTCAGCCGAAGTATGAAAGGACCGAAACATATAACTGAACTTCATTCAGTGTTCACATTTCAAGTTACCATCTCGGGTGCGTCTCATTTATTTTGTGTCTTCGCCGCTTTATTAAATTTTCAAAACATTTTTAGTTAAAATGAAAATTTGCAAGTGAATGAAACCGAAAAAAGTTCAAGAAAGAGAAACCATTTAAACAAAAAATGTGGAAAACTTGTAACAAAAATTATATGGTGGAAAAACATCTAAACTATTAAAACATAAAATTAGAAAGAAAGTGCACAGAAAATGAGAATTAGAAAATGTGAAAACTTAGCAAAATTTATAAAAAGTTCATAAAATTGAACATTTAGAAAGTGAAGACGAAATTTTGGAAGTTAAACAATTAAAAAAATTTAAAACTTAGAAAACATTTAGAAAAATTTTCTAGAAGTGGAAAACTTAGAAAACGTTTAGAAAACGAGGCGCCCCGCGCCACAGTAGCAGGAGGAGTAAAAAAAGCCAAAAGCACGACAAAAAAAGGAGCTGCCTGCAACAAAATGACTCCAGCGATCATCTGCCAGGTCGGGAAATGTGCGGTTTATGAGGAGAACGTAGAACTCCTTTTCTAATTTACTTGCAGTAATATTCTCTAAACTTTGTGTGTGTCCATTCCATTGGTACGAAATAAATATTCTCAATCTTAACAAAAAAGAAGTGCTTTCGAAATCTGGCCCCATAACACAATAGGCACCCTTAAACCAGAAGGGCTTTTCTGGTTTTTCTGTCTAATATTGATCACGATTACAGCCAGTGATAGTTGCACGGGATTCCTCCCAGCCCTGCTATATATGGGGAATAATATACAGCAGATTAGTGGTGGTGTCGGGAGGCTGTAAGCTGACAGAGGATTGCCAAACTCTTTTAATAGTCAGCAAAGATATGGGGAAAAAGTTGAGGAGAGTGTGTTGAATTGTGGTTACGCTGGGCTGGAGAGAGATTGCTGTAATACACACGGCTGAGCTTGTTTTAGTCCCGGCTTTTATTTTTTACGTGAAGAGATCTTGAACGAATAATAATGTAATTCTACAAATTGAAATATTTTGGGGAATCGAGCTGCTTGGCGACGGGTCTGCAGGTAGAGTCAGGCATTCAACTGTAGAGAGGGCAACTGTGAACGGTGCAAGAGTTTAAAAAAAGGGTTGCCAAGAAAATTATGCTTTCGGCAACAACTGAAATGTTTAAGTGGTACAGTCGACAAGAAGAATTGTGAAAGCAGTAGTTTTACATAGAATATCATGAGTAGCAAATTGTAGGTCAAGATGTGGCGCCGAGGGAAAGATAGATTAATAGAATTCATATAAAGTTTATAGCGGAAATACCAACCAGGTTGTGACTACAAAGCAAAGGAGCTCCTCGGTGTCCCTTGTGTATGAACTCGGAATGTTGTTTTTCGATTCCTTTTCATATCGCAAGAACGTGACAACAGCGCAAATAAAATTCTTTTCTTTGCCAAAACAGAAGCATATAATTTGCAATAACTTTCGTGTTTTACAGAAAACTTATTTATAGATTCTCTACTAAAGTAGCTTCATTGATCAAAACTGGGTTTTTAATGTAATCTGAGACTCGTAATCTGAGAAATTGAGACTCTTCTCTACAGAACTACTTTATTAGTGGTCCGAAACCTTCCTGTGGAACGACTTATCTGGTTTCCCCGGATTATGCTGTTGATGTGCCCACCAGCACTGAAATCCTTACCGCCCTCCATTCACCTGCTTCACAACTCCAGCCTGTCCGCCGACGGACTCTCATCATTCTCGGATGTCAGTAGCTTGATGACTCGGTGCTGTGCGGTTCGTTGCGCGAAATCCAAAGCCGTCAAGCCTAGCCGATCGGTCTCATTGCGGTCCTCTACAAGGGACAGTAGGTAGCGTACGACATGTTCGTGGCCATGCAGAGCACCCACATGTAGCGCCGTCCTGCCCGAAGGATCCGCCTGGCACAGGTCTGCCCCAGCCAATTGATACGATTGCAGTCGCAACACCGAACCACGCGCCACAGTCGCACACAGCTGCTCGCCCACGACACGCGATGAGCCGGTTAGATGCGCACCACAGCTGATGAGCAGCTTTATGATCTCATGGTTGTCAGTGGAAATGGCTTCCAGAAGAGGCGTGCGATCGTAGCGACCGCGTATACGCACCGAAACCCCGTTCAGCAACAGATGGTTGGCAACCGGAATATTGGCCTCGTGGCAGGCCAGATGAAGTGCACTGCGATTATCGTGGTTGACACCAGACAGGTCAGCGCCATACGACTTCAGATGGTTGACCTGTTGAAAGAGAGATACAGAGGCCTAAGTAGGAGTGACTAGCTACTGATCTGGCCAGTACCTTCTGTATATCTCCTGATATGACAGCTGTATTCAGCATGGCCGGGAAGACAGTTGCACCCAGCTGCCCCAGCTCCTGGGGTGAGGCTAGATGCAGTGATCGTGCCACAGCGTCCACCAAATCGTACTCCTCCATCTTAGGACGCAAGAGAACTGAATTAAGTTAGTCTCGGTTTAAAGTTCAATTAAGTAGGACATCAAAATTAAAATAAAGATTTAATTTTTTTCAATAACTAAGATTCAAATAACTTAAGTCGCGTAATCCGAAGCATCAGGCGACCGGCTTGAGATCGGCTTGCCTCGATTCTCCACGAAGTGCAGGAGGCTTAAGATTGTTCATCTGTTGACGAAGACAGGGCGAGAAATAACCTGAAGGGGATTGACTACTGATCGGTCTCAATACCTGCTTTGTGTCTACGGATACCTTCGCCAACCCCCACACCAACTCCGGAATTCGAACCCACGACCCGTATTTCAGCAGACCTCCGAATCAGCTAACAAATTCCCGAGCACCGATTTCGACGCAAATGATTCCCTCAACACGTCCGACTGATTGATCGGTGCTTTTCCGGAGGACGCTGACATTCATAAGACTATTTTCAGCTCTGCATACAGGTTTTGTTTAGCGTAATTTATTAATATTCTGTTTTTCCTTTCAATTCTAAAAAGTTACGCGCGAAATTTCATATAATAGGCACTTCAAAACAACGTTATATTTCAAAATAATGCATTTCAAAATAATGTTATATACAAGAATATATATTCAGATATAACCACGAATTTCTACCTGAAAAACGGCGCCAAAGTAGCTTGAAATTGTTCCACCTGAAGGAATTATATAATGCGAGACCAGAATATTAACGTTTCTGGTCTTCCTCTGTGCAGAGTAAAGTTAGCAAATGTCGGGATATTTTAATAAACGCAATTGTGATGTTGCGACAACTCCGCTGTAAACTGTGTTCGAGTTTGTTTTCAAAAACCTGTATCGTACTAAAATATTACAGCAAGTTACATCCAACTCTCGGCAGAGATTGAAATTAATGAAATCGTTTGCAGCAAAATTGTCGGTATCTCAAACATTACGATGGCTTTCGACAGAAATGCGGAACTTGTGGGCGAATCCATTTTTAAAGATAGGTCAACCTGCGATTACAATCCTCTCACGCTTTCAAAAAGTTTACTTCTGTGTTGGCAGCGTAGCCCCAACTGCAGAATCGATCATCCATCTGCTTCATCCGCGAATTCGGACGGAATTCGCTTTGCCCAGTCCCTGGAATTCCAACGCTTGCATTTGAATGCTCCATCATTATTTTACAATAAGAAAGAATTAAATTCATTGCCCCAGATTTTTAAAATATCTTTTTGTCACTGATATTTCATTCAAAATTACATTTCAATTGAAATAAATTTTACTGCAAAACGTAAATTTTCTTGACACGACAAAGGAAAATTGGATTCAAAATATAATTCAGGCCTCTTTAACTCGTTGAATTTAACTCAAGACACTTCGCGTGAGTTCTTTAACATAATTCACTCCTTCATAATTCAAATTTACTTCATAATTCACCAGTTGAAACCCCACACGCAAACCTCAAAACCATGGATACTTCAGACCAGAATTCAACATTTCAACAAAGAGAGCTCACTTTGCCCGAGGTGCTTGGGCGCCAAGACCCGAGATTCGAAAAGGACGAAGAACGAAGCGAAGGAAATCGTTTACCCGATACCATTTGTTGTAATAATAAAACAGCAGCAGCATCTAACGAAGGATCTGCAGTAGAAGATTCAGATTCAGATTCAGATTCAGTTCAGTGCAAGAAGCAAGACCAGCAACCGCAGTTACCACAAGATCTGGAGGAAGAAGCCAAAAAGAAAGTCCAGGAAACCGAAGATATGGGCAACAAATGTAAGGAGGCTGACCGAGAGGAGGTATTCATCGAAGAAATCATACGTAGGAATGAAACTGTCCGCCAAATAAACAGCGACATTAGAGCGTGTGATGATATCATTGCTGAACACGTCGCCGATAAACAGAATGCTGAAATCGGCTTCGAAGAACAGCTGGCGAAAGCGAGCGCTGGTCGGGATAGAAATGCAGCTCGCCTGTCGTCCTTAGAAAAGGCGTTCACCGACTTGGAGGAAAGAACAGAGAAGTGCCAGGAGATGAAGTCAAAACTTGAGGCGAATGTAAAATTGTTGTTGGCAGAAAAAAAAGATATTTTAGAGAACATGCGACTGCAAGATCAGCGAATTGACATGCTGAGAAATCATGCACTGCAGAAATTACAAATTGCACATGAAAAGCTTCATTCGCGATCAAAGGAACACGCGAAGGAGATTGCAGACCCGCAGGCTTCACTCGAAAAAGACGAAATCTTACAGGCCTCCCTGACCGAGCAGGTGCAGCAGAAAATTCGCGACCGTGCAGAGCTGGTAAAAATGTGGGATGACCTAATCAACGGAGACTGGTGAGAAGTGAATCGAGAGCCTGCATTTAAAGAGGGAAATATAATCAATTAATTCTCCTTTCACTTCATTACGTAGAAATAATAATATTTGCAAATTTTGGATTTTAAAAAATAAAAATTACTAAAATATTTAAATTGATTTGATTGCATTTGATTACACTTGTTTGTTTTTGGAAATTAACCTCCGATAAAGGTTCAGAAATTTGATGCAACAACTAAGGAAGTTTGAAGATTGTTTATGATTTCAAATTGAAATAGCAATGAGTTGGTATTGAAAATTCTTTGTAACCACAAAATTATAATTTAAATAATAATTAATAATGTATCAAAGCAACTAATAAATAAATTGCGTAACAAAAGTGGACGGGCACAAGTTTAACAAGTATAAATGATCCCCGAAGGGAACTCGAAATACCCAAAGGAAATACTTTTTCACGATAGTGGCAACGTACACTAAATAGAAGAAAAGCCACGAAGTAGACTTCGGTTAACTGATTTCCCTCGCTCTGCGTTTCTGCTATCCCAAGCGACCAAAATCAGACCATAACGCTAAACACAAAACCACGGCTTTGGCGTTGTCGATGGAGAGAATTGCTGAGAGAATGGTTACAATAAAGGCTTCGGCCAAAGATTGTAGAATAAAAGGATGTGCCGCTCTCACACAAGAGGTGTGATTATGACAGTTTATTTGGTGTGGAGTGATTAGTGCTTCCAATTGTGTTCAAAGCATTAAATGAACGGATCGAATTGTGGCTTCGCATACATGGGCTGCAGCGGCAGGATGTTATGTTAAGAAATTTGAAGCTCGCCTCAGTCTCGCTGTTTTTAGTTAGAATCAATCTGCGGCTTGGCTCGAATTTGGAAGGAAGTAAACTAATGCAAGCATTTCCGAAGAATACGATGAAATTAGGCGGAATTTTTTATCTCTTTTACGGATTTTTTATCTCAACGTAGCTTTTGTTGACATGTTTCTCTTTATTTTATAAGGGTTTCAGCCGAAGTATGAAAGGACCGAAACATATAACTGAACTTCATTCAGTGTTCACATTTCAAGTTACCATCTCGGGTGCGTCTCATTTATTTTGTGTCTTCGCCGCTTTATTAAATATTCAAAAGATTTTTAGTTAAAATGAAAATTTTCAAGTGAATAAAACCGAAAAAAGTTCAAGAAAGAGAAAACATTTAAACAAAAAATGTGGAAAACTTGTAACAAAAATTATATGGTGGAAAAACATCTAAACTATTAAAACATAAAATTGGAAAGAAAGTGCACAGAAAATGAGAATTAGAAAATGTGAAAATTTAGCAAAATTTATAAAAAGTACATAAAATTTAACATTTAGAAAGGGAAGACGAAATTTTGGAAGTTAAACAATTAAAAAAATTGAAAACTTAGAAAACATTTAGAAAAAGTAAAGGTAAAAGTGAACATTTAGAAAAGAGAATCAAAAATATTTTGGAAAAAGTAAAAACATTTTCTAGAAGTGGAAAACTTAGAAAACGTTTAGAAAACGTGGCGCCCGCGTCACAGTAGCAGGAGGAGTAAAAAAAGCCAAAAGCACGACAAAAAAAGGAGCTGCCTGCAACAAAATGACTCCAGCGATCATCGGCCAGGACGGGAAATGTGCGGTTTATGAGGAGAACGTAGAACTCCTTTTCTAATTGCAGTAATATCTGGCCCCATAACACAATAGGCACCCGAAGGGCTTTTCTGGTTTTTCTGTCTAATATTGATCACGATTACAGCCAGTGATAGTTGCACGGGATTCCTCCCAGCCCTGCTATATATGGGGAATAATATACAGCAGATTAGCGGTGGTGTCGGGAAGCTGTAAGATGACAGAGGATGACAGAGGATTGCCAAACTCTTTTAATAGTCAGCAAAGATATGGGGGAAAAGTTGAGGAGAGTGTGTTGAATTGTGGTTACGCTGGGCTGGAGAGAGATTGCTGAATAATAATGTAATTCTACAAATTGAAATATTTTGGGGAATCGAGCTGCTTGGCGACGGGTCTGCAGGTAGAGTCAGGCATTCAACTGTAGAGAGGGCAACTGTGAACGGTGCAAGAGTTTAAAAAAAGGGTTGCCAAGAAAATTATGCTTTCGGCAACAACTGAAATGTTTAAGTGGTACAGTCGACAAGAAGAATTGTGATAGCAGTAGTTTTACATAGAATATCATGAGTAGCAAATTGTAGGTCAAGATGTGGCGCCGAGGGAAGATCTTAATAGAATTCATATAAAGTTTATAGCGGAAATACCAACAAGGTTGTGACTACAAAGCAAAGGAGCTCCTCGGTGTCCCTTGTGTATGAACTTGGAATGTTGTTTTTCGATTCCTTTTCATATCGCAAGAACGTGATAACAGCGCAAATAAAATTCTTTTCTTTGCCAAAACAGAAGCATATAATTTGCAATAACTTTCGTGTTTTACAGAAAACTTATTTATAGATTCTCTACTAAAGTAGCTTCATTAATCAAAACTGGGCTTTTAATGTAATCTGAGAATCGTAATCTGAGAAATTGAGACTCTTCTCCGAAACCTTCCTGTGGAACGGCTTAACTGGTTTCCCCGGATTATGCTGTTGATGTGCCCACCAGCACTGAAATCTTTACCGCCCTCCATTCACCTGCTTCACAACTCCAGCCTGTCCGCCGACGGACTCTCATCATTCTCGGATGTCAGTAGCTGGATGACTCGGTGCTGTGCGGTTCGTTGCGCGTAATCCAAAGCCGTCAAGCCTAGGCGATCGGTCTCATTGCGGTCTTCTACAAGGGACAGTAGGTAGCGTACGACATGTTCGTGGCCATGCAGAGCACCCACATGTAGCGCCGTCCTGCCCGAAGGATCCGCCTGGCACAGGTCTGCCCCAGCCAATTGATACGATTGCAGTCGCAACACCGAACCACGCGCCCCAGTCGCACACAGCTGCTCGCCCACGACACGCGATGAGCCGGTTAGATGCGCACCACAGCTGATGAGCAGCCTTATGATATCATGGTTGTCAGTGGAAATGGCTTCCAGAAGAGGCGTGCGATCCTAGCGACCGCGTATACGCACCGAAACCCCGTTCAGCAACAGATGGTTGACAACCGGAATATTGGCCTCTTGGCTGGCCAGATGAAGGGCACTGCGATTATCGTGGTTGACACCAGACAGGTCAGCGCCATACGACTTTAGATGGTTGACCTGTTGAAAGAGAGATACAGAGGCCTAAGTAGGAGTGACTAGCTACTGATCTGGCCAGTACCTTCTGTATATCTCCTGATATGACAGCTGTATTCAGCATGGCCGGGAAGACAGTTGCACCCAGCTGCCCCAGCTCCTGGGGTGAGGCTAGATGCAGTGATCGTGCCACAGCGTCCACCAAATCGGACTCCTCCGTCTTAGGACGCGTGGTTGAGGTCAGTTCACCGCGCAGACTAGACTGCGACTCATCTAAAAAGGGTGCAGATTAGTCAACCTCTTCGGTGCGCTCCCAGCACTCAACTCACTTGTTTCTTGACTTCCAGCGGCCACTCAACTCAGTCTTGCCCAGCACATAAGACAGCTTGGAAGACAGCTGCTTCCGGCGTCCTATCGAAGCCAGGTATCACACCCAGGTCGAACAGCACCTTCCCGGTGTGGTACATCCCGGCTACCGAGCCATTCGGGCACTGAGTACAGTTGATTGCAACGACCCCTCTATCGGCAGCCGTCTTCAGCTCAGCCAAGAGATCCTTACGGTTCGAGGAACGTTGCCGGAACCGAACGATTGCAGCACCACAGCTTTCAGAGGCGGCGCCAGGAAAGCTCTGAACGTCGAGCTTGAGCTGTCATTAAATGTCACCTGAAGTTACAGTTCTCCAGCTGCCGCAAATTGTACTTCAAAGTGGTTTTTGTAACATTTTAGGAACACAAGCAAGTGCATTTTCGTTTTTGCAAGAAAACATAATTAAGCTAGTCTAAGATTGAAGTTAAATTAACTCTCAAGTAATATTAAGCGCAATTAAACGCATGCAATTGAAATTCCCTTATTGCAAGAGAACTGAATTGAGTTAGTCTCGGTTTAAAGTTCAATTAAGTAAGACATCAAAATTAAAATAAAGATTTAATTTTTTCAATAACTAAGATTCAAATAACTTAAGTCGCGTAATCCGAAGCATCAAGCGACCGGCTTGAGATCGGCTTGCTGCGATTCTCCACGAAGTGCAGGAGGCTTAAGATTGTTGATCTGTTGACGAAGACAGGGCGAGAAATAACCTGAAGGGGATTGACTACTGATCGGTCTCAATACCACCTGCTTTCTGTCTACGGATACCTTCGCCAACCCCCACACCAACTCCGGAATTCGAACCCACGACCCGTATTTCAGCAGACCTCCGAATCAGCTAACAAATTCCCGAGCACCGATTTCGACGCAAATGATTCCCTCAACACGTCCGACTGATTGATCGGTGCTTTTCCGGAGGACGCTGACATTCATAAGACTATTTTCAGCTCTGCATACAGGTTTTGTTTTGCGTAATTTATTAATATTCTGTTTTTCCTTTCAATTCTAAAAAGTTACGCGCGAAATTTCATATAATAGGCACTTCAAAATAACGTTATATTTCAAAATAATGCATTTCAAAATAATGTTATATACAAGAATATATATTCAGATATAAAAACGAATTTCTGCCTGAAAAACGGCGCCAAAGCAGCTTGAAATTGTTCCACCTGAAGGAATTATATAATGCGAGACCAGAATATTAACGTTTCTGGTCTTCCTCTGTGCAGAGTAAAGTTAGCAAATGTCGGGATATTTTCATAAACGCAATTGTGATGTTGCGACAACTCCGCTGTAAACTGTGTTCGAGTTTGTTTTCAAAAACCTGCATCGTACTAAAATATTACAGCAAGTTACATCCAACTCTCGGCAGAGATTGAAATTAATGAAATCGTCTGCAGCAAAATTGTCGGTATCTCAGACGTTACGATGGCTTTCGACAGAAATGCGGAACTTGTGGGAGATTTCATTTTTAAAGGTAGGTCAACTTGCGATTACAATCCTCTCGCGCTTTTAAAAAGTTTACTTCTGTGTTGGCAGCGTAGCCCCAACTGCAGAATCGATCAATCCATCTGCTTCATCCGCGAATTCGGACGGAATTCGCTTTGCCCAGTCCCTGGAATTCCAACGCTCGCATTTGAATGCTCCATCATTATTTTACAATAAGAAAGAATTAAATTCATTGCCCCAGATTTTTAAAATATCTTTTTGTCACTGATATTTCAGTCAAAATTACATTTCAATTGAAATAAATTTTACTGCAAAACTTTAATTTTCTTGACACGACAAAGGAAAATTGGATTCAAAATATAATTCAGGCCTCTTTAACTCGTTGAATTTAACTCAAGACACTTCGCGTGAGTTCTTTAACATAATTCACTCCTTCATAATTCAAATTTACTTCATAATTCACCAGTTGAAACCCCCCACGCAAACCTCAAAACCATGGATACTTCAGACCAGAATTCAACATTTCAACAAAGAGAGCTCACTTTGCCCGAGGTGCTTGGGCGCCAAGACCCGAGATTCGAAAAGGACGAAGAACGAAGCGAAGGAAATCGTTTACCCGATACCATTTGTTGTAATAATAAAACAGCAGCAGCATCTAACGAAGGATCTGCAGTAGAAGATTCAGATTCAGATTCAGATTCAGTTCAGTGCAAGAAGCAAGACCAGCAACCGCAGTTACCACAAGATCTGGAGGAAGAAGCCAAAAAGAAAGTCCAGGAAACCGAAGATATGGGCAACAAATGTAAGGAGGCTGACCGAGAGGAGGTATTCATCGAAGAAATCATACGTAGGAATGAAACTGTCCGCCAAATAAACAGCGACATTAGCGCGTGTGATGATATCATTGCTGAACACGTCGCCGATAAACAGAATGCTGAAATCGGCTTCGAAGAACAGCTGGCGAAAGCGAGCGCTGGTCGGGATAGAAATGCAGCTCGCCTGTCGTCCTTAGAAAAAGCGTTCACCGACTTGGCTGAAAGAACAGAGAAGTGCCAGGAGATGAAGTCAAAACTTGAGGCGAATGTAAAATTGTTGTTGGCAGAAAAAAAAGATATTTTAGAGAACATGCGACTGCAAGATCAGCGAATTGACATGCTGAGAAATCATGCACTGCAGAAATTACAAATTGCACATGAAAAGCTTCATTCGCGATCAAAGGAACACGCGAAGGAGATTGCAGACCCGCAGGCTTCACTCGAAAAAGACGAAATCTTACGGGCCTCCCTGGCCGAGCAGGTGCAGCAGAAAATTCGCGACCGTGCAGAGCTGGTAAAAATGTGGGATGACCTAATCAACGGAGAGGACTGGTGAGAGGTGAATCGAGAGCCTGCAGTTAAAGAGGGAAATATAATCAATTAATTCTCCTTTCACTTCATTACGTAGAAATAGTAATATTTGCAAATTTTGGATTTTAAAAAATAAAAATTACTAAAATATTTAAATTGATTTGATTACACTTGTTTGTTTTTGGAAATTAACCTCCGATAAAAGTTCAGAAATTTGATGCAACAACTAAGGAAGTTTGAAGATTGTTTATGATTTAAAATTGAAATAGCAATGAGTTGGTATTGAAAATTCTTTGTAACCACAAAATTATAATTTAAATAATAATTAATAATGTATTAAAGCAACTAATAAACAAATTGCGTAACAAAAGTGGACGGGCACAAGTTTAACAAGTATAAATGATCCCCGAAGGGAACTCGAAATACCCAAAAGCAAATACTTTTTCACGATAGTGGCAAAGTTCACTAAATAGAAGAAAAGCCACGAAGTAGACTTCGGTTAACTGATTTCCCCCGCTCTGCATTTCTGCTATCCCAAGCGACCAAAATCAGACCACAATGCTAAACACAAAACCACGGCTTTGGCGTTGTCGATGGAGAGAATTGCTGAGAGAATGATTACAATAAAGGCTTCGGCCAAAGATTGTAGAATAAAAGGATGTGCCGCTCTCACACAAGAGGTGTAATTATGACAGTTTATTTGGTGTGGAGTGATTAGTGCTTCCAATTGTGTTCAAAGCATTAAATGAACGGATCGAATTGTGGCTTCGCATACATGGGCTGCAGCGGCAGGATGTTATGTTAAGAAATTTGAAGCTCGCCTCAGTCTTGCTGTTTTTAGTTAGAATCAATCTGTGGCTTGGCTCGAATTTGGAAGGAATTAAACTAATGTAAGCATTTCCGAAGAATACGATGAAATTAGGCGGAATTTTTTATCTCTTTTACGGATTTTTTATCTCAATTTAGCTTTTGTTGACGTGTTTCTCTTTATTTTATAAGGGTTTCAGCCGAAGTATGAAAGGACTGAAACATGTAACTGAACTTCATTCAGTGTTCACATTTCAAGTTACCATCTCGGGTGCGTTTCATTTATTTTGTGTCTTCGCCGCTTTATTAAATTTTCAAACAATTTTTAGTTAAAATGAAAATTTTCAAGTGAATAAAACCGAAAAAAGTTCAAGAAAGACAAAACATTTAAAGAAAAAATGTGGAAAACTTGTAACAAAAATTATATGGTGGAAAAACATCTAAACTATTAAAACATAAAATTAGAAAGAAAGTGCACAGAAAATGAGAATTAGAAAATGTGAAAACTTAGCAAAATTTATAAAAAGTTCATAAAATTGAACATTTAGAAAGTGAAGACGAAATTTTGGAAGTTAAACAATTAAAAAAATTTAAAACTTAGAAAACATTTAGAAAAATTTTCTAGAAGTGGAAAATTTAGAAAACGTTTAGAAAACGTGGCGCCCGCGTCACAGTAGCAGGAGGAGTAAAAAAAGCCAAAAGCACGACAAAAAAAGGAGCTGCCTGCAACAAAATCACTCCAGCGATCATCTGCCAGGTCGGGAAATGTGCGATCTATGAGGAGAACGTAGAACTCCTTTCCTAATTGCAGTAATATTCTCTAAACTTTGTGTGTGTTCATTCCATTAGTACGAAGTAAATATTATCAATCTTAACAAAAAAGAAGTGCTTTCGAAATCTGGCCCCATAACACAATAGGCACCCTTAAACCCGAAGGGCTTTTCTGGTTTTTCTGTCTTATATTGATCACGATTACAGCCAGTGATAGTGGCACGGGATTCCTCCCAGCCCTGCTATATATGGGGAATAATATACAGCAGATTAGTGGTGGTGTCGGGAGGCTGTAAGATGACAGAGGATTGCCAAACTCTTTTAATAGTCAGCAAAGATATGGGGAAAAAGTTGAGGAGAGTGTGTTGAATTGTGGTTACGCTGGGCTGGAGAGAGATTGCTGTAATACACACGGCTGAGCTTGTTTTAGTCCCGGCTTTTATTTTTTACGTGAAGAGATCTTGAACGAATAATAATGTAATTCTACAAATTGAAATATTTTGGGGAATCGAGCTGCTTGGCGACGGGTCTGCAGGTAGAGTCAGGCATTCAACTGTAGAGAGGGCAACTGTGAACGGTGCAAGAGTTTAAAAAAAGGGTTGCCAAGAAAATTGTGCTTTCGGCAACAACTGAAGTGTTTAAGTGGTACAGTCAATAAGAAGAATTGTGAAGGCAGTAGTTTTACATAGAATATCATGAGTAGCAAATTGTTGGTCAAGATGTGGCGCCGAGGGAAAGATAGATTAATAGAATTCATATAAATTTTATAGCGGAAATACCAACAAGGTTGTGAATACAAAGCAAAGGAGCTCCTCGGTGTCCCTTGTGTATGAACTCGGAATGTTGTTTTTCGATTCCTTTTCATATCGCAAGAACGTGATAACAGCGCAAATAAAATTCTTTTCTTTGCCAAAACAGAAGCATATAATTTGCAATAACTTTCGTGTTTTACAGAAAACTTATTTATAGATTCTCTACTAAAGTAGCTTCATTAATCAAAACTGGGTTTTTAATGTAATCTGAGATTCGTAATCTGAGAAATTGAGACTATTAGTGGTCCGAAACCTTCCTGTGGAACGGCTTAACTGGTTTCCCCGGATTATGCTGTTGATGTGCCCACCAGCACTGAAATCTTTACCACCCTCCATTCACCTGCTTCACAACTCCAGCCTGTCCGCCGACGGACTCTCATCATTCTCGGATGTCAGTAGCTTGATAACTCGGTGCTGTGCGGTTCGTTGCCAAAGTTCGTAATCCAAAGCCGTCAAGCCTAGGCGATCGGTATCATTGCGGTCCTCTACAAAGGACAGTAGGTAGCGTACGACATGTTCGTGGCCATGCAGAGCACCCACATGTAGCGCCGTCCTGCCCGAAGGATCCGCCTGGCACAGGTCTGCCCCAGCCAATTGATACGATTGCAGTCGCAACACCGAACCACGCGCCACAGTCGCACACAGCTGTCAACAGATGGTTGACAACCGGAATATTGGCCTCGTGGCAGACCAGATGAAGTGCACTGCGATTATCGTGGTTGACACCAGACAGGTCAGCGCCATACGACTTCAGATGGTTGACCTGTTGAAAGAGAGATACAGAGGCCTAAGTAGGAGTGACTAGCTACTGATCTGGCCAGTACCTTCTGTATATCTCCTGATATGACAGCTGTATTCAGCATGGCCGGGAAGAGAGTTGCACCCAGCTGCCCCAGCTCCTGGGGTGAGGCTAGATGCAGTGATCGTGCCACAGCGTCCACCAAATCGGACTCCTCCGTCTTAGGACGCGTGGTTGAGGTCAGTTCACCGCGCAGACTAGACTGCGACTCATCTAAAAAGGGTGCAGATTAGTCAACCTCTTCGGTGCGCTCCCAGCACTCAACTCACTTGTTTCTTGACTTCCAGCGGCCACTCAACTCAGTCTTGCCCAGCACATAAGACAGCTTGGAAGACAGCTGCGTCCGGCGTCCTATCGAAGCCAGGTATCACACCCAGGTCGAACAGCACCTTCCCGCTGTGGTACATCCCGGCTACCGAGCCATTCGGGCACTGAGTACAGTTGATTGCAACGACCCCTCTATCGGCAGCCGTCTTCAGCTCAGCCAGGAGATCCTTACGGTTCGAGGAACGTTGCCGGAACCGAACGATTGCAGCACCACAGCTTTCAGAGGCGGCGCCAGGAAAGCTCTGAACGTCGAGCTTGAGCTGTCATTAAATGTCACCTGAAGTTACAGTTCTCCAGCTGCCGCAAATTGTACTTCAAAGTGGTTTTTGTAACATTTTAGGAACATAAGCAAGTGCATTTTCGTTTTTGCAAGAAAACTCAATTAAGCTAGTCTAAGATTGAAGTTAAATTAACTCTCAAGTAATATTAAGCGCAATTAAACGCATGCAATTGAAATTCCCTTATTGCAAGAGAACTGAATTGAGTTAGTCTCGGTTTAAAGTTCAATTAAGTAAGACATCAAAATTAAAATAAAGATTTAATTTTTTCAATAACTAAGATTCAAATAACTTAAGTCGCGTAATCCGAAGCATCAGGCGACCGGCTTGAGATCGGCTTGCTGCGATTCTCCACGAGGTGCAGGAGGCTTAAGATTGTTGATCTGTTGACGAAGACAGGGCGAGAAATAACCTGAAGGGGATTGACTACTGATCGGTCTCAATACCACCTGCTTTCTGTCTACGGATACCTTCGCCAACCCCCACACCAACTCCGGAATTCGAACCCACGACCCGTATTTCAGCAGACCTCCGAATCAGCTAACAAATTCCCGAGCACCGATTTCGACGCAAATGATTCCCTCAACACGTCCGACTGATTGATCGGTGCTTCTCCGGAGGACGCTGACATTCATAAGACTATTTTCAGCTCTGCATACAGGTTTTGTTTAGCGTAATTTATTAATATTCTGTTTTTCCTTTCAATTCTAAAGAGTTACGCGCGAAATTTCATATAATAGGCACTTCAAAATAACGTTATATTTCAAAATAATGCATTTCAAAATAATGTTATATACAAGAATATATATTCAGATATAAAAACGAATTTCTGCCTGAAAAACGGCGCCAAAGCAGCTTGAAATTGTTCCACCTGAAGGAATTATATAATGCGAGACCAGAATATTAACGTTTCTGGTCTTCCTCTGTGCAGAGTAAAGTTAGCAAATGTCGGGATATTTTCATAAACGCAATTGTGATGTTGCGACAACTCCGCTGTAAACTGTGTTCGAGTTTGTTTTCAAAAACCTGCATCGTACTAAAATATTACAGCAAGTTACACCCAACTCTCGGCCGAGATTAAAATTAATGAAATCGTTTGCAGCAAAATTGTCGGTATCTCAGACGTTACGATGGCTTTCGACAGAAATGCGGAACTTGTGGGAGAATTCATTTTTAAAGATAGGTCAACTTGCGATTACAATCCTCTCACACTTTCAAAAAGTTTACTTCTGTGTTGGCAGCGTAGCCCCAACTGCAGAATCGATCAATCCATCTGCTTTATCCGCGAATTCGGACGGAATTCGCTTTGCCCAATCCCTGGAATTCCAACGCTTGCATTTGAATGCTCCATCATTATTTTACAATAAGAAAGAATTAAATTCATTGCCCCAGATTTTTAAAATATCTTTTTTTCACTGATATTTCATTCAAAATTACATTTCAATTGAAATAAATTTTACTGCAAAACTTTAATTTTCTTGACACGACAAAGGAAAATTGGATTCAAAATATAATTCAGGCCTCTTTAACTCGTTGAATTTAACTGAAGACACTTCGCGTGAGTTCTTTAACATAATTCACTCCTTCATAATTCATAATTACTTCATAATTCACCAGTTGAAACCCCACGCGCAAACCTCAAAACCATGGATACTTCAGACCAGAATTCAACATTTCAACAAAGAGAGCTCACTTTGCCCGAGGTGCTTGGGCGCCAAGACCCGAGATTCGAAAAGGACGAAGAACGAAGCGAAGGAAATCGTTTACCCGATACCATTTGTTGTAATAATAAAACAGCAACAGCATCTAACGAAGGATCTGCAGTAGAAGATTCAGATTCAGTTCAGTGCAAGAAGCAAGACCAGCCACCGCAGTTACCACAAGATCTGGAGGAAGAAGCCAAAAAGAAAGTCCAGGAAACCGAAGATATGGGCAACAAATGTAAGGAGGCTGACCGAGAGGAGGTATTCATCGAAGAAATCATACGTAGGAATGAAACTGTCCGCCAAATAAACAGCGACATTAGAGCGTATGATGATATCATTGCTGAACACGTCGCCGATAAACAGAATGCTGAAATCGGCTTCGAGGAACAGCTGGCGAAAGCGAGCTCTGGTCGGGATAGAAATGCAGGTCGCCTCTCGTCCTTAGAAAAGGCGTTCACCGACTTGGATGAAAGAACAGAGAAGTGCCAGGAGATGAAGTCAAAACTTGAGGCGAATGTAAAATTGTTGTTGGCAGAAAAAAAAGATATTTTAGAGAACATGCGACTGCAAGATCAGCGAATTGACATGCTGAGAAATCATGCACTGCAGAAATTACAAATTGCACATGAAAAGCTTCATTCGCGATCAAAGGAACACGCGAAGGAGATTGCAGACCTGCAGGCTTCCCTCGAAAAAGATGAAATCTTACAGGCCTCCCTGACCGAGCAGGTGCAGCAGAAAATTCGCGACCGTGCAGAGCTGGTAAAAATGTGGGATGACATAATCAACGGAGAGGACTGACTGGTGAGAGGTGAATCGAGAGCCTGCAGTTAAAGGGCGAAATATAATCAATTAATTCTCCTTTCACTTCATTACGTAGAAATAATAATATTTGCAAATTTTGGATTTTAAAAAATAAAAATTACTAAAATATTTAAATTGATTTGATTACACTTGTTTGTTTTTGGAAATTAACCTCCGATAAAAGTTCAGAAATTTGATGCAACAACTAAGGAAGTTTGAAGATTGTTTATGATTTCAAATTGAAATAGCAATGAGTTGGTATTGAAAATTCTTTGTAACCACAAAATTATAATTTAAATAATAATTAATAATGTATTAAAGCAACTAATAAATAAATTGCGTAACAAAAGTGGACGGGCACAAGTTTAACAAGTATAAATGATCCCCGAAGGGAACTCGAAATACCCAAAAGCAAATACTTTTTCACGATAGTGGCAACGTACACTAAATAGAAGAAAAGCCACGAAGTAGACTTCGGTTAACTGATTTCCCCCGCTCTGCATTTCTGCTATCCCAAGCGACCAAAATCAGACCACAACGCTAAACACAAAACCACGGCTTTGGCGTTGTCGATGGAGAGAACTGCTGAGAGAATGATTGCAATAAAGGCTTCGGCCAAAGATTGTAGAATAAAAGGATGTGCCGCTCTCACACAAGAGGTGTAATTATGACAGTTTATTTGGTGTGGAGTGATTAGTGCTTCCAATTGTGTTCAAAGCACTAAATGAACGGATCGAATTGTGGCTTCGCATACATGGGCTGCAGCGGCAGGATGTTATGAGGAGAACGTAGAACTCCTCTTCTAATTTACTTGCAGTAATATTCTCTAAACTTTGTGTGTGTCCATTCCATTAGTACGAAATAAATATTCTCAATCTTAACAAAAAAGAAGTGCTTTCGAAATCTGGCCCCATAACACAATAGGCACCCGAAGGGCTTTTCTGGTTTTTCTGTCTAATATTGATCACGATTACAGCCAGTGATAGTGGCACGGGATTCCTCCCAGCCCTGCTATATATGGGGAATAATATACAGCAGATTAGTGGTGGTGTCGGGAGGCTGTAAGATGACAGAGGATTGCCAAACTCTTTTAATAGTCAGCAAAGATATGGGGAAAAAGTTGAGGAGAGTGTGTTGAATTGTGGTTACGCTGGGCTGGAGAGAGATTGCTGAATAATAATGTAATTCTACAAATTGAAATATTTTGGGGAATCGAGCTGCTTGGCGACGGGTCTGCAGGTAGAGTCAGGCATTCAACTGTAGAGAGGGCAACTGTGAACGGTGCAAGAGTTTAAAAAAAGGGTTGCCAAGAAAATTATGCTTTCGGCAACAACTGAAATGTTTAAGTGGTACAGTCGACAAGAAGAATTGTGATAGCAGTAGTTTTACACAGAATATCATGAGTAGCAAATTGTAGGTCAAGATGTGGCGCCGAGGAAGATCTTAATAGAATTCATATAAAGTTTATAGCGGAAATACCAACAAGGTTGTGACTACAAAGCAAAGGAGCTCCTCGGTGTCCCTTGTGTATGAACTCGGAATGTTGTTTTTCGATTCCTTTTCATATCGCAAGAACGTGATAACAGCGCAAATAAAATTCTTTTCTTTGCCGAAACAGAAGCAATAATTTGCAATAACTTTCGTGTTTCACAGAAAACTTATTTATAGATTCTCTACTAAAGTAGCTCCATTAATCAAAACTGGGTTTTTAATGTAATCTGAGACTCGTAATCTGAGAAATTGAGACTCTTCTCTACAGAACTACAGTATTAGTGGTCCGAAACCTTCCTGTGGAACGGCTTAACTGGTTTCCCCGGATTATGCTGTTGATGTGCCCACCAGCACTGAAATCTTCACCGCCCTCCATTCACCTGCTTCACAACTCCAGCCTGTCCGCCGACGGACTCTCATCATTCTCGGATGTCAGTAGCTGGATGACTCGGTGCTGTGCGGTTCGTTGCGCGTAATCCAAAGCCGTCAAGCCTAGGCGATCGGTCTCATTGCGGTCTTCTACAAGGGACAGTAGGTAGCGTACGACATGTTCGTGGCCATGCAGAGCACCCACATGTAGCGCCGTCCTGCCCGAAGGATCCGCCTGGCACAGGTCTGCCCCAGCCAATTGATACGATTGCAGTCGCAACACCGAACCACGCGCCACAGTCGCACACACCTGTCAACAGATGGTTGACAACCGGAATATTGGCCTCGTGGCAGGCCAGATGAAGTGCACTGCGATTATCGTGGTTGACACCAGACAGGTCAGCGCCATACAACTTCAGATGGTTGACCTGTTGAAAGAGAGATACAGAGGCCTAAGTAGGAGTGACTAGCTACTGATCTGGCCAGTACCTTCTGTATATCTCCTGATATGACAGCTGTATTCAGCATGGCCGGGAAGAGAGTTGCACCCAGCTGCCCCAGCTCCTGGGGTGAGGCTAGATGCAGTGATCGTGCCACAGCGTCCACCAAATCGTACTCCTCCATCTTAGGACGCGTGGTTGAGGTCAGTTCACCGCGCAGACTAGACTGCGACTCATCTAAAAAGGGTGCAGATTAGTCAACCTCTTCGGTGCGCTCCCAGCACTCAACTCACTTGTTTCTTGACGTCCAGCGGCCACTCAGTCTTGCCCAGCACATAAGACAGCTTGGAAGACAGCTGCGTCCGGCGTCCTATCGAAGCCAGGTATCACACCCAGGTCGAGCAGCACCTTCCCGCTGTGGCACATCCCGGCTACCGAGCCATTCGGGCACTGAGTACAGTTGATTGCAACGACCCCTCTATCGGCAGCCGTCTTCAGCTCAGCCAAGAGATCCTTACGGTTCGAGGAACGTTGCCGGAACCGAACGATTGCAGCACCACAGCTTCCAAAGGCGGCGCCAGGAAAGCTCTAAACGTCGAGCTTGAGCTGTCATTAAATGTCACCTGAAGTTACAGTTCTCCAGCTGCCGCAAATTGTACTTCAAAGTGGTTTTTGTAACATTTTAGGAACATAAGCAAGTGCATTTTCGTTTTTGCAAGAAAACTCAATTAAGCTAGTCTAAGATTGAAGTTAAATTAACTCTCAAGTAATATTAAGCGCAATTAAACGCATGCAATTGAAATTCCCTTATTGCAAGAGACCTGAATTGAGTTAGTCTCGGTTTAAAGTTCAATTAAGTAGGACATCAAAATTAAAATAAAGATTTAATTTCTTTCAATAACTAAGATTCAAATAACTTAAGTCGCGTAATCCGAAGCATCAGGCGACCGGCTTGAGATCGGCTTGCTGCGATTCTCCACGAGGTGCAGGAGGCTTAAGATTGTTGATCTGTTGACGAAGACAGGGCGAGAAATAACCTGAAGGGGATTGACTACTGATCGGTCTCAATACCTGCTTTGTGTCTACGGATACCTTCGCCAACCCCCACACCAACTCCGGAATTCGAACCCACGACCCGTATTTCAGCAGACCTCCGAATCAGCTAACAAATTCCCGAGCACCGATTTCGACGCAAATGATTCCCTTAACACGTCCGACTGATTGATCGGTGCTTCTCCGGAGGACGCTGACATTCATAAGACTATTTTCAGCTCTGCATACAGGTTTTGTTTAGCGTAATTTATTAATATTCTGTTTTTCCTTTCAATTCTAAAAAGTTACGCGCGAAATTTCATATAATAGGCACTTCAAAATAACGTTATATTTCAAAATAATGCATTTCAAAATAATGTTATATACAAGAATATATATTCAGATATAAAAACGAATTTCTACCTGAAAAACGGCGCCAAAGCAGCTTGAAATTGTTCCACCTGAAGGAATTATATAATTCGAGACCAGAATATTAACGTTTCCAGTTTCCTCTGTGCAGAGTGAAGTTAGCAAATGTCGGGATTTTTTCATAAACGCAATTGTGATGTTGCGACATCTCCGCTGTAAACTGTGTTCGAGTTTGTTTTCAAAAACCTGTATCGTACTAAAATATTACAGCAAGTTACACCCAACTCTCGGCAGAGATTGAAATTAATGAAATCGTCTGCAGCAAAATTGTCGGTATCTCAGACGTTACGATGGCTTTCGACAGAAATGAGAAACTTGTGGGAGAATTCATTTTTAAAGATAGGTCAACTTGCGACTACAATCCTCTCGCGCTTTTAAAAAGTTTACTTCTGGCAGTTTCTACTGGGGCAGCGTAGCCCCAACTGCAGAATCGATCAATCCATCTGCTTCATCCGCGAATTCAGACGGAATTCGCTTTGCCCAGTCCCTGGAATTCCAACGCTTGCATTTGAATGCTCCATCATTATTTTACAATAAGAAAGAATTAAATTCATTGCCCCAGATTTTTAAAATATCTTTTTGTCACTGATATTTCATTCAAAATTACATTTCAATTGAAATAAATTTTACTGCAAAACTTTAATTTTCTTGACACGACAAAGGAAAATTGGATTCAAAATATAATTCAGGCCTCTTTAACTCGTTGAATTTAACTCAAGACACTTCGCGTGAGTTCTTTAACATAATTCACTCCTTCTTAATTCATAATTACTTCATAATTCACCAGTTGAAACCCCCCACGCAAACCTCAAAACCATGGATACTTCAGACCAGAATTCAACATTTCAACAAAGAGAGCTCACTTTGCCCGAGGTGCTTGGGCGCCAAGACCCGAGATTCGAAAAGGACGAAGAACGAAGCGAAGGAAATCGTTTACCCGATACCATTTGTTGCAATAATAATAAAACAGCAGCAGCATCTAACGAAGGATCTGCAGTAGAAGATTCAGATTCAGATTCAGATTCAGTTCAGTGCAAGAAGCAAGACCAGCAACCGCAGTTACCACAAGATCTGGAGGAAGAAGCCAAAAAGAAAGTCCAGGAAACCGAAGATATGGGCAACAAATGTAAGGAGGCTGACCGAGAGGAGGTATTCATCGAAGAAATCATACGTAGGAATGAAACTGTCCGCCAAATAAACAGCGACATTAGAGCGTGTGATGATATCATTGCTAGACACGTCGCCGATAAACAGAATGCTGAAATCGGCTTCGAGGAACAGCTGGCGAAAGCGAGCGCTGGTCGGGATAGAAATGCAGCTCGCCTGTCGTCCTTACAAAAGGCGTTCACCGACTTGGATGAAAGAACAGAGAAGTGCCAGGAGATGAAGTCAAAACTTGAGGCGAATGTGAAATTGTTGTTGGCAGAAAAAAAAGATATTTTAGAGAACATGCGACTGCAGGATCAGCGAATTGACATGCTGAGAAATCATGCACTGCAGAAATTACAAATTGCACATGAAAAGCTTCATTCGCGATCAAAGGAACACGCGAAGGAGATTGCAGACCTGCAGGCTTCCCTCGAAAAAGACGAAATCTTACAGGCCTCCCTGACCGAGCAGGTGCAGCAGAAAATTCGCGACCGTGCAGAGCTGGTAAAAATGTGGGATGACCTAATCAACGGAGAGGACTGGTGAGAGGTGAATCGAGAGCCTGCAGTTAAAGAGGGAAATATAATCAATTAATTCTCCTTTCATTTCATTACGTAGAAATAATAATATTTGACAAATTTTGGATTTAAAAAAATAAAAATTACTAAAATATTTAAATTGATTTTATTACACTTGTTTGTTTTTGGAAGTTAACCTCCGATAAAGGTTCAGAAATTTGATGCAACAACTAAGGAAGTTTGAAGATTGTTTATGATTTAAAATTGAAATAGCATTAAGTTGGTATTGAAAATTCTTTGTAATCACAAAATTATAATTTAAATAATAATTAATAATGTATTAAAGCAACTAATAAACAAATTGCGTAACAAAAGTGGACGGGCACAAGTTTAACAAGTATAAATGATCCCCGAAGGGAACTCGAAATACCCAAAAGCAAATACTTTTTCACGATAGTGGCAAAGTTCACTAAATAGAAGAAAAGCCACGAAGTAGACTTCGGTTAGCTGATTTCCCTCGCTCTGCATTTCTGCTATCCCAAGCGACCAAAATCAGACCACAATGCTAAACACAAAACCACGGCTTTGGCGTTGTCGATGGAGAGAACTGCTGAGAGAATGATTACAATAAAGGCTTCGGCCAAAGATTGTAGAATAAAAGGATGTGCCGCTCTCACACAAGAGGTGTAATTATGACAGTTTATTTGGTGTGGAGTGATTAGTGCTTCCAATTGTGTTCAAAGCACTAAATGAACGGATCGAATTGTGGCTTCGCATACATGGGCTGCAGCGGCAGGATGTTATGTTAAGAAATTCGAAGCTCGCCTCAGTCTCGCTGTTTTTAGTTAGAATCAATCTGTGGCTTGGCTCGAATTTGGAAGGAATTAAACTAATGTAAGCATTTCCGAAGAATACGATGAAATTAGGCGGAATTTTTTATCTCTTTTACGGATTTTTTATCTCAACTTAGCTTTTGTTGACGTGTTTCTCTTTATTTTATAAGGGTTTCAGCCGAAGTATGAAAGGACCGAAACATATAACTGAACTTCATTCAGTGTTCACATTTTAAGTTACCATCTCGGGTGCGTCTCATTTATTTTGTGTCTTCGCCGCTTTATTAAATTTTCAAAACATTTTTAGTTAAAATGAAAATTTACAAGTGAATGAAACCGAAAAAAGTTCAAGAAAGAGAAAACATTTAAACAAAAAATGTGGAAAACTTGTAACAAAAATTATATGGTGGAAAAACATCTAAACTATTAAAACATAAAATTGGAAAGAAAGTGCACAGAAAATGAGAATTAGAAAATGTGAAAACTTAGCAAAATTTATAAAAAGTTCATAAAATTGAACATTTAGAAAGTGAAGACGAAATTTTGGAAGTTAAACAATTAAAAGAATTGAAAACTTAGAAAACATTTAGAAAAAGTAAACATAAAAGTGAACATTTAGAAAAGAGAATCAAAAACATTTTGGAAAAAGTAAAAACATTTTCTAGAAGTGGAAAACTTAGAAAACGTTTAGAAAACGTGGCGCCCCGCGCCACAGTAGCAGGAGGAGTAAAAAAAGCCAAAAGCACAACAAAAAAAGGAGCTGCCTGCAACAAAATGACTCCAGCGATCATCTGCCAGGTCGGGAAATGTGCGATCTATGAGGAGAACGTAGAACTCCTCTTCTAATTTACTTGCTGTAATATTCTCTAAACTTTGTGTGTGTCCATTCCATTGGTACGAAATAAATATTCTCAATCTTAACAAAAAAGAAGTGCTTTCGAAATCTGGCCCCATAACACAATAGGCACCCGAAGGGCTTTTCTGGTTTTTCTGTCTAATATTGATCACGATTACAGCCAGTGATAGTTGCACGGGATTCCTCCCAGCCCTGCTATATATGGGGAATAATATACAGCAGATTAGTGGTGGTGTCGGGAGGCTGTAAGATGACAGAGGATTGCCAAACTCTTTTAATAGTCAGCAAAGATATGGGGAAAAAGTTGAGGAGAGTGTGTTGAATTGTGGTTACGCTGGGCTGGAGAGAGATTGCTGTAATACACACGGCTGAGCTTGTTTTAGTCCCGGCTTTTATTTTTTACGTGAAGAGATCTTGAACGAATAATAATGTAATTCTACAAATTGAAATATTTTGGGGAATCGAGCTGCTTGGCGACGGGTCTGCAGGTAGAGTCAGGCATTCAACTGTAGAGAGGGCAACTGTGAACGGTGCAAGAGTTTAAAAAAAGGGTTGCCAAGAAAATTATGCTTTCGGCAACAACTGAAATGTTTAAGTGGTACAGTCGACAAGAAGAATTGTGATAGCAGTAGTTTTACATAGAATATCATGAGTAGCAAATTGTAGGTCAAGATGTGGCGCCGAGGGAAAGATAGATTAATAGAATTCATATAAAGTTTATAGCGGAAATACCAACCAGGTTGTGAATACAAAGCAAAGGAGCTCCTCGGTGTCCCTTGTGTATGAACTCGGAATGTTGTTTTTCGATTCCTTTTCATATCGCAAGAACGTGACAACAGCGCAAATAAAATTCTTTTCTTTGCCAAAACAGAAGCATATAATTTGCAATAACTTTCGTGTTTTACAGAAAACTTATTTATAGATTCTCTACTAAAGTAGCTTCATTGATCAAAACTGGGGTTTTAATGTAATCTGAGATTCGTAATCTGAGAAATTGAGACTCTTCTCTACAGAACTACAGTATTAGTGGTCCGAAACCTTCCTGTGGAACGGCTTAACTTGTTTCCCCGGATTATGCTGTTGATGTGCCCACTAGCCCTGAAATCTTTACCGCCCTCCATTCACCTGCTTCACAACTCCAGCCTGTCCGCCGACGGACTCTCATCATTCTCGGATGTCAGTAGCTGGATGACTCGGTGCTGTGCGGTTCGTTGCGCGTAATCCAAAGCCGTCAAGCCTAGGCGATCGGTCTCATTGCGGTCTTCTACAAGGGACAGTAGGTAGCGTACGACATGTTCGTGGCCATGCAGAGCACCCACATGTAGCGCCGTCCTGCCCGAAGGATCCGCCTGGCACAGGTCTGCCCCAGCCAATTGATACGATTGCAGTCGCAACACCGAACCACGCGCCACAGTCGCACACACCTGTCAACAGATGGTTGACAACCGGAATATTGGCCTCGTGGCAGGCCAGATGAAGGGCACTGCGATTATCGTGGTTGACACCAGACAGGTCAGCGCCATACGACTTCAGATGGTTGACCTGTTGAAAGAGAAATACAGAGGCCTAAGTAGGAGTGACTAGCTACTGATCTGGCCAGTACCTTCTGTATATCTCCTGATATGACAGCTGTATTCAGCATGGCCGGGAAGAGAGTTGCACCCAGCTGCCCCAGCTCCTGGGGTGAGGCTAGATGCAGTGATCGTGCCACAGCGTCCACCAAATCGTACTCCTCCATCTTAGGACGCGTGGTTGAGGTCAGTTCACCGCGCAGACTAGACTGCGACTCATCTAAAAAGGGTGCAGATTAGTCAACCTCTTCGGTGCGCTCCCAGCACTCAACTCACTTGTTTCTTGACTTCCAGCGGCCACTCAACTCAGTCTTGCCCAGCACATAAGACAGCTTGGAAGACAGCTGCGTCCGGCGTCCTATCGAAGCCAGGTATCACACCCAGGTCGAACAGCACCTTCCCGCTGTGGTACATCCCGGCTACCGAGCCATTCGGGCACTGAGTACAGTTGATTGCAACGACCCCTCTATCGGCAGCCGTCTTCAGCTCAGCCAAGAGATCCTTACGGTTCGAGGAACGTTGCCGGAACCGAACGATTGCAGCACCACAGCTTTCAGAGGCGGCGCCAGGAAAGCTCTAAACGTCGAGCTTGAGCTGTCATTAAATGTCACCTGAAGTTACAGTTCTCCAGCTGCCGCAAATTGTACTTCAAAGTTGCTTTTGTAACATTTTAGGAACATAAGCAAGTGCATTTTCGTTTTTGCAAGAAAACTCAATTAAGCTAGTCTAAGATTGAAGTTAAATTAACTCTCAAGTAATATTAAGCGCAATTAAACGCATGCAATTGAAATTCCCTTATTGCAAGAGAACTGAATTAAGTTAGTCTCGGTTTAAAGTTCAATTAAGTAGGACATCAAAATTAAAATAAAGATTTAATTTTTTCAATAACTAAGATTCAAATAACTTAAGTCGCGTAATCCGAAGCATCAGGCGACCGGCTTGAGATCGGCTTGCTGCGATTCTCCACGAAGTGCAGGAGGCTTAAGATTGTTGATCTGTTGACGAAGACAGGGCGAGAAATAACCTGAAGGGGATTGACTACTGATCGGTCTCAATACCTGCTTTGTGTCTACGGATACCTTCGCCAACCCCCACACCAACTCCGGAATTCGAACCCACGACCCGTATTTCAGCAGACCTCCGAATCAGCTAACAAATTCCCGAGCACCGATTTCGACGCAAATGATTCCCTTAACACGTCCGACTGATTGATCGGTGCTTCTCCGGAGGACGCTGACATTCATAAGACTATTTTCAGCTCTGCATACAGGTTTTGTTTAGCGTAATTTATTAATATTCTGTTTTTCCTTTCAATTCTAAAAAGTTACGCGCGAAATTTCATATAATAGGCACTTCAAAATAACGTTATATTTCAAAATAATGCATTTCAAAATAATGTTATATACAAGAATATATATTCAGATATAAAAACGAATTTCTACCTGAAAAACGGCGCCAAAGCAGCTTGAAATTGTTCCACCTGAAGGAATTATATAATTCGAGACCAGAATATTAACGTTTCCAGTTTCCTCTGTGCAGAGTGAAGTTAGCAAATGTCGGGATTTTTTCATAAACGCAATTGTGATGTTGCGACATCTCCGCTGTAAACTGTGTTCGAGTTTGTTTTCAAAAACCTGTATCGTACTAAAATATTACAGCAAGTTACACCCAACTCTCGGCAGAGATTGAAATTAATGAAATCGTCTGCAGCAAAATTGTCGGTATCTCAGACGTTACGATGGCTTTCGACAGAAATGAGAAACTTGTGGGAGAATTCATTTTTAAAGATAGGTCAACTTGCGACTACAATCCTCTCGCGCTTTTAAAAAGTTTACTTCTGGCAGTTTCTACTGGGGCAGCGTAGCCCCAACTGCAGAATCGATCAATCCATCTGCTTCATCCGCGAATTCAGACGGAATTCGCTTTGCCCAGTCCCTGGAATTCCAACGCTTGCATTTGAATGCTCCATCATTATTTTACAATAAGAAAGAATTAAATTCATTGCCCCAGATTTTTAAAATATCTTTTTGTCACTGATATTTCATTCAAAATTACATTTCAATTGAAATAAATTTTACTGCAAAACTTTAATTTTCTTGACACGACAAAGGAAAATTGGATTCAAAATATAATTCAGGCCTCTTTAACTCGTTGAATTTAACTCAAGACACTTCGCGTGAGTTCTTTAACATAATTCACTCCTTCTTAATTCATAATTACTTCATAATTCACCAGTTGAAACCCCCCACGCAAACCTCAAAACCATGGATACTTCAGACCAGAATTCAACATTTCAACAAAGAGAGCTCACTTTGCCCGAGGTGCTTGGGCGCCAAGACCCGAGATTCGAAAAGGACGAAGAACGAAGCGAAGGAAATCGTTTACCCGATACCATTTGTTGCAATAATAATAAAACAGCAGCAGCATCTAACGAAGGATCTGCAGTAGAAGATTCAGATTCAGATTCAGATTCAGTTCAGTGCAAGAAGCAAGACCAGCAACCGCAGTTACCACAAGATCTGGAGGAAGAAGCCAAAAAGAAAGTCCAGGAAACCGAAGATATGGGCAACAAATGTAAGGAGGCTGACCGAGAGGAGGTATTCATCGAAGAAATCATACGTAGCAATGAAACTCTCTGCCAAATAAACAGCGACATTAGAGCGTATGATGATATCATTGCTGAACACGTCGCCGATAAACAGAATGCTGAAATCGGCTTCGAGGAACAGCTGGCGAAAGCGAGCGCTGGTCGGGATAGAAATGCAGCTCGCCTGTCGTCCTTACAAAAGGCGTTCACCGACTTGGATGAAAGAACAGAGAAGTGCCAGGAGATGAAGTCAAAACTTGAGGCGAATGTAAAATTGTTGTTGGCAGAAAAAAAAGATATTTTAGAGAACATGCGACTGCAGGATCAGCGAATTGACATGCTGAGAAATCATGCACTGCAGAAATTACAAATTGCATATGAAAAGCTTCATTCGCGATCAAAGGAACACGCGAAGGAGATTGCAGACCCGCAGGCTTCACTCGAAAAAGACGAAATCTTACAGGCCTCCCTGGCCGAGCAGGTGCAGCAGAAAATTCGCGACCGTGCAGAGCTGGTAAAAATGTGGGATGACCTAATCAACGGAGAGGACTGACTGGTGAGAGGTGAATCGAGAGCCTGCATTTAAAGGGCGAAATATAATCAATTAATTCTCCTTCCACTTCATTACGTAGAAATAGTAATATTTGCAAATTTTGGATTTTAAAAAATAAAAATTACTAAAATATTTAAATTGATTTGATTACACTTAATAATCTTAATTGTTAATTATTGGGAGGAATTGCGTTGCATTGCGATGGCGGCGTTGAACGGCGTAGAAGAGATGCAACGAAAGAATCGCAAATGCGGACTGAAATGATGTAGTAAAATCCGAACGAAGCGCGCTGATGCGATGGCAGCTCCGTAGGAAGCGCAAAATGTGGTTTTTAATATCGTTAACATTGTTTGTGCGGCCGCAATTTTTCACTTAACCGCGAACAAGCCAATTGTGGACCATGAAAATTGCCATTTTAATTGCCAGTTTGCGTTATTTATTGCAACGCTTTCCGCCGCAAGCTGCTGCTTCTGGATTTTGCAACTAATTCGGTGGATTTTCCACGATTTGCTAATTCAAAACCCCGTCGACGCGTGGCATCGAAAATCACAGCGGCAGTCAATTGTCAAATATTTTCAGGCCAAATCGCACACATTCGCGGAGTTGAGAGCAAAGTTTCTCTCCAATTTAATGCAAATTTTGAGCAAATCAGCGCGATTTTCTCTCGCTTGCCTGGAAAAATCAGTCTTGCGAGGACGATTTAGCCACGCGTTCTCAGTTCGCTCTATTTATTCGCTCTGCAACAAAGTTAAGTCGACGTTTTGCTGCATATAAAAATCCACAAAAATTCTGCCAAACACAAGTAAACACACATCATCAAATAACCGAGCGCACACACACACACACACTCACACACACACACACACACACACCCACACAGACATGTGATAGCTGATGAGAGGAGTTTTGGCGTCTTTGCTCTTCCGATTTTCGCAGTTGGAACTTCTGGTGCTGCATATTTAATTTAAGCCGAGTGTAAACAGCAGTTAAATACAAATTATGTGCAGACAAACCAACACCAGGCCACACTTATGCAGGAACGCAAGCGAACGCGCACACACGCACTCACTTCGGTGGATGCGACACGCGGGCGAAGCACCCCAGCAGGAAATTTTACTACTGGATTGCACTGCTCCCAAAAGAAGAAGCAGCAGTAAAGGAGGTTCACTGTAAATTATGCAGGAGTCGTATTTTCCATTCTACTACAGAGAGAGAGAGAGAGACGGTGACGATCTTCTCTAGCACGACAATCGCAAAACTCATCCAACTCCGGCATCCGCGAGCGCCGCACCGCTTCTCGCTGGGTCGCCGCTTCTCGCCGCGTCGCCGCTTCTCGCCGGGTCGCCGCTTCTCGCCGGGTCGCCGCTTCTCGCCGGGTCGCCGGGTCGCGCGCAGCCACGTCGCTGTCGCCTTGCAAGTCTTCTAATGATGGCTTTCCCACGTGCAAACATCTGCCGCAAATGAAATCCACTGCCAGCAACTCCACCATCTGCAGCTGCAGCCTGCCAGATCGAATGTCGACTCGCTTGTTTGCGTTGACGGCGGCGCGTTCGTTCGTCGGCTGCCTTTCGGGTTTCGGCTGAAGGCAGACTTCGATTTTACTTATTAGCGTCCACAAATATTGACTTGAGAATTCCTGCTCAAATCCGAGCGTCAGAGCAACAGATGACGGCGCTGCAACATGTGGAGGCGGCTGCGTTGATTTTGCTTATGGTTTCTAAAATTAACTAAATCCGTTATTCACTCACACGAAAAACGGCCGAGTGGCGGACGAAAGGGTGGCGAAGACGCCAGCAGAATTAATGACTGCGATGCTCTGGGGAAAACTACGAGTAATTTGCGATTTTTTGCGCTCGCCACTCCTATTGATTTGCTGATGTATGAAGAGAAAAAATTAACGAAATGTGTGTTTACTCGCCCGGCTGCGAGTGAGTGTGTGAGCGAGAGATAGAGAGGGAGAGAGTGTGTGTGTGTGTGTGTGTGTGCTTGTTTTTGTTTTTTAACCCGCACGAAGCTATGCAACCCGATTGGAATTCAGAACGAGTTTTTTTCTTATTCTCATTTTTACAAACTATAATAATTCAATTAAATTTTTTGCGCCTGCCGAATGCTTTATTTTCGCACAGCATATTAAAAAAAAAGTATTTGTCATTGAGGAATTGTGTTGATTTTCGTATACACAGTTTAATATTTGATACAGCAGCTGTATTCGCGTTGTTGTTGTTCAGCTTTGTTCATGCATTAATAAAAAAAAAAAAAAAAAAAATTAAAAAAAACAAAAATTAATAAATACGGATACGTGAAACATTAATAATGGAAACACGTGAGCCACTGCAGTCCAGCTTAATTGCTGCAAATAAAGCGAAATCAACTTTTTAATAACTGTTTTCATTCAAATGAAGTTTTTCGCAGCACTCGAGCACAAAAAAAAAAAAAAAAAAAAAAAAAACTTATTTGCAAGCGAAAAATGTTGAAAATAAAATAAGTCCATCCTAACGAATGCGAAGGCGTGAACAGATGACGCTCGATATATATTGCGACACAACTGCTCCGCTCCGCTTCCACCGCCGCGTTGCGTCAGCCAGTGAGTCAGTCAATCAGTCAGTCAGTCAGTGAGTCAGTCAGTCAGTCAGTCAGTCAGTCAGCCAGTCAGTGAGTCAGTCAATCACGACTTCGGGAAGGAAGTTTCCTCTCCTGCTCGTCAAATATTTGCGTTCCCTTCCTCCCCGCTGACTTCCAACGTCACATTTGCGTCACAAGTCACGCGGAAAAGTTCGATGACCCTCCGTCTCTGAATATCTGCACGAGAAGCTGCTTTCCATTCCTTAATTTATACGAACGAGACTCTGCAGGAACTGAAGTCAGCCGAGGAAATATAAATCAATTTTAGAGTCCATTAAAATTGAAAAGCGCGCCACGCCGCTGCGTCCCTGAACGAGGTGACGGAGTGAGGCGACGAAAGCGTGGGTGGAGCACAAGAGGACGCGAGACTTCGAGGAGCAGAAGGAACAGAAGGACGCGAGACTTCGAGGACCTGAAGGAACAGCAGAAGCGCGACTTATTTCTCTGCAAAGATCCTTGCGAAGGCAGCGAAGTCAGTGGGAGGGATTGCGGGACCGGATGGATAAACGGCCGGACGGATGGACGGACGGACGGCCGGACGGATGGACGGACGGATGGACAGACGGATGGACAGACGGAGAGAAGCAATGAAAACATTCGCTGGCAGCTGGCAGCGCCGGCAGTCAGTGAGTAAATAAGAATTTCAACAACACTCGAAATTCATGGCCAAGATGCGATGAGTTTTTATTTGCTGCTTGAGCTGGAGCGACTGGAGTTTTCCCAGATAATCGACGGCGAGGCGAATCCTTGCTGCCTCTGCTTCGAAAAGACTTCTCGCCGTAAAAATGAAGAAACTGCCGACTGAATCTGAATGTGAATGTGAATGCGAATGCGAATGCGAATGCGAATCGGAATCACGATGCCGCTGCTGCTCTGGCGCTCGTTTGTTGCTTCTGTCGGCTGTTGCGTGTTCATTAAAATAGAAACTAAACAAGTTTCGTCCTCACGTTGATCAAAATTCATCAACAAAATCTTCTCAAGAGTTTCCTCGAGAATTCGTTTCAGTGGATTTCCAGTGACGTCTGTCTTCGCCTCCCGCATCAGAATCAAATGATGTGAGAAACACGCACACACGCACACACACACACACACACACACTCGCATCTTGGCGAGATTTCGGTTTCATCGAAGCAAACAAAATCACAGACGTGGGAATTTGGGAATTTGCAAGTTCAAAGTGTGTGTGTGTGTGTGTGTGTGTGTGTGTGTGTGGGTGTGTGTGTGTGTGTAAGTGCTGTAAGACAGTGTGTGTGTGTGGGGTGTCAGACAGCTCACTGCCGGTGCGGAAAACTGCTGAGCTGACGTGCAGCTGCCACTAAAATTAAATATGTACGAGTACAAATACACACACACGCACACACACACACACACACACACACACACAATAACTACAACAACAACAACAACACATACGCCTCCATACAAGAGATGCACACACACACACACACGCACAGAGAACGGTAAACACGAGTTGCTTTGCCAACACCGACTTCGACACGAGAGAGGGCAGTCGGTGTGAGTGTGAGTGAGAGTGAGAGAGCAAATCAATTCATTTGGAATGCAGAGTGAATTTTAAGCATCATTTCGGCCTCAACGAAGCAGCTCAACGAAGGCGACGCAAGAGGGGCAGCTAAAGTCGACCGTCAAGTCAACAATGAATACGTGTGGCTACTGAAGTGTGAGTGTGAGTGTGTGTGTGTGTGCGTGTGAGTGTGCGTGCGTGAGAGTGTGTGTGCGTGAGAGTGTGTTTATGGGCGACGTGTCAGTGTGCGTGAATGTGCGAAAATCGCTTTTGTTTAATGTTTAGTCTCGAAGCACTCACACACACACGCATGCATACACACACACAAAAACACACACACACACACAAGCAAAGACAAACAATCACACATCAAATTTGATGTCAGTTCAGTTGACGCTTATAATTCATCGATCAACCAGCCAACCAACGCACCGCACTGAAGTTGATGGCTGAGCGAATGAATGAATGAATGAATGAATCAATGAATGACTGCTCGACCACCCGACCTGTGAACGACGACAGCGACGACAACGACAGCGACGACAACGACAACGACAGTGACAACAGCGACAACAGCGACAACAGTGACGACGACGATAAACTTCTTTTGTAAAAAAGAAAATCATATAATTATTACATATTTTTGCTGTATTTCCCGCAATTGACTCGAAATTCAGTATCAGTTGCAGTAACCACACGGACACGCACACCCCCAACCCACACACACGCACACACACCCACACATGCACACCTACGAAGGGGTGCCGTCCGTTATTCGAAGCCGTTCCTGAAGTAATTTATCAGCGAAGGTTTTCGCCGCAAAAGCCACGTAATGGCAACGAAATGCAGAGCGATTTTATTAACTCGGCTGCACTAATTTGGGGCTGTGAAATTTATAGGCTGTTCCATCACATGTACAAGAGAGTGTGTGTGCTTGCGTTTGTATGCGTGCGTCATGCAGTCCCCGCTGCGGTCACTTTAATGGAGCGCGTTGTGGGAAAAGCAGGGATTTGAGACCGAAATCCCGCCCCGGGGAGAATCAGACTGAAATACAAGCTAACAAATGATTTCAAGTGCTTCAATTACTTGAAGTTTTTTAATTACAGTTTGCTGAAATTACTTTTATTGCTTTCCTCCCGATCGATTGCGTATTCCGAATTAAATTGAATGGCTGGCAAACTCAGTCGAGCATTAAATTCAACGCAAAGCATTCAAAACCCCACGACGTACATGCAATTTTCGTACAAATCCAGGATGCAGGATAAAACAGGACTTCTGGAAAGGGAAAAAAGTCGATGCTCGAAAATATTTAATAGTTGCAGCGAAAACGTTAACTAAAATCGATTTTATAGACAACCGCGAAATGTGGTGCTCGGCGTGGCACGCGGGGTGGAGTGTCAAAATTCGGTTTGCTGAAATCCTTAATCGAGATGACGCGCAACAAATTGAAATGACAGCTCAGCACGCGAAAACGACGACGATGATGGCGATAAAAGTGGCGCCAATGACGATGTGTGCAAGTTAAAGTTTAACGACAGCTAAACGAAGAAAAATACTCGTAATTTTCTAACATCAAGAGGAAATTCTTCTTGCTACAAAATCAAGAAAGAATTGATTGAAACAAAAACCTAAATTATTTATTAATTTAACCAAAGCAAACGACCAACTTGACGGACCAACAAAACCGACCAGCTTAATGGACTAAACGAGCCTGCCAACCGAGCCCACCAACGCAAACAAGCAACTCAAACGACCAACTCAAGCCACCAACTCAAACAACCAACTCAAACTACCAACTCAAACAACCAACTCAACCGACACACTGAAACAAGCAACCGAGTCCACCAAACTCTACCAATCAACTTCACAAACCAATTTAACCGACCAACCAAACCTACAAACTCAAACCACCAACTGAACCGCCAACCCAAGCCACCACTTCAAACTACCAACTCAAACCACCAACTCAAACCACCAACTCAAACCACCAACTCAAACCACCAACTCAAACCACCAACTCAAACCACCATCCTGACCGACCAACTAAACTGATCGAGTCAAGCGACCAACCAAACTTGCAAACTCAATCTGCCAATTGAACCCGACAACTCAAACCACCAACCCAACAACTCAAACAACCAGCTCAAACCACCAACTCAACCATCAACTTGACCGACCAACCATCAACTTGACCGACCAACCATCAACTTGACTGACCAACCATCAACTTGACCGACCAACCATCAACTTGACCGACCAACCATCAACTTGACCGACCAACCATCAACTTGACCGACCAACCATCAACTTGACCGACCAACCATCAACTTGACCGACCAACCATCAACTTGACCGACCAACCGATCAACTTGACCGACCAATCGATCAATTTGACCGACCAACCATCAACTTGACCGACCAACCGATCAACTTGACCGACCAATCATCAACTTGACCGACCAACCATTAACACCGACATTAAAGAATCCCAAATTAATTAATTACTTTGCAAATACTTGAAGTGTTTCGCTGATAAGCGCTCGGGGAGCTCACAACGTGCGCGGAGTGCGAGCGGAATTTTAATGGCAACAATTAATAATTTTAATGGAACGCGAGGGATTCTCTCGCGTCGAACGGCACTTGCAGCGCGCATGAAAAATTGTAACTTTAATTAAAGATTGAATGGCGACGGCATTAATGCGACGAGCGAAATTAATTATTAATAACAAGTGGTTGCTGCTGGCTGCCGCTGCTGCAGTCGATGATGGCTGCCGCTGCTGCTGCTGCTGTCGATGATGGCTGCCGCAGAGTGGCGCCCGAAAGTATGCAATGAAATTGAGAATTTATTGAAAAACATGCGACACGAAAGCGTTTTGGTTGACACGAAAGGGCGGGAATGCGGAAGTGAGGGCGTGTGTGTGTGAGTATGAGTGGGTGTGGGTGAGTGTGTGTGTGAGTGTGTGTGTGTGTGTGTGTTTGCGTGTGTGACAACGTGAAATTGCCTGAACAATTATCGCTGAAGTCTTTTAAGAGGATTCCGAAAAATTGTGCAGGGAAATGTCGACGGCGCGATAACATCAACCAAAAATGATTTAATTTAGTAGTAAAAAAGCGCAACTTTTCCCTTGTTTTTCTCTCTTCTCAGCTGATAAGTCGGATTTTTAAGGAAATTTGCATTTATTAAGCACTCAGCGGCGAAGATCATGCATGCAAAATCATTTCTTCCCCGACCGGAAGTTCCGCGACCGGAAGTTCAACGTAAAACTTCTACAAAATCCGCCAAATGTTATCGCAGAGAGGAAGTTTCGACGACCAGGGATGCCGCAGAGTTGAGTTGCAAGCGCAGCCAGCCAACCCACGTGGGATGCTGGCAACTTATTTCGTTCGGGTTTCATTTTTAAGCTGCCGCACTTCAGCGTCCTCAATTTAATTATCTGCAGCTTAAGCGACTGACTGCAGCGACAACAACAACAACAACAACAACAACAACCACAACAACAGCAACCGCAACGACTTGATAAAATATTGAAGTAACGGAAAATCAAGCTGCTGCTGCTGCTGCTGCCACGCGATCGCACGCGCGGAGATTCACATGCACGGCAACTGAAGCACGAGCACGCACACAGCCACCGATGTGAATCTTTCTAGAGACGCCAACGCACACGAAGTTGCTCGCTCTCTCTCTCTCCCCCCCCCCTCTCTTCGCTCTGCCAGCTCACACATGAGCGTCGACGTATTCAAATGCAATTTGCAGAGTTTAGCGAGGTTGAGGTGGCCACACACACACACACAGCAGCTCAGCTGCTCAACCCGACCAGGGTTACCGTTACCTCGCTTGGGTTCGAGTGCGTTGCGAGCGTGAGTCTGAGACGAAATGAATGTTTTATGGAGAGCCGCACTCGTCGAGACGGGCAGAGCAGCGCAGCGCAGCAGGTGGAGGAGATTTGACGGCAGCGGTTAATGCGGACGTGTGTGTGTGTGTGTATTGGGCGGCGCACGAGTCCGTTGCTGCTGCAGGTAAATTTCTGGCCGAGTGTCAGTTCATCACTGAAGTCTCCAAACACGACTCAGCCGCCAAAATGTGAGCGGACGAGCTGCTCTCTGCTCAGCTGCCTCTCTGGCGGCGGCGGCGGCTGCTGCTGCGTGTCGGGAGCTCGAGTGGAAATCGCGAGTGCAGAAGACGCCGTCGCAGCTTCGCAATTCGGGGAAAAGCAAACAACGAGCACACAAGCAAAAACGCAACTACAAGCTCACCAACAAACAATAAATAATAATTTTTGTTGCTGTGTAGCGAGTGTCAACTTCAGTGAGAGACTTCCTTGCTGCAGCATCCTGCGTCCTGCGTCCTGCAGCCTGCATCCTGGACTGCAAAGTAGAAAACTTCCTGCGTTTAAATGGCAGCAAAAACGTGTGCGTGTGTGTGTGAGTGTGCGTGTGTGTGTGGGTGTGAAGTTCTCTATCAAAATACGAGTAGTCACTCGTTACCAATACACACACACACGGACAAACACACACGCACACACACACGCAGGTCATACGCAGGATATCTGCGTCCTCCGTCTCCTTCGGTCGCCTGATCGCCTCACGCGTTTATAAATTCATCAGCAAGAGTTTTTGTGAAAAAGAGAGAGAGAGGGGAGTTGTTGTTGTTGTTGCTGCTGCTGTTGTTGTTGTTGCCGTTGTCGTCGCTGTTGTTGTAGCGGCTGCCACTTTGTCCTCTCTGTCGTCAGTTGTTCTCAGCCAACAACATTAAATAACTTCCATCATAACACGCAGTAAAACCAAACCAAGCAAGTGTGTGTGTGTGTGTGTGTGTGTGTGTGTGTGTGTGTGGGTGTGTCTCTGTGTGTGTGTGGGTGGGTGTGTCTGTGTCTGTGATGCGCATGATTAATTTTCCGCATGTTTCGTTGTGTATTTTTAAGTGGATTTGCAAATTTCACAATTTAAATCTACATTTACAAATTTCAAAAAATGAGAAAATTGTTCGCCTTCTTCGTGCAAAATCGGCTGCCAACCCACGAGTGGCGAGCGACGAGCGGCGAGTCAATCATACGCAACGCGGACCCGAGCAACACTTCGGCTGCCTCGTCGCCGCGGAGTGCCGACGAGTCTTAACTCGTCAAATCGAATTCGCAGCTTGCAATTCGCATTTCCAATGCACACCGAGAGAGAGTTGAGAGGGAGCGATTTTTCAAGGAAAAAGTGAGACTTTTCGTTACTTTGTATTGAAACGGGAAGCTGGTTTGACTCTCATAACTCAGTCAGCCAACATACACACACACACACACACACTCTCCCTCTCCCTCTCTCTCTCTCTCTCTCTCTTTTGTGTATCAGTAACTCAGTCGGCTGCCTTCCAGCCGACGTGTCAACGTTTTTGTTGAAATAAATTTTCCACACCTGCAAATTTTAAGCCGTGTAAAGCTTACAAAATTACAAAAACAGCAACAGCAACAGCAACAGCAACAACAAGAAAAACAAGAGGGATTTCGTGTCCTCGCGCGACCGACCAGCTAAAGCCGTAAAATTCTCGTTCGACTTTTATTTTTGTTTTGCCCGCGATTCGCTCGATCGGCTTTTAATTTTCGCGCTCCCCGATTTCATTTCGAAATTTGCTACAATTTTTCTTTAGTCTGCTCTAATTTGTTGCCCCCGGCAGTTGCTGCCGTCGTTGTTGTTGGTGTTCGTAGCTCGTAGTTTGTGTGAGTGACTGCTGAACGTTGACGGGGTTTCGCGCGCACGTTGCAACATGATTTTCCTGATTTATTGTGATAACCGCAAAAACACTCTTGCTGCATGTTACTCTCACACACACACACACACCCACACACACACACACCCACACAGAGTGTCGGTTTTTGTTGTTGCGTCCGGCTACTCTTATTTAATTTCAGGGAAATTGCAATTTCCGATGCACTCCAAAATGAATGAAAACTTGCTTGAAATAGCAAATCTAATTAAAAAGCGAAGCGTGCGAGTGGACGGCGCTCAGCTCTCGCTTTACACGCACCACTGCTCGGTGTTGCTGTTGTTGTCGCCAGCGGAGAACTGGAATGCACGCCGAATAAATACGCTGGAATGAATTATGCATTCTGCGGCTGCTTTTTATTTATTCCGAAGTGTTGGTCGGTCGGCGGTCAGAGTACGAGTTCGCTCGGCTGATCGTGTGTCGGTGTGCGAGTTTGAGTTTCGCAAACTTACTCTCAATTTTCTCTACGTAGTTGTTGCTCATCGCGCGCTGTTGTTGTTTTTGCTGTTATTCATCTCTGCTTGACATCATAAAATGCAAACTCGTGCCGTCCTCTCGCCGTCTCTCTTCGCCGCAAACGAGTGCCAAGTTCAACCCGTCTTGGCTTTCATCTCGTTTTTTACGAGCACAAGTTTTTTGTATTAATAGAAAGCAGAAATCATGTTTATGACTCACAAAGTACGAGCAACTTTTCATTTTCGCGAGGAGATGCGAGTGCTGCCAACTCTGGCGCGAACAGGCGGCGGCGGCGCAACGACGTCGGCCCGCCGGCGATTTAAATTCGCGGCTCAAGTAAACTCGTTCTCTCGTTCTCCTCTCGTGCGAAGCGAAGCGGCGGCGGCGCCGAACAGCTGCTCTCGCTCGGCAGGTGGAAGTTCGGCGATGCGCGGATTTAATCCACTGCAGCTCGAGACGCCGACTTTATGTAAATTTCAGGACGTCGCGCAGAGCTGCGAAAACACCACAGCAATCCACGAATACACAGCAGGTCGGGGAAAAACAAGGGATTCGCTTTCCCCGCGCGCTGAACACTCGACGGTCGTGGGCTCGCGAGGCGGCCGACAATTTCGGCCAAACGCAAAAAATGCGCCGCTGCGGGAGCGCAGAGCTCGCGATTGTGGGCGCGGATTTGGAGGAAGAAAAAAGTGGATTTTGCAGTTTATTCAAGCGTCACCAACAGCGCGTTTTAACTGTAAAATGCTGCTGCTGCCGCGCGGTTCGCAGGACTGCCGCGGAGGTGAAGAAGGATTAACACGGACTTGTTAGAGTTAAAATGCACGCGTTTTTAATTTAAAGATAAGCGAGAGAGAGAGAGAGAGAGAGAGAGAGAGAGAGCGAGACGGAAGAGCGAATAGGGTTCCACTTACCTCAACAAAAAAAAAAATAAATACTTTGCTTGAATTCCTGTTTTAGTTTGTGTTGCATTTTATATCCTTCCACAACAACACAAGTGTAAAAGATAAGAAAACATATAAATTTTCGTGAAGATTTCATTTTATTTGCTTTTATTTTTTCATCTCTCTTCGGTGGGTAGAACATTGAAAACTCGCGGTTGGCAACTCTGCACGTCGAGCAGCGCTCTCGTTTGCGCGAGCAGCATTGTTGCTGCTGCTTCATCTGCTTGTTTACGCGAATACTTGCGCAGATTAGTGGGAAATCGGAGAACACTTTGCGTCGACGTCGGTGTTGTGTGATCGAGTGTGTGTGTGTGTGTGTGTGGATCTATTTGCGGTCAACATCATAAACAAGAATGACAACGGCAGCAACAACAGCGATTCCAGAGCGCAGAAAGCTCTCCGTCGTCAACACAAGAGCGACGACCAACTGCACTCCCTCCGTCCAGCGACCGCACCACACCAACACCAACGGAGCGCCAACACGAAGCACCGCAACACGAACGCCGAGGAGAGAGCAGCGAGGACAGAGCAGCGAGCAGCGGTGACACGAGCAGAGAGCAGCGGTGACACGAGCAGAGAGCAGCGGAGACGCGAGGTCGGCTGGCCGCCAGCGACGACGTAATTGATTGCGTTGAGTTTACGAGCTCTCAACGCATCAAAATAAACGCATTAGCAGCGGATTGCTGCCGCGGCTGGCGTCCACTGCTGGAAAATGTGGAAGAAGAAGAAGAAGAAGAGAAAGAAGAACCCGCAAGCAAGTGAAAAAAAAGAAAAGCGCAACTTGAATGCTTCCTCGTTTTTATTATTTCGTTCCTTTTATTGATTCTTCTATTGATTTACAAAAGTCTTCCATGCGACAGCGCAAACTTAAACTAATGAATTGTTGGTGGCCTTTGCTGCCTGCCACACACACACACACACGCACACAACGTGCTGTCTTGTTGTTGGCTTAGCTTAGTTTTGGAGTTTATAAATGAAAGCTGAATTCTTAATCTATTTTTTGATTTAAACTTCGCATTTTACAACACACACGTTCACTCGATTAGAGTTGTGTGTGTGTGTGTGTGTGTGTGTGTGTGCGTGTGTGTGTGGATTCGCATGCATGCACAGCGAGCGATATTTACAATACAATTGAAAGTGTTTTCGTTTACATCTCGAGTTTTTTTTTTGTAACATTTATTGTCTGCGAGTTTTGAAAATTAACAACTGAAACACGTGGAATTAACAGCTAAAATTTGTGAGGTGAATAAAAATAGTTAAAAAAATCTACATTTAGTTGAGAGCTCTTCTCACCTTCACACACACACACGCATACACTCACACACACAAACACTCACACACACACACACACGCACACACACACAGACGCATTATCAGGTTTATTAAGTGTGATTAATTAAAAATACAAGTGAAAATAAATGCTTTGAAGGCTTTAAAATGCAAATATTGGTATTTTTTTTAGAAGAAATCAACTTTTTCTGCGCCATTTCGCGTTTCTTCCGCGAAATTTATTTATTAGCAGATTTAGCAGATTTCATTCTTCTATTTTAATGCAGAATTCCTACACTTAATCGAAAATCCAAAAAGTTTCAGCAGTTTCAGCTACGGAATTTAATTAGAATTCGTTTAAAACTCGTTTTCACTCAACGATTAAATCGAATCTCGTAGAAATACTAAAACTCTTCTGCGTTTCACTCACTTCGAGAGTTCAGACATTTTAAATTTAACGTTTGATTCTCGTTTCAGAAGGCGCGAGAGTGCAAAATCTTCGCAAAAACACTCGCTCGGCACAACAGTTATTTCAACAATTAACTAACTCAGTATTTTGGTCGTCTACACGCACTCAAACTCACACTCACACGCTCGCTCTTCAATTGTTGCTCACACTCGCACGCTCGCTCTTCTATTGCTACTCACACTCGCACGCTCGCTCTTCTTTTTCTACTCACACTCGCACGCTTCTTCTTTTTTCTCCTTTAGTTTCTATTAATATTTTTCGAAATCTTACAACAACTCGGATAATAAGAAACGTAAAATCAGCGCGGAAAAGCGTTCCTGCCACGCCTTCGTCGGGGAAGCGAAGGCGTCGCCGTTTTTATTATCGCGAATTCTAGCATTAATTTTATATATTAAAAGCTCTTTAATGTTTGTGTTGTTGTTGTTGTTGTTTCACTTAACTTGGCTGGCTACGCAACTCGATTTTTTTAAGCTCAAAACTGAGACGCACTGCGATTTTATTTACAGATTGGCGTTGAAAAGCACAGAAAATCAACGTGAACTGAAGTTTTGTTTTATTTATAAATTATTACTGCTAACCAACTTAATTATTTATTCGTAATTTTCGTCCACAGCGTTTGTCAACAGCTAATTTAATAATAAAAGCGCAAAAAATGCCTAAGAAATATTAAAACAGAACTTCAAAGTAAGCAAACAAACAAACAAACAAACAAACAAACAATCAATTAATCAATTAAGTAATTAATTAATTAATGGTAATTCCTGTTCTCTCTTCTCCACGCAGAGCAGCCAATCGTCTTTTTTCCCTCGCACGCAACTACAACGACGCTGCTTCCACCTCCCGCTCTCAACGTACGTGGATGTCATTGCATGACGCGTGTGAGCGCGTGTGCGTGCTTCCGTCTCTTTGTCGCTACGGGGCCGCCGTTAGGTTGTGTTGTGTTGTTGTTGTTATTAGTTGCCGGCTGGTTGTTTTCATTGTTTGCGCCTCGCGTGAGAGTCGAAGCGGGAGCGTGAGCGGGAGCGGGAGAGACGAATCGGTATGCGATGTTTTTGCTGATATCATGTGCTGGAATCCTCCGCTGTGCGTGGGTGGTGGTGGGCGTGGGCGTGGGCGTGGGCGTGGGGAGCTGCTTTGTTGCTGTTGCTATGCAGCTGCCTGGATTTTATGACATCCCTTGACTTGCTGTGCTGGTTGTTGTTGTTGTAGTTGTAGTTGCTGTTGCGCTGAACGTTGCGGACATCATAAGCCGTCTGCTGCTGTTGTTGTTGTTGTTGTTGTTGTTGTTGGTGTTGTTGCTGCTCTCCCTCGCCATCTGTATTGTCGTCGATGTTATTATTATTATTAGTGTTGTTGTTGTTGTTGTCATCGTCATTATCGTCCTCATCATTGTTGTTCACGTTGTTGTTGTTCAGGTTGTCGTTCACGTTGTTGTTGTTGTTGTTGCGGTGGTTCTTGCTGCCGTATCTGTCAGCGGGCGGGGCGGCGAACAGCTCTTGTATCGCGTCCTCCTCGGACTTCGTGTCCTTGGTGTCCTGCGGCAGCAGACGCAGCACTTGCTTCGCCTTATTTTCCCACAGCTGGCGGTTTGCTTTTACCTGCAGCAGCGTGCAGCGTCCGGTCCGGTCCGGTGGGGTGAGTTGAGCGCGGCCGCGGCCGAGGGGAGGAGAGGAGAAAAAAGCACAAGAACTGAATAAGCTGAATGGGCATTTCAAGCGTGTTTTTCTTCGCCTTTATAATAAAAAACTCAAGCTGAAGTGTTAGCAAATATAATTTGAATCTGTTGTGTATACAGGGTGCAGAATTAGTAATCTCGAATTCAATTGTCAAAGCAAGCAGGAGTTAATCAAGCGCATCCCTGCAGCACCGCCACCGCGCGTCCGTCCGTCCGTCCGTCCGTCCGTCCGCCGCCGCCTCTGCCGCGGCGAGGACGAGGACGAGGACTGACTGTACTCACTGTGATTACGCGAAGCATGTGCAGCTGCTAATTAAAGGAGTGGCCAGCGGGAAAATGAGAGGGATTTTCATCGGCTTTCCACCGACTCTACGGAAGGCCTTACTAAAGCATTACTAAAGCAAGCGTTTCCGTTCTTTGGTTCTCTACGGAGGAGGCGGGAATCTCTCCGAGTTGCTCTCAGGGGAAAGTATAACTGTTATTAGTTTGAAAGTACCGTCCCACCCCGTTCCGTCCCGTTCCGTCTCTACTCTCGCATGCTCTCAGCATTTACTTGCACAGTAAGTCGTCCATTTTTCCCCGCTACGAAAACCAAGAGAACAATTGAAAACCACGTGCTGATTTATTTGGGAACACAAAAACAATGTCACCCGTTACCCACTCACACGGACAATAACAACAACGACAGCGACAGCAGTAGCAGTATGACAACATAAAATAGCAACAAAGAACGAACGAAGCGAAGGAACGAACGAACGAACGAACGAACGAAGCGAAGGAACGAACGAACGAACGAACGAACGAACGAACGAACGAACGAAGCGAGGGAACGAACGAACGAACGAACGAAGCGAGGGAACGAACGAACGAACGAACGAAGCGAGGGAACGAACGAACGAACGAACGAACGAACGAACGCAGGAACGAACGAACGAACGAACGAACGCACGAACGAACGAACGAACGAACGAACGATGCGAAGGAACGAGAACACTGTAAGCTGAGTGGTGTGTTGGTGGACGGTGGGGAGTTGGTAGGGGTGGGCGGTGAGGAGTGGGGAGTTGGTAGTGGTGAGTTGGGAGTTGGGAGTGTGGAGAGCGACTAGTTGGGAGTGTGGAGAGCGACGAGTTGGGAGTGTGGAGAGCGGCGAGTTGGTAGCGTGGAGTGTGGAGAGCGACGAGTTGGGAGTGTGGAGAGCGACGAGTTGGGAGTGTGGAGAGCGACGAGTTGGGAGTGTGGAGAGCGGAGGGTGTGTGGACGAGGTGGAAGCTACTTCAATTATGAGCTGCACATACCTTGAACGTGTTATCCTGCACCCAGGCGTCAGGCTTACCATAATCTGGTGGGTTCGAGTAGGGATCGTAGCCCAGCACGGACAGCATGGGCGCGATGTCCGCCATGCTGCGCACCACGTCCTCGGGAATCTGGCCCACCCACTTCGAGAGCGCTTCCAGGTTCACCGGCTTGATGACTTGATCCGACGAGCGCTCCACCCTGGAAGAGGAGAACAGCGAGAGCTTCAGTAGAAAAGCGAGGAAAGAACCGAGAGAGTGGTAGGCAGAGCGGAAAAGTAGAGAGAGAGAGAGAGAGAGAGAGAGAGAGAGAGAGAGAGAGAGAGGGAGGGGGTGGTATGAGGGAGCGGCGAGGGCATGCATAATCCAAACGAAATGAGAGCAATAAACAGTAATTTTCGTTGAAGTACAAAGAGAACAACGAACCAGGCGAGCGAGCGAGCGAGTGAGGAGAGGCGAGAGCAATTTCAAATTAAATTTGAAATTGAAATTGCCGTTTGAGCGCTTTGCAGCGCGGTAAATTCATTTGCCAGAGGAGCAAATATAAGCGAAGGGATTAAATTTTGTTATCGCAAAACTCGCTGGCGTGTTTTCGAAGCGTTCATCGCAAAAACTCCCAACTTCCGTTGCGATGCCCTTCTTGCGCTCTATTTTCGCAAGTTGTTCTCTTTGCGCTTCCGCGGCGCGAGAGTTCCGCTCGCTCGTTCGCTACTCACTTTGAGAGCGGCACTCCGTTGGGCTTGTTGATGAACTCCTCGTGGTGCAGCACCGCGTCGTTCCACGGCACGTCGAGGAAGCGCAAGATCTTCCGCATCCACTCCTCGGGATGCAGGACCAGCTGCTCGTAGTACACCTGCGGACGGGAGAGACAGAGACAGAGAGAGAGAGAGAGGGAGAGAGTTGAGTTCCTGTCTGTGCGGCGCCCACACTCACCATCATGCAGCGCTGCTTGCCGATGTCCTTGCACTGCTCGTGCATCACCTCGATGGCGTGGTTCCACTTCTGCATGCACTGGCGGTAGCTGGTCAAGTCGAAGCCCGTGATCGTCACCTTGCGCGAGATGATTGAGTGGACGGTGGCGCGTCCGTCGCGAACCATGAAGAGGAATTTCGCCTTGAACGGGGTGTGAGAGCGGAGAAATCAGCGAGTAACTCGTCGTCGTCGTCGTCAACGAATAACTCGCGCGTGCGAGAATTAATGCGCGACGCCAGGGTTCCCACTGCGAGTTTCTGGGATTCCGGGAACCGATTGCGTGACCGCGACTAGCGGAGTCGAAAAATCCCGGCACTGAGATGGCTTTTGCCCGTTATATTTCACACAATATATTCCACGTCGTCCATCTCAGTCGTCTTCTAGAATGCAGAGTATTTCCCCCCCCCCCCGCAAATATCACGGGATTATAAAAACCTGGCAGTGGGAACCCTGGCGCGGCAGCGAGAACTGTATTGCCGTCACTCATAATTACATTGGGAAAAAGTTCGATGACGTAGCTGCCCATCTTCAGGGTGAGCGGGTCCTTGTTGCAGAGCCGCGGCGCCGGCTCGCCGTGCTTGGCGATGATCTCGAGGCAGAACTGTGCGATGGCGCTGTTCATGACCTCCTTCGTGATGCCGGCCTCCTGCAGGCGCAGCGACTCCTTCTCCGACTTCAGCCAGTGCGAGCGCAGCTGCAGGATGCGAGGTATGACGCGCGTTTCTTGGCCGCACCTGAAACCGAACACAGAGAGAGTCAGAGAGAGAGAGAGAGTTGGGTTACATAAAAATCGCTCTGCCGCTCTGATGGCGGCTTACAAGTGTCTCGCCGAGAGTGTGAAGAACTGTTTCTCTCTTCTGCTCTTTTTCTCTTCACCGCTTCTGCCGGCAACTGAAGTGGGAAGAGAAGAGAAAAACGGTTCCTTCAACAAAACGGTGAAGCCGCGCTTGTTCGTGCCTCGCCTATGTTTTGCCAGCTCCTTCCAATTCAATTCTGCGATTCTGTTTTTCGCTTAATTTTATTTACATTTCGCTGGCGCTGCATCGCAAAGATGTTTTCGTGCTTTTAACTTTTTCAATCCAAGTTCTGGCGTTGCACACGCTTGCTGGCGCACTCAGCGGATAACCGGCGCGTTTTTACGCAAAATGACGCCTTCAATTCGCTTCTGCGATGCCTGCGCGCGTTCGCTGGATCTCGTTTAATCCGCGGCTGCTTTCAGTGGTTTGGCATTTTCAAGCTTTCGCAAGAATTATCGAGGATTCATCGAGGAGTTGAAGGGGAGAATCAATTCTAATTTCAGTAGAAAATGTACAACAAATTAAGTAAAATCAACAAGAATTTTTTCCTTTCTCTCCCTTCGAAGTCTCGGTTTGATTCGCTCGATTTCATCTTCAGGAATTTCATTTGCAGACAAAGCAGCTGCGAGTAGTTTTTAGGAAAAGAAAAGCACACACACACACACACACACACACACAACCAGACCAGAAAGGAGGACGAAAGAGAAGAAGAAGAAGAAGAAGAGGAAGCAATCCTTCACAGGAAAAGGGAGAGCCAATCCTCCGATGCCACGGCAACGAGATGACGGGGGGGGGCCGCCGCACCGCCCGGAATCCCTCCGGCGAACATGCGAACTCGTGTTCTACACAACCGGATGCGGAGGAAGCACAGCGCAAAAAAGGACATTGAATTGCATGCCACTCACAATGCGTCAGCACGAGTAATCCTCGTGTTTATCGCAGGAATCGTATCGCTGCACTTGAAAACGCTGCGCCGCTTCGAGTCTGACACTCGGATTCCCCGTGCTAACGAAAAACGGAGCCGACGGCCAACTAAACCATCAAAGCAGACGGCACAAATCAGCTGCTCATCCGGATGCTGCAGCGGCAACGAAGGAGCAACGAAGCGAAGCACAAAGCGGAGAAGCGCACGACCGACCGACCGACCGACCCACCGACCGACCGACCCACCGACCGACCGACCGACCCACCGACCGAACGACCGACCGACCCACCGACCGACCGACCTACCGACCCACCGACCGTCACACGCAGATACGCGATACGTGGCTGCAAACAGAACCTCTTTGACAAGCACACACCCACACACACACCACACACACACCCACACACACACACACACCACCCACACCCACACACATCACACACACACACACACACACACTTGAGAGCATAGATCAGCGTTTGAATACCACAGACCGGAGTGAGGAAGGGAGGGAGGGAGGGAATTGGAAGCAGCAGTCGTCCTTAGGAATCCATATCGAGGAGCTTCATAGAGGATCCTAATTGAGACGAGAGATCCTACCTCCCACTTTTAAGGAGGGGGAGGGCAAGCGGCTTCCCGGAGAGCGGGTTGCCACCTCGTTTCAATGTCTCCCTTTCCCCGCTCTTGGGACTTGAAATCACCCGAAGGATGTCTGCAAATGAAGTTGTACTATAAATTTCTAGAAGATACCATCATCTGACGTAGACTGACGTAGTCTGAGAAGGTCGTCATTATTTGGTATTCCGATTGAAGATTTCGTCCCAATGCGGAAATAAAGTCGCCTTGAGTACAACATATTTTTGGTCTGAGCCAAGTTGCAACTCATGTATTGCACGGACACAACTGGTGGGACTCGCGCTTCAATGTTTTACAATCAAAGGACGAAATGAATGCCGAAGGAAGAGGGAACACAAAAGAACTTCGGGGACGAACATTCCACAGCACTACTGCAACTGAAATGAAATGCATAACCGAGAAAGCTTCTGCAATGGCAACGGCAACGGCAACGGCAACGGCAAGAAGGTTGCTACTGTTCGATTCCTTTGACCCGAAGGTCCTTGTCGATTTTGGTTTGCAATCTGCTTCAACTGCTTTCTCCCGGCAGTGTTTGTTCAACCAAGAGCGAGAGTGAGTGGCCAGGAGGAGAGCGAGCGGAGAGAAAGCGGTGAAGGAGAACAAAGGCGAATCCGTCTAACTTCCGTCTGTGTGAAACATTCGAATGGGTCTGCAAGGGAATGGAATCTTCCTGTTGGCCTCGTTGCTGCGGACTGCCCGTCCCGGACGAGCATCTGGTCCGACGAGCATCTGGTCCGACGAGCTCCACTACTACTTGGAACGCCCGTTTGTGGCTCATTGTTTGGCTCGATGTGTTCGTCCAACTCTTCGGCTGAACAGAAGTACTCGTTTTGTTCGAGTTCTTCAGGATTCCTCCGGCCGGCCGGCCGCTTGAGAAGCCGCCGGTCCCGGTAGCCGTTTTGTTCGCGCTCTTGTTGCTGCTGATTTTTTGTATTCTCAGAGGAGTTCATTACGAATGCAATTGAAATGCTGGTCGGCATCTTCCAATAATCGCGCTATTTATCGAGTGGATTTCTCTGCTTTTGCATGAAGACGCAACTTCCCGATTTCTTTCGCTGGCAGGAACACAGTTTCTATTGTTCATTACTGCCTGCACTCGTACTGTGGATGGAGCAAAATACCTGGCTAATGCAAGTTTAACAAGTTCTGCTTCAATGGAACGAGAGACGGTGGAGGTCTGAGGCTTCCAACTATAGTTTGGTAATCAACAACCAAAGATATCTGTGGTTGTTGATTACCAAACTATAATCAACAACCAAAGATATCTGTACAAAAACAACTGAGGAGCAATAATGGCTCCTAATGACTTTTTTGATCCTTTTTGCTGATAAGGGAAAACCATGCTTACTGGAACTCTTTACATTAAGTCCGACGAGGGTGTCTGAATTCTTGAATCAAATCGGGAAACCTCTAAATAGCATGCAACTCCTTAAGCAACCTAAGGAGCAACTCTTGCTGCCTTGGCTCCTTAATTTGCTATAAACGCTTCGCAGTACTGACAGTCTAAAATTGCACAATAAACCGTTCAGCGTGATTATCAGGCCGATTTCTTTTCATCACTTTATTTTATTCTATTATCCTTTGATGTCTTCGCTACAATGAAAAATAACTCCTGAGTTGTTTGTTGATGGACTTATAAATTTAGAGTACAGAATGTCTTCTTCCGACAGGATTTGCTCCAGTTTCCATGTATAAAAACACCAGATACCACTGGATACCACAGAAAAAGGGGACAAAAATATTTAAAAGGGTGGGAGGAGAAACTCCAACGGAGATCAGACAGGATGACAGCACTGCATTTCGGAACAAATTGTTTGCTATGCAGAAATATGGAAACTTTGCGTCGTCATGCATTCATTTCTCCCTTTTCAGATGAAGCCAAATTATGCTGCATGACTTGGCTTCAGAAATGCAAATAAACGGGCGGATTCTCGGAGCGACATTTCGGTCGTCTGATTCTCTCTCAAAAAATTCTCCGAAATTTTAACAGACTTTTAAGATATTCAAAGGAGGGTTCGATGGGGATGAGACAGGATTTCATGCAAAAGCGGAAGCACAAACTGAATGACTGTCAGGAAGGACGAACAGAAGACATCGCAAAAATGCTCTAAATTACTTAATTTTGACCATTTTGAGCCCATTTTAGCGATTACTGCGAGTGACACAGAGTGAGATAGAGGGGGAGCGAAAGAGAGAGAGAGAGAGAGAGAGAGAGGGAGAACTAATTTAAAAAAAACTTAATTGTTCAAGCTTGAAGCCAATTAATTTGATAGCAAGGCAACCGCATAAACACGCTCGCAACCACAAAACTTTCTGTCGCCTTTTCTGTGCTTCTCCTCTGCTGCGGAGACGCATCTGCATTTTAATTGCTTTCGTGTGCAGCTGTTCATGCTGCGGTGCGGTCAAAAAGGATTCTTGCAGAGACATCACATGCAAGGACGGCCGCAACACTTGCCTGCCTCTCCTGTACGTGAGAAGCACCTGTGTATTGCTTTGTGGTTTCGAACTGCCACACACTCACACAATCCTACAGCGGACAAGCGGACAATCACTGACGGAGTTGTGGGCGTGTGTAAATGCGGTTAGTTTGGGCGAGCAGGGCAGGGTAAGGAGACGGCTGACCCTTTGCAGAGTCAGTCAGGCAGGCAGGCATTCGCTTCTCGATCACTCATGCATGCGTTGATCGCCTTTGTATGCGTCAATCCATGCACTGGATTAATTTAATTGAGTGCCTTCTAGATGCGGTTCATGAATGCGAATTCCGCAGATTGCAGCAGGGAGAGAGCGGCAAAATCCTTACTTATCAAGCATCAAATCAAGCTAATTTGTCTTCTAACTCGTATTAATGGCGTGCGAGTTCAAGAAGCACTGAAATTTAAGACGATTTTCAGAACTCTCGCGAATCGCGCTCAACAAGTAACCGCATTTTTTATTGTCAACTCTGGAACTCACCTCACCAGCAGTCATTCATACCACAGAAATGATGACATGACAAGCGGAATAACTTGCGTTACTTGGCGACCCTCACAATTTTTGTATCAAATTTAAGAAAACAAAAAAATTAAAAAACCAATAAATGTATTTCTTGGTATCAAGAACGCCAGCCACTGAAATTGACTTAAAAAGTGGGTCACGATTAAAAAGCTGAAAAATCGACAAAAACCACTGATGAAAAATAAAATACGGAAGCAGATACAGGGGACAAAAAATTACTATAAAAATTGACTACGAAAATCGAGTATTAAAAAGCAAATTTGTGTTTCTCGCAAAGTAAATTAAATTTGACTCGTTCTTTTCCCGAAAAAGCTCCTGAAAAGTCATCTGACAGCCATTAAATGGGCGAGAAAACGTCGCTTTTCTTTCATTCTTCAACTTCAAGGACGATTTCCCTCGGACATCCAGTGTTTCGCCTCAGTGTGTGCAGAGAAAAGACTCAGTTTTTGTAGTGTAAAAAGATTAAAAAATATTTCTAAAACCGAGTCTCTCAACCCCAGGCACACCCTGTTCACTAACGAAGCTGCTGACACAACATTTCCGCACTTCTACCGCCAATTTCGCCCCTCGAGCACTGACTGGGCCAACGGCGATGAACTCATTGTTTCTGCATCCACAGCATTTTCTGCACCTCAGCTAGAAAATTCCAATAAAAGCCACGCCACTCATTCCGCTTCCATCAGTAGTTGCCAGCACCGCGGCCGCGTTTCGAAAAAACTGTAACTCCAAATTCGAAATGAAAGTTTGCATCGCCGTGCTCATCGTTGCCCTGGGCGGCATCAGCGTCGGAGTCCTTGGCGCCGCTCTGCACGACAACGCGGAGCAGCAACCCACTCAGCAGGCCGAACACAAGTCGCATCAGGGACGGAATGCTGCCCGGAAATACCCGACCTCCGGCGTGGAATCGGCAGAGCCTGCAAGCCCATCGGAGGGTGCGCGCTTTCGCAAGTCGGTGTACGGGGGCGGCGCCGGTGCCGCCGTCCCAGCACCGCCCTGTCCCAAGAACTACCTGTTCAGCTGCCAGCCGAGCATGAGGCCGGTGCCGTGTGCGCCCGCCGCACCCGCCTACCAGGGCGCCTACTCGGCCCCACTGCCGATCTACGCGGCCGCTCTGGCGACGCCGATGTACTACGGGGAGGCCTACTGAGGGGAGGCCTCGCTTGACCCGCAGCGGCCACGAACTTGGCAAAGAATTTCGAGATGGTTGAGAGAACTTGCAAATAAAAAGACTGGATGTGAAAAATGTGTTTTCTGTTTACTTTGCTTTACTCTGTGTTGTGTTGTGTTTGCTGGAGGCCAAGCCGTCCGGAACGCTGTCTCCGAGTTTAGAGCGCGCCGGACTACAGGTCGTCCTGCAAGGATCTTCTTGCAGGGCAATGTAATTCGAATGCATCCGACAGCTTTAAGGACGCGGCGTCTCTTTCAGTTTCATTTACAGCAGATTCCGCTGTCACTCGACGTTTGAAAAGGAAAATTAAATTTTGCTACAGCCAAAATTGGACGAGTGTCACCACCAAGCAGAGTTGAACATTTTTTGCAGAGCAATTTTTTATCATGAGAGCAATTCGATGCCATTTAATCGAATTGCATGCAAAGCAACTCAAGGAGACGGAAACGTGTGTTTAAATTAAGAAAAGCTTTTATAATTACAAGCTTTCGAAATCGTAACACGTATTTAGGCGCCGCCTAAATGTATGCAACAGAAAGTTTGTTGCGAACTCCGGCTGACTTCTCAGCTTTTGTTTTAACTTTTAAAAAGCGTCGCACCGCACGCGGCGAATTCCAACAATTATCTACTTATTATAGAAACTGCGATTGCGTTCAACTCACCTGACGTCAGGATGTGCGTCGAGCATGGCACGCATCAGCGTCGTGCCCGACCTGGGAACGCCTCCGATGAATATCAGCGGCATTTCGCGGTTGTAAGAATAGACCTTCTGGTCCTCTCCCGTCACGTACTTCTGGAAATAGAAATGGACGATCGTTTGTAGCTACCAATCGGTGCGTTTCTTCCACAGAAGAAGCAGTTAAATAAACTTTCTACAATGAAATGCATGGCGAAAAAACGCCTACGTGTTCACTGAAGAACCCACTGAGGAACCCACTGAAGAACCCACTGAGGAACCCACTGAAGAACCCACTGAGGAACCCACTGAGGAACCCACTGAGGAACCCACTGAGGAACCCACTGAAGAACCCACTGAGGAACCCACTGAGGAACCCACTGAGGAACCCACTGAGGAACCCACTGAGGAACCCACTGAGGAACCCACTGAGGAACCCACTGAGGAACCCACTGAGGAAATCCACAGACATTAAAATTAAAATCAAATAACTAAACGAAGCCAACCAAAGGAAACCGCAATTTATAGCTGCAGCTCGCTGCGCTTGGAATCCAGCCTGCTAGAGGGCGTGGCACTAAAGTATTATTGCGGTGAGGTGGAGCATAGGAATGGAAATAAACAAAATAAACAAACACCATTAAATAAATGAAGCCACAAGCAGAGAATAATAGAAAATTGATGTTTATTTTGCTCCGCAACTTTCTGCAGCGAGGAAGGAAAAAATGGACCACGAAGAGAGGGGCGGGGGGCAGGAAAAGAGGCCACTCACACCATTCCTGGCTCTGACCAAAGGGTCACAATATGAAATAAAGTTGCAGCACACTGAAGAAGTCATAAGCGAGTTAAAGGTTTCAGTTAGGAGAAAAAATCCACATTCGCAGAACAGCTAAGCTTGTTGTTGTTGTTGTTGTTCTTGTTGCTACCACACTGTCGGCGAATTTGCTACCCTTGCCGGCGCCTGCTTTCACTGCGCCACTTTTCTTGCTGCATCCAGTTACAACAGCAACAGTTGCTGCTGCTCTGCGTGGCACGAGAAGTTGGCTGATCTTGAGGATGCGACTCAGGTGCACGCTGTGAACATCAGCGAGTGTGCGGCGACGGACGGCCGAAGGGACGGACGGAGGGACGAACGGAGGGACGGACGGAGGGACGGACGGAGGGACGGACGAATGGATGACGGCAGCGAAGAACGTACAGCGCGCAGAACGAGGGACGGACGGACGGACGAAGGGACGGATGTTGGAGGCGTTTGCGGCAGACTAGAGCTGCAGCCGAAAGAACTTCTCCGCTTATTTATTTGGCTTTGAGAAGATTAAGTGTTTTTGGCCGCATTGAAGTTGGACTGGCTGGCGCTCCGGCACGTGCGAGAAGTCAGAACTTTCTGCGGCAAGGAAAAACTGCAACAGCTTAAGTTTTATCACGGCTAACTTGAAATTGGTGTGGCGGGGCAGCTCAGCCAAACAGATTACAAAATTTGTTGCAGAATTTGTTAGTAACAAAGTGAAGGAATTTCACACTTGCCGGTGGGGTTGGGAAGGGTGAGGGGGTGGCGGGTGGGGGCAAATGAGCCATGTGTGGAATCTACGCCGTAGATCGTATCAACTGCAACTGAGTCTCTTGTACCGAACAACGGCAAATGCAAGCAATGAAACGGCTTCACATTGCAAGCTTTTCGAAGCCAAAGCGTTTCCGCGAGCAAGCAGCGGGAGGACCACCTCCTTAAAACTGTCCTCCGACAACTACTTCCGGTCATCCTTCCGCAGAAACAGCAAAGAGAGAGCAACACGGCGGCGCTGACTGTAACTGCCAGAATACGTGGCTCGTCTCACATCACAATCCTTCGTCGTCGAGCCATCAGCTCGTCAACACTCGAACAAAATGAATTAATTCCCAAAAACTGCAATAAAAACAAGCCGCGATAACTTCATTCCTCACCGTGACAACTTCCCGAACTGAAACTTCATCCTCGACACGCTGACGGGCTGCGAATGAATTGGCTGGTTCTGGTCGTTAGATGCAGTTTAGTGTCCACCAACGAACGATGGCAGCCAACCTTCACGACATTTTTACTGCTGCCAGACGGTAATAAACTGAGAGGGAGGGCAGCGGCAACAAAAGAAAAGTCAACACATAAAGAATTATATTGGTCTTGGAGTTTACTGCTCAGCCAGCAATGACTTGCGATGAGTTTACAAAATGGAAAACTTCGTGGAAAGCAGGCATCGTCCTGCTATCCACTCTGCCTGTTAAGGTTGTCATTTCGGTGGTCGTTGAGGAACGGGGAGCAGCATGGAAACCGGAAGGACGGGAGGATTGAGCCAGAAATGCAGATGCAAATACAATAATGTCGATAAAAACTTTTATGGCGTAGCAGCCGGCTGGCTGGATGAGTTTTATAGGATTTTGCCAGGGATAATCAAAAACGAGGATGTCTCAGTTAGAGGACGTTACAGGATGAGCTGAAATATGGTTCGGCGCAACTCAGACAGCACACAACTTTAGGTTTGATCAAGTGGGTGTTAGGGAAACTTGGATTTCACAAGTCAGTTCAACTTGGACTATCGAATACAAGTACAATACATGTAAAAAGTCGAGCCTTGTGTTAGTTACGAGCTCATCTTGAATCTGTGGACCGCCTTATCAACGCGACCCTATCTAGGTTAACCCTGATCGAGCACATCTGCCGATAGACCTACTGAATCCAGTGGGCTACTCCTCTGTAGCCCCACAATCATCTTGAATCTGTGGACCGCCTTATCAACGCGACCCTATCTAGGTTAACCCTGATCGAGCACATCTGCCGATAGACCTACTGAATCCAGTGCCTTCTCCTCTGTAGCCCCACAATCATCTTGAATCTGTGGACCGCCTTATCAACGCGACCCTATCTAGGTTAACCCTGATCGAGCACATCTGCCGATAGACCTACTGAATCCAGTGGGCTACTCCTCTGTAGCCCCATCAATTCAGAGGGTCACCTTTGAAGGGACTCGTCAGCTCCTTATCAAGATGAAGCCTGTTCCGGCTCATTACTACGTCCTGAGCATACAATATCTCAGCCGCCAGGGTTGTTCATTCCGCACGTTGTTTTGGGTTTCAAGTACCCCACAGGGCACTCCAGATAAGGCCACCAAGAGGACATTCCATCCTACCCCATGTCCACTTAGTGTATTTCAAAACCCACTGAAGTATCTGCATGTAATGCATTGAGCATTTTGAACGAAATGGTTTCCCCCCCGATTTTACATCTACCAACCCCATTACACTACCCTACCAATACTTCACCTCCTCTACACCGACGCCCTTTGTCGCCCTCCCCCTCCCTTCAGCACCCCCTCTAGCAATCATAATCGACTCACCTCTTCGCGCATCATCAGCGATGGATTGTGTTCGTCTCTGAACAAGCATGTCGGGCGCAATTCGGTGAATTTGAAGAGGAACATGGTAACAACAACGGCGCCGAGCACCAGCCACAGGGCGGCCTTTTTATTGCGGTAGGGCAGGCGCATTTTCGTGGAGAGCGCGTGCTACGTGATGGCAGGCAGTGTTTCGCTCTGTAGGCCTTTGAATGACTGCGACCGCGCTGTGGGGCGATAACGTTCTACCAGCCGAATGAAAGGCGATGTTGTTTGACGCAGTCTGCCAAGTTGACTTGAATGAGCAGTGAAATGGAATGCAATTTAATTGGTGAAGGAAGGATTTGCACTTTTAGTTGGATGGCAGTTGGCTGGCTCATGTGGGGCTTCAGTGGGCTCTGACTGGCTGGTGGGTGAGGCGGGAACGCGAGACACGCACGGATGTCATGTGGTGAATGACCCGTTTATTGCAAACACTCCTCTTCCACCGAGTTGTGCGCGTTTTAAAAGTTCCTCCTTTTAAAGTCCTCGACTATATTTCGTGCAGCAGTAAATTTGACTCCTTGTGTGATTCTCCTGATTGCTGTGCAAGCCGGTTGAGATCCTTTCTTCTGTTGTAGTTGTAGTAGTTGTTGCTGTGGTGCTTATTGTCCTGTCGTGTTCGCAAATTGGTTCCACAATGTGAATGCGCAGGAAATTTCATGTTTTATTGCATCTGTGCGGTTTTCGTGAAGGTGACGGGCTAATTCTTTCCTCCTCGCACTTCGTCCTTCTTGTGTTTTATTCTCTGCGCTTCTATGGAGTTCCGTCTGCGGTCTTTCTTTGGATGAAAGCTATTTGTAGTCGCTTCGTTTTGGTGTTCGGCGACTTCGTTTACATTTCCCGTGACCAAGTAGTGAAATTCTTATATTTCCTCTAATCGTAGCTGGTATATATTTTGGGTTTTAGTAGTTGCCTACCGCGTATTCGTCCTTCTTCGCCAGCTTCTTTTGAGTTAGCTTATCTGTAAAATCAAGAAACTTGTCTGTGAACAACCTGAACTATAAAATCAAGAAAAAGGAGAAGGAATGCCACGCCCTCCTTACCAATCCCGCCCACACCTTGTCAGCATTTCTTCTCAGTTAGTAAGTCATTTTCATTTATATTAAAATTACGATTTTCTGCAGACGGCAAAACCCGTCAGAGAAATATAAAGCGAGTTTATCTTTGTAATTCGCTCAGCCTGACTTAATAATTACAGTAAGTAACTGTAATCGGTCTCTCTGTCTCTCGCTGTTTTCAAAGAATTCATTATTAGATTAATTAATCTCATCTCATGGCTACCGTAACTGAACGTCATCTGCGTCTTTCTGCTGTTTGCGATATAAATACAAAATGTGTATTTAAAGAAGATTACAAAATTTACTATTATAATCTGCATTGAAACGCAAAGTTCTGTGAAGCTTTTGATACCTCAATTTGCATAAAAATTTTACGTAAATAGGAATTCGCACTGGCAACGCGTTGGCGAGCAGACGGGCGCGGAAGGTGGATGGAAGGTGCGAGGAGACGACGCGAGTACGAGCTGCGCCTAATTAATTCAAATGCGTTGCTTACATTAATTCGAAAGCGAAAGGAAGGAAAGAAAGAAGGAAAAGGGAAGAAATAAAAGAAGGAAGGAAGGAAGGAAGGAAGGAAGGAAGGAAGGCAGGAAGGAGGGAAGGAAGGAGCGAAGGAAGGAGCGAAGGAAGGAGCGAAGAAAGGAAGGACCGAAGGAAGGAAGGATCGAAGTAAAGAAGGAGGAAGGAAGGAAGGAAGGAAGGAAGAAAGGAAGGAAGGAAGGAAGGAAGGCAGGAAGAAGGGAAGGAAGGAGCGAAGGAAGGAAGGATCGAAGTAAAGAAGGAGGAAGGAAGGAAGGAAGGAAGAAAGGAAGGAGGGAAGGAAGGAAGGAAGGAAGGAAGGAAGGAGGGAAGGAAGGAGCGAAGGAAGGAGCGAAGGAAGGAGCGAAGGAAGGAAGGAAGGAGGGAAGGAAGGAAGAAAGGAAGGAACGAAGGAAGGAGGGAAGGAAGGAGGGAAGGAAGGAGGGATGGAAGGAAGGAGGGAAGGAGGGAGCGAAGGAAGGAACGAAGAAAGGAAAAAAGAAAGGAAGGAAGAAAGGAATGAAAGAAAGAAAGAAAGGAAGAAAGGAAGAAAGGAAGGAAGAAAGGAAGGAAGGAAGGAAGGAAGGAACGAAGGAACGAAGGAAGGAAGGATCGAAGTAAGGAAGGAATGATGGAAGGAGGGAATCAAAGAAGGAACGAGGGAAGCAAGGAAGGCTAAAATATGAAAAAATGGGTTTACATCCTAATTTTTGATTTGATTTTTAAAAAGCTGAGGAAATATGAGATTCCGCTCCAAAGTGGAATTTCAACTTAGTTGGCAAACGTGCCAAGTTGATTTCGCAATCCCGTCTACGCCACTGACGCGACGGCGTTAACATTCAGCTCGTCAAGTTTGCGTCCGACGGCTCTGAGTGACCCAGTGTAATTAATGCGCGCTCGTTCAACGCAATTACGCAGCACGCACTAAATTGAAGCTTTAATGCAACATGAAGCCCGCATATCGAGCATCAAACTTAATTAAGAGGACGCCACAGAACGTGGCAGCAACAGCTGGTGTCCGCAACCGACTACAAACGGGAAAGCTGGAGAGAGAGAAGGTAAGACAATTTCGAGAAAGCCAAATGAGGAGAGCAACGAAAATGCGAAAGGGAGAGGAAATTGAAATTCTCTTAGCTTATTAAATTCTTGGTGGGAAATCGCCTCAATAAAGGACAGAATTGAAACGGTAAAAATCGAGGACAAGGTCTTGATGCAAATTTACACAAGAAAATAGCGGTACAAAATACGAAACCGTTCGTGTTCCGCTTCACGCGCGTTCGCTCCACGAATAGTCGAGGAAAATTACGAAAAGGAGGAAAAAAGGCGGGCAAAAAGCGTGCATAATTTAAAAACAAAAAATTAATTCAACAAAAGAATTTAAAAATAATGTGATTAATACAACTGGAGGGAAAAAGCTGCTGCTGCTGCTGCTGCACGTCAGCCAGCGTGAAGTGTGTGAGAAGCAGTCGGCTGTTGGTTGCTGGCAATGAAATCGGAATCTGGAAATCTCGAGCAAGCCGTTCTTTCTTGCGTTGGTCGTTCCGTGACTGCCTGCGCTGTCGAGTGCAGGTTTCCCCCCCCCCTCTAAATTTAGACTTTAAACCGCAAGTGTCACCTGTGTATTTGCGTCTGCCACCGTGATAAATAAATTCGCGTCTCCCATTCCTTCCTCTACGAATTGAGGAATCCGAAATTTAAATTCGAAATTGCGACCCCAACAACTGTCAATTCAAACAGCTCGACTCCACTGACAAGTCACTTCCGCGTCACAATTCGACACCAAGAGAAAACCAACCAATCGACTTCATGGAGCCACCATCGACCTGCCTGCCTCCTGCCTGCCTGCCTGCGTTCTGAGGGTCCAACTGTCCACCAGCAACGAGCACACAACGAGCACGCAACGAGCACGCAACCAGCGAGGACGTCACGCCGAATCATGTCGTCAGCAGTGCAAGCAGGCGACCACATCGACCACGCTGCCACATCGACGAGACGGGGCAAAACGTGGCACGAAAACAAGGCAGCAACAACACTGAAAATCACTGCAACCGAACGCCGCTTCAAGTGTTCGCGGGGAAAAACTTTACTCTGGCAATCAGCCTTCTGACCGCCCGCCCGCCCGACTGTCAGCCTCCCACACCCCGCTGAGCGGCTGACCGGCTGCCCTGCTGGCAACATCGATCACGCACGAGACGACTGCAGGGCAGAATGAAAAGTTGCGGCCATAAATTAGCAAAAAAGTGACCTGCTTCATCGGGTTCGCGTTCGGGTTCGGCTTCTGGTCGCCAAGCTGTGCGAGCGCAGCTGTGCGAAGTTGTGGCCGGCATGTCAAGTTGAAGAGGACGTGTTGTTGTTGTTGGTGTTCCACCAACACGCTGGAATCCACATTACTGAGTTGGCAGCACTGATGGGCAGCACTGATGGGCAGCACTGATGGGAGGAAGAGAGAGGCGGCGGAAGGTGTGCAAGTATTCGGCTCTTGAAAGTAATCGACTTTTGACATTCCATTTATTGGGAAATTGCAAATTCCGCAAAAGCGTAAGTTTTTGCGGGGCAGCGTGTGTCAAACTACTGAATTCGTGTCTTTCAGGACCGAATTCCTCCGGATTCTCCCCTGCTGACAATCGGGGAAGTTTTCACGATCGCGTAATTTTGACCATCTCTAGTTAACGCCATTTTGTGAGGAGCGGAGGAGACATAAATTCAGAGATAAACTGAATTTAATGACGACTTTTTTAGTTCAGTTTCAAATTCGTTCTACAATTCTACAGAACTGAGTGAAAAACTATAACATTTTTAGGACAATATTAAAATAACTGACCTTAAAATTGAAAAAATACTAAAGCGACGACAGCGAGCTTGTTTCACACTCCAAAAAACAACGACTTTCAAACACCCACTTAAATTAGAAAATATGAGCGAAAAACGCGCTCAGCTGACAAAAAATTACCGTGGAATGAAATGAGACTCTGCGCTCTGCGACTAGAAACCAGAGACTTCAGTGAGTGCTTGTTGTTCTTGCCTACGATTTACTGAGAAGAGAGCAACATAATGAAAACGAGGTTTTTTAAATATTATGATTACCTGGTATTCATGCATTTCACGCCAAAGTGATATGAGTGAGAAATAAACAGATTTAGCTAAATCTTCACGATAAGGAAATGTGAGATTTATTTTTTTTTTCAGCTCGAAATATGACGATGTGACTTGCGAACGACGATAAGTGAAGATCTTCGTCAACCAGGCTGTACACAGATAGAAAAATCGCATTGCAAAATCAAGAACTATCGGAGTTCATTTTAAGTTGTAAAATTTTTGTGGGTTATTTTTAATTCAAGAGAGCAACAGTTCGAAATAATAAGAATGAAATACAATAACTAAAATAAATAAAATAAAATAAACGAGTCGAAACACTTTAAAATCAAAAATGCATTTTTGATTTCAAGTTGAATTTTTTCTGAAAGTGGGATTTTTTGCCACAACTGGCATCGCCGAACTAAACAGATAACGGACCCGCTAACTGTCCCAACTGTCATTCTTGTTGGAAGTGATGTGACGTTGTGTGTATTTAAAGAAAAAAAAAAAAAAAAAAAAAAAAAAAAAAAAAAAAAAAAAAAAAACTTTTTTTTCATGTTAAAAAGCATGACAATCATCAAGAGGAGAAGTAGGAGGAGGAGAAGGAGGAGGAGGAGGAGGAGGAGGAGGAGTAAGGCTGGATATATTTAATAATTAAACACAATATATAACAATTTTTTATTACTTTCTTGACAAAATAAAAACGAAAAATATATTTGCACTGATTTTTGTTTTTTATATAAACGTAAAATAAGGTAAAAAGATAACAAAAATCTATATTTTTAACATAACAAAGGAATGATTTTTAAATAAATACGTTTAATTTAAATGTAAAATAACCACGTTCATTAAAAAACATGAGATTTTCGTAGTTGTTTCAAGAACTTCCAACCTTAACAGGCTTCCATTGACGTTTAAGATGGATTTAACGCTGTTTTTCTAGATTTTACGATGAGTTTTTTCCATGAGTGTCGTCGTCGTTTAAACTTCTGCTTCTGCTTCTTTCTTAATGCGATTCTGTGGAGTTCTATTTCAGCCTCCAGTCGGTACTGCGATGCGTTGAATCCAGAACTGCTGACAGAACTTTCATATCACGTGCAGGCTTCCAGATATTCGAAATTAAGGTCGTTACTTTGCCACACCCTGACTTCGCATATCTCGAAAACTGAACCAAATACGCAATCCACCTCACCAAAATCCAGTGCAAGCTGGCTTCATATCACGTGCAGGCTTCCAGATATTGGAAGTCAAGGTCGTTACTTTGCCACACCCTGATTTCGCATATCTCGAAAACTGAACCAGATACGCAAACCCAGCTCGCCGAAATCCGCTACAAACTGCATTTATATTCAATTCAAGGGAAGAACCTTGAAATCTGCCCGTTCATTTATTTATTCGTCACTGCAGCAATCTCGTGCCACCACAGGAGCGCTTCGACGCCAACCGCCAGTTTGAAACAACCGAAAAACTGGCGCTGCTGTGGCTGCCTCACGCTGAGCATTTCAGGCATCAGTGAAGCTCCGCATCAAGCGCCAGAAGAGTCCACTGAACCGAAAGAAAATCAATTTCGATGTCAATGTGAACTCGGAACATTTAAATTTGCTCAGTTGGCGATGTGGCATCCCTCTCACGCCACGCCACGCCACGCCGCGCCGCGCCACGCCCCGCACGACACTCGCCAACTGTTTATCCGCATCTCGCAGATGCGAACAGCGCCACACTCGGTGCGGGGAGCGCCAGCAATTAGGAGGGCAAATCAGGCATTTCGTCGGCCTCCATGCGCAGCTCAATTGGCCAGCGTTTGCGATGGGTGCTGGAATGGGGTGTCCCATTCGGTTTTTGGCAAGTGTTGCCAGCTCACTGCCACTGAAGTGGGAGTTGATGTTAGTGGGAGCAGCGAATTTGGTGAACTTTACAGCTTGGAGAAGACAATTTATGAGTTTTTAAAGCGAGAATCGAAATGGAAATGATTGCGTAGGTGAATTAAAATGTTCTTCCATAACGTTACTAAAATCTTTAATTTGTAGCTAGAAGGACGAGGATGCCTACAAAGAGTTGGCTTTCGTCTTCTTTCCTCGCAGTTGAGAAGAGTTCGAATTCTATTTTCCTGCCCACTTCCAGCTCCGCTTGACACACCAATTATGCAGTCCGAGCCAAAGGCTGCCTGGAGAGCAATACAGACCCCCTCGTTGCACGTCTTTGGAGAGTTCCGATCCCACTAAACTCACTGCAAGTACATGAAAACCACACACTCGAGTTTAGAGTGCTGCAACTCACTGCCGTCGCCTTCCCGCCCCTGCAGGCGCTCGGAGTTCTGAATTCGGCGCTGCCAATAATCTGGCTGTGCTTCCATTTAATTCAGATGCATAAATCAGATGCAGCAGCTTTTATTGCAACTCGGCCCGAAGTGGATGTGAGGCATGCAAGCATAAATGCGGAGCCACTCGAAACGAGTGGAGGCTCCTCGCACGCCGCCAACAGGGCAACAGGGCAACGAGTCATATTCGAGGCAGATAAATGGAAAAAGTATTGCTTAGCAGAAAGTTCGGCATGCGAGATAAAGCAGAAGCAGCCAGTGAATAAAATTAGCAGGAAACTCGGCTGCGAAACGCTGGGGTGGAATGATGCAGCAGCAGCAGCAAGCGGAGGAAAGACCAAAATAGAGTCTGCCATCCAATTGAGAAAACACTGCAATTCCTGCGAAGAGCTATTGGAAGAAACAACCAGTGCTGAGGTTAGGAAATCCATAAATTCCAACGGAGCAGAAATCCAGCTGAAACGCATCGAACACAGTTACCGGGGAATGAAATGGCTCGAAACTAATTCCAATAATCGGCGCATTTTCAGTCGAAACGAGCCGCGACGATCGCAGGGGGCGGGTGGGGTGGTTGGGGTGGGTGGGCCGGGAGCAGATGCGCTGAAAAGTGCTCATCATCTTAAGTGCAGCGCTCGTCCTCCGTCCACAGCCGCACAAATTGGTGGGATTTTAATTTGCAGCTTGATTGATGGAGCGAACTGGGAAAGGCCACGGGGTGTGCAAACGGGAAGAGGGAGAGGGACCTGCAGCGCTTTCTACTCCAGGAAGGTTTTCAGCCTTCAGTCGTTGGCACCAGCTAGAAAGTAAACTTTGCTTTTCAAAATGCCCCCGCTGGAAGGGCTTCAAGTCCAAGAAATACTCCTCGCCAGCCCGCCACTGCTGCCGGCAACACTTGTTCTTCATGCTCACCGTGCATTATTTACTTAACTTCAGGTGTACCTTGAACGCAAGTGTTTTGCGTGGAGGACATTCAAGAATTAATTACGCGTAGGCAGTGCAAAGAGTTGTGTTCGGCGTCGTCACGATGACAGATGTTTGTGTTTCATCGCTGACAGTTGGTAGAAATACATTCTTTCAAGACAGACGTAATGATGACTGATATGCCGCGGCGTTTGTTTGTTCAATTTGTTCTTTAGAACTTGGAATGAAGTTGTTTGTATCTTATTCGAGGAACTACAGCAACAGCAAGTGAGATCGATTTTACTGACGTGTCCTCCGTTACATTGCGCGACATCTGTCACGCATTACGCATCACGCGTCACGCGTCACGCGTTATACGTCGCACGTCACACGTTTTCATACTTCAAGCGCCACAAGTCGTGCGTCACACACCGACATCCGTCTGACATCACATGTCATGCATCATCACACGTCATACCCAACAACGACAACATGTCATGGATCGTACGATGTACGCATACGTCATTCGTCTGATGTTACACGATATTTGCCGTATGTCATGCCACACATTATGCTTGATACGACATTCGACATACACGTGTCACACGTCCAGTGTCATACGAGATACGTATAACATCGCCCGTCATTTGTTGCATGACATTTGCCGTACCTGTTGCGTCATACGACGTCATCCGCCAGCGTCATACGTCGCACGTCACGTGCCATAGGTCATACTCAACAACAACAATACGCCATGCGTCACACGACGTATGCATACGTAGTTCGTGATATATCTACCGAGATTTGTCGTATGTCATGCCACGCGTAATGCTTCATACGACATTCGACAGACCAGCCTCACACGTCATGTGTCTGGAGTGGTTTGTCATACATAGCACGCTGCACGTCATACGTCCAACGAGGTGCGCTATATGCGATGCGTAGTATGACATACGACACACGACGCATACTTTCCTGCTACAGAACAAATTTGTATCTTGTAATGCCTGGCATGGACTGCGAATTTCTGTGCGGAACAAACCTTTGAGGTCTGAACCGGGTGTGCCATCCGCCATGACCAGGTTTCAGACGCCTGATGAAGTGGCAAGTCGCACAGTCAATGCCATGCAGTATTCCGATCGCCAACCTTGAAGAATCCTATAGCAATACAATATCGGATGAGTCAATATGAGATCTCTGTACCAATAACTGCCGCATATTATATTTCATTCGCTCAAAGAATGGCGTATCAAAGAAAACCCATTAAAGCTTCGATAGAAAAGCAAGAAGAAGAAGAAGAAGAAGAAGACGAAGAAGAAGACGAAGACGAAGAAGAAGAGGAAGAAGAAGAAGAAGACGAAGAAGTACATAACAGTATTGTAGCCGAATAAACAGTCAAATAAGTTGCACAAGCACGTACTGGCGAAAAGTAAACAAAAGTGTGGATGACAGGTCTTCACCCAAGAGTAGTGACAGCACACGCCCCTCCAGCTCCTCCCCACCCTCCAGCGGTCCACCGGCGGCCATTGAAAGCGCCATTTACTTTGACATCTCGAACTTTTTCTACTTGTTTACTTCTTCCGGATGGACTTCTTTGGCTACAAAAAGCAGAGAAGAGCAAAAGCACAGAAAGGAGGCCATAGAAATCCAACAAATGAAGCGTTAAAAGCCGGACAGCCAGGAATGCGGCGACGCCACATCCACATCCACATCACGACTCCACACACAGAGCGCAGAAATCAAACAGAGCAGAAATTAAAATCGAAGTCTGCAGAGAGGCAGACCCGAGTCGAAATTGAATAGTAAAGCCAACTCAATCAATTGCGTCGGGTTGACTCTGAATGGGATTCTTTGTGCTGCAGAGGAAGCTGAAAATATGAAAATGGAGAAACGCTGCTTTTGAAAATTCGAACTCAGGTGCGGGAGACTTCAATCATCCTTTCGAACGTGACTGTAATCGCAAACAATTGAAGTTGGCTGAGGTCGTCTTACTGAAAAATCAACATCGTTAGCTTAGTTTCGAGCAGAAAGGGCAGTTGGAGGACCTACCGGAGGACCTACTTGGCATTCGCATGGCTGACCCACTGCGGAGCACCAGTAATCGGGCGAGTTTGGTGAGGTCAAGAGGTAAAATTTAATGAAGTTTGAGTTGAGGAAACGTGAGGAAAGCGGCGGTGTTGCCGCACCTTGAGGACAACGAAGGACACGGCGAGCTGCAACTGGATTTAAGCGTTTTAGCAATGCATAACCTCATTCTAAAATTTTAACCGTTCATAACCTCACTCGAAAAGTCGGTGACCGCACACACTGAATTCGAAATAACTGTAGCAAGTAAACAAAAAATCCACCGAAGAGAAAAATTTATTTTAAGCTTTCAGAATGAACTAACAATTATTTAGAGCTCTCGAAAACTCAAGCCATTAAATGTTAAAGGCAACGCAGGAAATATTAAAAAAATTGTGCAGTTTTTGCTGCCAGCAGCACAGAGGAAGCACAGAAGTTGTGGCAGCCGATTTTTTGTCAACGCAACTAACGTGGCAACCGGGCAGTGAGAACAATTAGCAAAATCAGTGCAGCTCGAAGTTTTCAGCGCCACGAAAAAGTCAACAAAGAAGCGGAGAGCAACGAAGAAACAATCGTGAAGTTGGTCGCGGTTTTAATTAAATTAAATGCATTACTAATGCATAAAACGAAAACTTTTAATGGAATGAAAATCTAATGAATGGAATTCGTCTGTAGAAGAGGAAAAAAAAATTCATTAGAAGGGCTTTTCAAGTTGACTGTAATTTCAGAGGATTAAAAAGTTAATTGTGAACGAGGGCGAGAAAATTCTAAAAGTGGATGGAATTATAAAAACCCGTGACTGGGGGTTAGGAAACCCCCAGGCTAACACACAAACACGCCACTGGAGTCAGACACGCAAGGCAATCGTAAAATTTCTAACTATTTCTAATGAGATTAATAACTTCGTTCGTCTTCGAAGAAAACTTAGGACTGGAAAAATCGGAATCCGCGTCTTTAAAGTCCTTTTCAGCGCAAACCCATCAAATAAAACTGAAATTTTAAGCGCCACAACTTTTACTTACGAGTTGCAAAAACTTCTAAACTGAGAAAAAGACGAAGAGCGGCAAAAACTCCTTAAATCTCGACTGCTTTTGTGCTCTTTATGGCCACTCCTTCGCATCCTCTTCTCTCCTCTTCCCTCCTCTTCTCTCCTCTTCTCTCCTCTTTACAATCCTCTTCATCCACGAGACTTCAGTACGTTTTGTTGGGAAATAAATGCAGGCCGGCTGTTGAAAACCAACAAATTGAGGTGAGCACTCGCATTGTTGCTCCTGCAAAGCGTTGTTGCATTCAGAATGTTGCAGCGCTCGTTGGCCGCCACACTCACACAGGACTCGTGCGCCGAGTGTTGTAAAGTTACAAGATTCCCAACAAGAATTCCAACTACTTGACTGCCTTCTGCGGAAGCGGAGAAAGAGAACTGCAAACTTTAAATGAAGCGCTGCAAAGTAATGCAATGCAATGTGAAATGCAAAGCAAAGTAAGAAAACAGCAATTCGTTGGCTTGATAAAATTAAAGAGTGCGAAATAAAGATTAAATATTTAATGCTAGAAATGCCGCCAACACAAATTAAATCACGCAATTTTCCTATAAATCTGCGAACATTTTAAATTTATTGCTGTGTAAAATTAAGAAAAGGTTGTCAAGTTTTCTTCCTTGCTATCGAGGACGAGAGCTTGGAAAGCGTGTAGGAGCGGAAGAGAAAGAGTGGCAACGCTGCAGCGCGCAACTCCCCTCCCCCTCCCCATCCTCCGCAGATAATTTATTACAGTACTTAAATTAGAACTTCGAGGCGTGTTCGGTTGAGCTGGAGGACAGCAATTTGCTTCCCTGCCTTTATTGACGTCCTCGAAGCTGTTGCCGGTTACGTGAGCTCATCCGTACAAAAAAAAGGCAAAATACGTCGCGTACCCTGGCTAGAAATGACTTTCAACTCATCAGCTGAGGACTTCAAAACCCCAAAAATCAGAACAAAACCCCTGCATTTGAAGTCGCAAGCGGAACCTCATGCTGGTCGCAGCCGCCTTCCAATCCAATAAGTTTGGCTAAAACGGCAGAGGCGCCTTATCTTCCACAAGCCACTTAAAACGTTTTGCCAAGTTTCCGGACTCGCAGAGAAGCAAAAAAATGTTTTATTAACTATTTTATTTTTGTTTTACACTCCCGTTCAACTTGTGCCGCCCCTCAATTTCCACTCCACTCTGTCGTTCAGTCTTTTGTTTGAGAGAAGAAAAACTCGCACAACTCGCATCGAATTGATTGCATGGAAATAAAAGTGTTCCGTCTCATTCTGTCCATCAAGGGCTTTCGGCACCGCCGTGATAAAGTTTTTAAGCGGCCAAGTTTTGAATAATTTAATGGCAAACGTGAAAACAAACTGTCAATGAAAGGAAGAAGAGGAAGAGGTAGAGGAACACAATGCCAGGAATTAGTTGTTGGACAATGCAGCTGAAATTGAATTCTTTCCGAACTGTGAATTCTTTATGAAAATTATTGTACTGTCAGCAAGAAGAAGAAGCAAGAAGAAGAAAGAAAAAACAAAGCAAAAATCCCGAGGCAGTCGTAAGATTTCATTGGGAAAAGTTTGCTGGCAACACTGCTTCGAATTGAAAGCCGGAAAACATCACAGATTTGGCATGCAGATGTTTTGGCATTCAGCAGCGAGTGAAATTAAAAGTACAACAAGAAATAAAGCGGCTCCCGGGCGGTTGGCAACCATATAACAAGCCATTCGGTTTCATTTTATTGCCCCCGCGAGCGCTGCGAGTTTGTAATGAAAACAAATGCTTCCTCTGCACTACGAGTGCAGCTGCAACCAGAGCTGCTGATGTTTGTACTGCAACGATTACGTTGTCAATGATTATTGCGCTGAAATTCAATTTAAGCGGCCGCAGAATTTCCTAAATCTGAATTCCTACCTCGATCTCAACACCTCCACGCCACGCACGCAGCTGGAGGTCCTTCTCAGCGGCAGCAGCCACGACGACCCGAGAGTCGTCATCGAATTATCGGTGTAAATATCAATAAAGGATTCAATCATCACAGCGGCAGGAAGTTCGCAACGACAGGAGGAGTTGGGAGAACTTTTGCCCGAACTTGTTGACAGGATGACGACGAGAGACGGATGGTGTGAAGGCGAGAAAGGATGCAAGGATACCAGCTTCCTAGACAGACTTTTCATGGAAAAGCTGATCAAAAAACATTCACAGGAATAACTATGGCTGACCTTAAATTGGAAACAAAAACTAAAGGGAAGACAGAGAGAAGAGGGAATGTTTTCGCAAAGTTGAATATCATTAAAAACGAAACCCTTTCACCGGAATTCAGCACAATAGAGTAATAAAAGCGCTTTTAAATCTCACGTTTCATCTTGAGACCCTTGAATGGACTGCTTCGAGTCGAAAACAAACTTCCAAACGGAAATTAAACGCCACCGCAACGACAATCGCAGAGGCTGTCCACCCCCGCCTACCGGGGATGGCGGGGGTGGAAGGCAAGCCGAGCGAACAAAATAAAGGAAAGGAATTCCGACCGACCGACCGACCGACCGAACGAACGACCGCAGTGGCGGCGAAAATTTGTATCGTAAATTCCATTAAAAATTAAAAAGTTCTCTCCTCACCAACCGCCACCGCCCCGCCTCCTACCCATCCGCCCTCCCGCCACGCAATCCGTTGCCAAGTTTTTGCAGCACCGCATTTAGAAGTTTAGCTGCAGGATTTCTTTCGTTGCGGCGCCGAATCGTACGACGTGCGACCGACTTTTCAGGTGCAAATTTTATAATGGAAATTAATAATGACTTTTGTTGTAAAATTTCGTAATTGTGGGTTGGATCTGGCGGTGGCGCTCGGATGTCCTTGTGGGCCATTCTTTCACACACACACACACCACACACCCACACACACACACCAACGTGCCTCCTTCTCCTCGCACTCGCACACACTCGCAATGGCTGAAACTTTAGTCACAACCAGCATTGCAAATTATCACAACTGACTTTTTGACATTCCGACTTTAGAAAGTTTGAAATTTTAGAGCAGCACGATTCGAAACCCGAATACGAGCCGATAATCGAGATGGAAAGTTTTCAGTCGAAATGAGTTTTTCACGTCACGTCACGTCGCGCCTTCTTCGAGTCTCGAATTCCAAACGATAATCTAATTCGCGCTCTCGACACCACTGAAAATACTGAATTCAATTCGAATTTTACAGCAGAATTCGGAAGAAATTCGAAACCCAATCATATTTTCAGTAGAAAACATTTAACTTCCCCCCCCACCCCACTTCAATTCCAGTACCGTCACCTACCCACATCTAATTTTTATTAGTATTCCACTTATTTCCGCTCTCGTGCAACCCTACGACGTGCCAACAATTTTACACACGTATTCAGCCCTTCGGGAAGACGGGAAGAAGTGTTCGTGTGTCTCCCAGCCAGTGTTCGTGTGTCTCCCAGCCAGTGTTCGTGTGTCTCCCAACCAGTGTTCGTGTGTCTCCCAACCAGTGTTCGTGTGTCTCCCAGCCAGTGTTCGTGTGTCTCCCAGCCAGTGTTCGTGTGTCTCCCAACCAGTGTTCGTGTGTCTCCCAGCCAGTGTTCGTGTGTCTCCCAACCAGTGTTCGTGTGTCTCCCAGCCAGTGTTCGTGTCTCCCAGCCAGCACGAACACGCGCTCTAATCAAGGTCGACCGCAATTAACCTCTTCCGATATTTTAAGCGCACAATTTAATTAAAATGGCTCTCAACTTTATGTGCTCAGCTAACTGATCAGTTTATCCCTCAGCCGTTGCAGGAGATGGGTGATGGGAGAGAGAGAGAGAGAGAGGCACTGTGACAGTAAAGAATGGATTCCAGAAGAGACTCGAGAACCATAAATAGAGAAACATTTTTAAATTACTTGTAACAAATGTGCAAACTAATTAAACAATTAATTACATAATAAGATACAAAGTTTCTATTTTCAATCTTTTATACTTAATAATTTATATCTAACTTGCACAAGCTATGAAACAAACTGGGAATTTCCTCAAAAAAAAAGACCCATAAAAAGTTCAGTATATCGTTTTTTCTTTACTTTTTATTTTTCGGCAGATATCAAGTCACATCACAGAAAGAAATAAGAAGGCTCGCCAGAAATCCAAGCCAGTGAAAAGATCCTTACGCTCGTCTAAGCGCAACGGATTTTCCCCCGATAATTTCTATGTCAAAGTTCACCTAAAGCAACGCGAGATAGAATTGCTAGTGATGTGTGTACGTCTGTTCCAGCTGCGATAAAGTGAAGTTGGGGGGGAAGGCATCCGTAAGGACGACTTTGTGTGGAATTTTAGGTGATTGCATTAGATGGGATTAGTTAACAAATTGCTCTAGTTTCGTGCTTTACGGCTGATGTAAGCGTAAAGGACATTTTTATGAGGAAGAGGAAAAAAAACAACAACGCATTTTACGCTCTACAAAATATCAATGACGTTTCAATATTTCCATTTCATTGACTTCGGTTGCCACTTTATTTACGAGTACTTCGTAGATGGTTACAACTTCGAAATGTTTCATTAAACTTACCTTTCCGTGTAGCTTTCGTCACTCCGAGTCGTCCACTCCAACTACTCGATTACGACTACTCGATCCACTCGATCCACTCGATCTACTCGATCTAGTTGTTCACGAACAGCTCCCAGCCCAAGAACTTGATCAGCTGAAAGCCCAAGTAGACCTGAACGAGTGTAAGCAAGACGTAGACGTAGTAACTCCAGCTGTTGGTGATGTTCTCCGTCATCCCTCTGCAAAATGTGGCACTAATTAGCGAACTAATTAGAAACAACAACAGCGATGATCACTGGAATTCTTTCTGTGTTATTTACAGTCAGTTTGGAATGCCACAAAGCGCGAGTTGTAATCATCCAGAGCAGGGGGTGGGGGGAGGTGGAACAACCATAAAAATAACATTTCAAATGCATTTGAAAGGTTCTTGATAAGCACCAGAATACAAATCAATTTCGAAATAAATTATATCAGCACTACATATTTCAATTTCAAGTAAATTCAACTCAACCAAAGAATCCATTATGGGGACTCCAGAGTTTTCTGGGTGAAGTTTGGCAAACTGCAGTGGAGTGAGAAAGAAGAAATGCATTGAAAATCATTCGTTTTTCCATTCAATATAATTCTGCGTTCCTACTACTGATTTATTGCACTACACACGAGTCCAATGAATGCTTTCAACTTGACAAAACCCCGCACCTGCCATAAAGTTTAAAATTGTAACTTCACTAAAAAACTGTTTCTGCTTAAATGACGTGCGGTACACTTGAAGATAGCGTCGCACTTGAAGATAGCGTCGACTATTCGACTTGACAGTGCGAAAGCAGCGTGTTCATTCGACTTGAAGCGTTTTTAATATATATTCAGTGGATTACGAGTGCTCAACGCGAGCATGACATTCGAGACTGAAATGCTTTCGAAATCAATACCGTGGAAGCAAAAACGATGCCCTGGAGTGCAGTTAATTCCCGCCGCCTCCAACACAAGCCAGCCGCATCCGTAGCCAAGTATGTGGCTGCGAACGGTGGCTCGGAATCTGCAGCAAGCAGTTAAATCTTTCTATAAACGGACTCATTATTTCGCTGTCATGTGCGACGATGAAACGGTGATGCCATTCAAACATTCCTCGTCAAATTAAGTAAAGAAGATTTTCGGGGAGAACTTCTGAAATTCCTGACGACTACAGAAACTCAGCGGGATATTTTATGACTGAATCCGGATATTTCAAAACTCAGTAGAGAGATAATTACGGATCCTCTATCCCGCCCTGCTTTCCTCTGTCGGACAAACACAATCCATCCCTGATGTTGTCATTCCACATCGTCATCTATCTGATTTCGTGGACTTTCCGATCTGACGTTCGTCCTCGAACTTCCACTTGGGAACGTTTAAATTACTTTAAATTAAGCTGTTGTGTTTCTGATGCGCGCAAGTTTTGGCTGCTCAGCACCACCGTATGCAGCAGAGGACTTTATTTTGGCATGCAGTGTTATTACATCGAGTCATGTGTGCCAACACAAGAATTACAGCCAGGCGAGCGTTCACGGAGCCGGAGTGCAATTCTTCAGAACTTTTAATGTCACCATGAAAAGTTCAATCAACTATGGGGGAAAAAGTATCCCTTCCTGCACCAACTTCTTCGTCTTTCAGGGAAGAAAAGAAAACATTAAAACTCTTCTCTTTCTTTCTGAGTTGAGTTTTATTACGCCAAATTCATTGCATTTGCTGGAATTTCTCATATTCTTCTCATATCGAACATTGATATTTAAAGCGTAAACATTAAAAAGCAATTCTCCGCTATCGACATGAAAATATCTCTCGGTTTGCTCGTGGAAAACTCAGCACTCAGCATCGAATTTCGCACGATATTAGCGCTGTGCAATCTAAGCTTATCCGATGAATTCCGATTGGCAGTCGTCTGACTTGGCCATCAAATGACATTTGATACACACGCAACATTAGCGGTAGCAGCAACATTAGCGGTAGCAGCAACAAACGCAGCAACGACAAACGCAGCAACGACAAACGCAGCAACGACAAACGCAGCAACGACAAACGTGTGAAGCAAAAGCGAAGCGAACACTTGGAATGAGACAGCAAGTGAGTTGAGCACACTTGGCCATTCAATCCGATATCTGAAGAGCGGTTCTGGCTAAGATAAGCAAGTCATTCCATTGTATGCAGAAGCGGATTTCGCTCAAGAGCGCGTTTTCTTTATTGACATGATAGGTCTGCTTGCCGGAAGATAGCATGAAATTTATGGGGGGGAAAGCACGATATTACGAGTAGAAAACTTGGAAATTAGTGGTCACGAGTGCGCTTGTAATACTTGAATTTCTAGAATATGAAGCGAAAATGGGAAGAGGGAAGGCGGTTGTTCCACTAATTTGGAGTAGATACGAAGATAACACTATCTTGACAAGTGTTTCAAGCTTCTGCTCCCAAAATTTCAGTTACTTGCTTCATAATGGACTTTGAAAAAAGTGCTTCAGCTGATTTTCTACTCTACAAAATCTGCAGAAACATCTTTATATAGAATTATCAGTTACTAAGGCGGAGTTAATCTCTTTTCATCACTCTTCCGCGCCATTTCACAAAAGCTGCCATCATCATCATCGTCTTCGTCCAGCATTTTTTTATCAAAATAGACAAAAGCACATTTCTAAGCTCATAAAAGTGATGACTGCGTCTGCTGTTTTTTGACGACAATCTTAAAATTATGACTTTCTACTTGACAACTGCTATCACAGGGCATAAAATGATACTCCCGCCACCCTCTGCGCCTGACGCGGTCCCCCGAAAGAAGCTGCTGCAAGTTTTTACAGAGTGTTGATAATCTTCGATGGCTTGTTTGACATCGCTATTTATAACGCGTTCAATAAACCTCCGTCAGTTGTAGACTGCCACTCCGTTTGTTCGTGGAAGACGTGGAAGTTTCATGAACAAATAAACTGAAAAAGGACGTTTCATTATGTTCTCCAGGTTGCCCTTCTGGCGGGAATACAAGACCAAAGGGAGAAATCGTATTTATTAATAGAGAACTGAAGTCATTGACTCTACAAGAATCGAAGTGCGAGAGGCAACAGCAAGGCGACAAAATATTGCACACCATTTATGACAACAGCGACAACATTTATGACAACAGCAACCCATTACGTCCGCTACATCGTCCGTCATTCTTTTCATTCTGTCCCGTGCAGCGTTTCACAAATACTTTCAAGTTACAAATGCATTCACGCCAAAAGAAATCAACGCGATTTATTTTCTCTGTGTACTTGGCACTTCTTCCTGCCTTTTGTTGGCAACTCTGGCGCCAATGAGTTCAACGGCTGTCCACGGTTGTTGCTAAAATTCTTCCACAGTACTGACGGCACAAAAAGATTCGCGCGAATCACTTTAATTTCTCAACTAGGAAGGTCGAGGGCTGATGATGATGAATATCAGGGACCACATCTAGTGATGAGACTACTAGACTACTGCAACCGATTAGTAATGATCGATTATCGTTGAAATTCCACTGTTTAATTTTATTACGCTGAGCGGGTGAGTCTCGAGCCTCGAGCCTCGAGCGACGCCCAATATCGCAACTAACCCGACTCATTCGTTCTCCTCCCACCGGCAGACTACTGAACCAAGTTAGAGAGTCTCATCACATCGCACACGTTGCAATAACAATCATTTCGGAGGCATCAGGAGAGAAGAGCGAAGACCACCACGACCAACACGCCGGCGAGGGGTGAATAAAGCGCTTAAACGTCTTCATTCCCAACTATTTGCCAGTTATTTTATTTCATTCGATTGCAGCATTGAGTTGATATCTCGGAACTGAAGTATTTAGCTGGAGTGGCGGCGGCGTCTCTTGTCCGAAGCACGTTCCAGCATTAAATAGCGCAATAGCAGGATGAAAGGAGCAGAACGTAGTTATAATAGAAAAGTTTTCATTGCAATGCAGAGCCGACAGCAGGCTGGGAGGGTGGGGTTGGACAGCCTGACTGACAGCAGCGTCACAATAAAGATCAGCGACAGCCACCGTAGACGTTAACTGCTGATGTTGGCCGGATTCGCCACTACTGTTCGTCGTTGGCACTGCTTTCCCTCCTTTACTGCGAAGGTTGAAGTAGATTCTGGGGAGGAGTACACCAGGCGAATGTTAGACCCTTCTGAGCATTCGAGGCAACTATAGCTGCAACTTGCAATCTTTCTCGGATCGAACTGCGTCATCTGGAACGGGTAGGGGCAGGAAGTGCACGTTGAAGAAGCTATCGGAAGATCTGCGACCAGATTAGCTTGACTTCTGAGCTGCTCACTACCGCAAGCGAGAGAGTTGAGCCGGCAAGGGATTCTCAAGTGCAAAAAGGAGGGCGTTAGCAAGTTCCAAGTTTGAAGTTTCAATTCAAAGCTTCCTCATCCGCATTTAAATCACTGATGTCGCCCCCCGCGATAAGAAGGCGAGATAAGCCACCCAATGATGTGAAAATACTTTGCATAACAAGTCGCGAAAGTAACCTCAAAACGGGTCGTGGGTCGTCCCAAAAAACGCACCGATTGCAGTACAAAGATATTTCGTCGCTAACGCGGGGGGCGTTCGAAGGGGCGTGTCGGCAGCAGAGCCGTTTGTGGCGTTTATGCTACGAACTCCAGAAAGCGATTTTCCGTTTTATCGAAGTTCTAAGGAGGATCCATCGGCGAAGATGATTCCTGCAGCCACCACCAGCGAGAACGACGACGACGACGACACCACCACCCTCTCCACCCCCGCCACGCCGCCACATCTGAGCGCTTTTTAATGATGCAGACAAACAAGTTGATTTCGCGCTTTTTGAATGCGCTGAAATGCGACGCGTGCGAGATGAAGTCAAATTTGAGCAGTCAACGGTAGGTGGAATTTCTGGCTGACTGACTTTCGGTGGAGGTTGGCAAGTAGAATGGAGTGCTGAATGATTCAAAAGGAGTGAATTTGGATGCCAGCGAATACGGTGGAGTTAAAATTGCTCACTAGAAACTCTCAGATAAGACGCAGCATCGTCGTTCCTTTCAATATCCACGAAGTAGATTTGCACTCTTATCATGTTTTTTACTAGTTTTTCACAGTCTTTACACTGCTTTTTAAATATCTTTTTAAAGCTGATCTCTTGCACTTCGTTGCTGTTTTATCATAATTTCTGATGGTTAAGAGGATGCATTTCGTTAAGTTGCTAAATTTTATTTATTGTAGAACATCGAGTATTTCAAATGCTTCCAGGCGACGGCTGCAAGTGGAATTTTAAACGAGAAGAGATGCGGAAGTGAGTTCGAATGATCGTCGATGCCTCACAGCACAGAATTTACAGCAAAAAGGACCTTTTTCGCTCCTGTCGCTCCTGTCGCTCCTGTCGCTCCTGTCACTCCGTCACTCCATCACTAGCATTCACGACGAGCTGCATGCATCACAGATGCTTTTAATGCATTTCAAATCGAAAGTTTGTTTACGCTGTATCGATTTTATCGACATGTAGGGCTTTTTTGTGGTGCGCTTGCTGCAGCTGACACGTTTTTAAAATACGGGCGGCATGTACGATATTTCAGAAACAGTACGACAAACATGCAATTTTACTCTGTGCGCTGGCACTTCCCTCGTGGCGAGGACGCTTCCAGGACGTTGCCAGGACTCACACTCGTGTAGGTGCGAGCTGAAAATGCTTTTCCGAGAACAGCGTTTTCATGATAAGCTTATTTTTGCGACAGTAGAAAAATCTACTAAAATACAAAAACTAAAAAAAAAAAAAAAAAAAAAACTTTCCCTCCCCCTATCAACCCTCTTAACTGGAGCTCGTGCTATCAGCACCAAAAAGCTTTGAAGCTTAGGAGCTCCTGAACTCTGATATAGAAAAAAAAATCTACAAAAGGCTTTAATTGAGATTTCAAATCTGAGGAAAATTTTTACATTTTCCATTCAACTTTCCTTCACGATCATCTCGGCTTAGAGAAATTAAGAGCTTCCTAATATCGTGCACTGCCTCCACGAAGCAATTATGCGGAAATTAACCACAAAAAACCACGAGAACTCGGCCGCCAACCCCTCTTCTCCGCCAACCCCTCTTCACTCCGCCAACAGAAACTCCTCGGAGGAACAAAGGAATCCCATCATTTAAATGCCGGGACGCAGTTGTGGGTCTGGCGTGGCGTTGTTACGAGTTTAAAGCCTCCGAAATGAAAGCCACAACAGCCAGCAGCAACGCAACTCGTTAGAAGTAACCACTGCGCACTTTTTGTCGTCAACGCCTCCCCGCCCGCCCGCGGCGGCAACTGAAGGTAGAGAGGAATTGCAGGGGCTTCTTGGTCTCCACGGTATTTCATGCTTCAGCACTTAAATTTATGAGAATAAATGAGAACAGAACTGTTCTGAGTGAGAACAGCTTCGGCTTACGGGCGACTTTTCGTCTCTCACTGCTGTGTCTCCAAAAATATGCGAGTAAAAGTGAAGAAAAGAAAACCAAAACAAAGAGTTACACCAGAACTATCGCGAAGAGATAGGAAAGCATGAGAGAGATCAGCGAAATACGGGCAGAAAGCGCTTCAGCAATTTAGCTCCCAATTCCCGTTTCTACTACTTATAATTACTACTATTTGAGTGCTTGTGTTGGTGGCCTGCGTTGCTATGAAACGCGGCGTGGAATCAGATACCAAAATCCAATAAAATTTAATATTTTGCGTCTTAATTTCGCGGCTGCTGCTCCATCTGGTGAGTGGATTTCAGGGGGATTTCAAGCAGTGTCAGAGTAAATTTAAAAACAATTTCAAAAACGGTTTCAAGGATAAACTCGCTTCAGTCACGCGCTTCTCCTTCTCCTCGCCGGGCACGAAATTGAATTCCGAAGGGTTTTGCATGCGTCAGCCGGGGTTGCTGCAGCAGGCGGTGCAGCTGAAATGCTAGCACGCGCAATTAGCGAAGTGTTTTGCAGCGAACAGACAAGCTGACAGACCGATCGACCGACTGACTGACAGACCGACCGACTGACTGACTGACAGGCAGAAGGAGCCACCAGGTAACTATTTGCGAATTCCCACGCCCGGATGGCGAGACTTCCGCAGGCATGCAGCTCACGAAGGCCACTGAAGTGCGGGCTTCGCTGGTCGTCAGCGAGAAGAGAGGTTTAATTAGTGCATGAGAGAGCGAGCAGCACAACGGGGCGAGCGGCAGGAAGAGAATCCGCAATGAGGAAAATGTGTGGAGGTATTTTTGGGTTGTAAAAGTACGAAATTTAGACGCCTGACAAATAGGCCACCCTGAACTCGGCAGTGCGAATGTGCTCCGGCTGCAGTTCACGTAGAAACGATATAAAATATTGCAAATTAAAAAAATATACAAATTATTTCAATGAAAACTTCAACTTGTATGAAGTGATTAAAAAGGTTTAATAATTTCTGTAAATAATCGGGGAAGTTTGAAGAGCAACAAGAAGTGGAGCAGCGAAACACATACATGTTAATAGATAACAAAAACAACAAAGCAAAAAATACGCGAATGAATGTCTCACGTAAAAGACCAGAACAGCACCAACAACAACAACACAGCAACAACGGGAGAGAGAGAGAGAGAGATGAGCTACATAATTGTGAGGCGAAACCAGGTCGACGAACTCGCTGGAAGTCTGGCCAACGCGGACGGCGACTCACATTCAGCGCCAAAATACCAGCGAAATGGGAAGCAATAAGTCAGCAACAGAAGCAAGGGCATGCAACTGAAGTGTTGTCACGCTCACGGGCTTCAGTTTTCGTTCCTAGCAAAGTTTAATAACAAGTTGACAAAAAAATTATCGATAGGCAAAGCAATTGACAACACGAATTTGACGAGGGCAATCAAAATATTGCGGCCACACAACTCGACATACACATGTTCACGTAGCACTGCAGTTGTAGTGGGTGTTGTGTTGCGCGAGACTCTCTTCTCCGCTCTCCGCGACCAACTCACATTTCACTACGCCGCGCATCTCAGCACGCACACCTACACGTACACCTACACGTACACAACCGACATTTGACACCGGCTTTTCGGTGAATAAATTCATCTCAATACAAATATATATTTCGCAGTAATTGCAATCGCAGGCATCGAATTCAACTTACACATTATTGAATTGCAAAGTGCATTCCAGAGAATTGCACGGATTGTTTTTCCTTCGCAGCGGTTGTCTGTGAGAGTGAAAAAATTGGCGCCACTACTTGGAAAGCCTGATGATTTAAACTGAACTTCTTGTCTAAATCTTTAATCAAACACAGCGACGGCTTAATCGAAAACAACTCGGGCATCACTTAATGACGCTTATTTTACAAAAAGTCGGCACAGTTTTTTTTCCCATTTCGCACGCAAGTGAAGCGAACAGGTTTTCCTACAAAAACAAAGAATCTTTGCATTCCACTCAAAAATGTGGCGCGGCGGCACTCAATAAAGATGAGCAAAGAAAAGTTGGAGCAAAGTATAACTCAATTTACCGCTGCAGTGTAGACGGGGCGAAAATGTTAAACATAAAATGTTGCCACCTCACTTAATGACGAAATAAACCAAAATTTTAACAATTACAATTTTACAACTTCTAAGACACTAAAAACTGAAGTAAGAATATTTTAAGCAAATGATATTTTCGCGATTCTAACGCAGATTTCTTCACGACATCTCACAACGTCCACGAAGGAAATCAAAGCAAGGGATAAAAAACCCACACGCTCTGCAATTTATTTACTCTGCCGGTGTGGCAACGCTTTACTTGTAAACTCTACTCAAAACAAGAAAATTGCATGAGTAAATTTCCGCGAAGAGGAAATGTCAAATGCCAAATATTACGTTTTCCAATTTCATGATTTCATGATCCCGCAATGCTGACAGGTTGTTGAGCAACCAATTTCAACAGCTTTGTTATTTTCAGCCAGAATTTAGTACTTACTTTGCGCTAGACGTCCAGCATGTAAAGGCAAATACGAATTTCCACACTTAAAGTTGTTGTTTTCTAGCACGTTTTGGCCCCCCAAACAGCTGTGACTGCACTTCTATTAATTTATGCAAAGAGGCAATAAATTTGACAGCCGCCAACTAAACTGAATGCATGCATTCAATATTTTCTTGGGCATCCAACAGCTAGAACGTCAACACTGGATTAATATTGCGAGTCGGGAGTCGGCAAAATTTTGTCAACAGACTGCCTGGACTCTCTTCAGGGACGGCGATTCGTACTTTCAATCTTTTAGCAGCTATTTTAAAACACGCCGGAGATCAGACCGTCAACAATTTATTTTGATAACACCAGTTCACTGAATAATCTCACTGTTTGATAATTATAGTTTTTCCAAGTCACAAGCACAATTTTCTCACACAACGCAGCGACGATGAACTCCCAACAACCAACAAACGACAAGAGCAAACTTTGACAATCAACTGAATGCGATGAAAAGTTAGAAACGTCTATAAGCGGCTGGCAAGATTGAGTGAAAATTCTTAGTAGAACAAATGAAATGAAATGAGTGGCAAAGTGACAGGGTTGCATGAGCTTTGGCTTCAAGGGTAATATAATAGCACGTTTTACGGGAAAAAATTTTGTTTACGCCTATAATATAAAATATTAAATAAAAGTACGTCTGAGTATTAAAAATACTGATGCTTCTTGAATTCTCTCAATTGTAAAAATTAGAAGAAAGTGGAGCAGAATAATCTAAATTCATAGAATGTCGTCGTCGCAGCTCTAATTTTCGTTTTTGATAATTTTACGTGAAAGGTAATAATTAATTGTTTTGTTTTTATTTTCATATTCGACTTTTTATTCAGCAACTATTGGTATTTTAAATAAATAGGGAACTAAACACAACTTATACAGTAGAAATTTAAATTGAATTAAATTATTAATAGTACTAAATTACTGTTACGATCGCATATGAATGCAATTATTTAATAATACACTCATTAAAATCCATGCATAGTAGTAAATTACATTATTGCATTCATTTAATAATTTATTACTCTAAAATAAAATTAAATTACATTATAAGTGTAGGACAAAAAAGCTAAAAAGTTACTAAGTACTTACATTGCAGTACTAAAACGATAGTAAATACGTACTACTAATTTTAGGCATCATAAAAAAAAGCAAATCAAGAATTAGTACGAAAACATAAGCAAGGAACGTTGTTGGAAATGAAGCAAGCAGCTTCCGTATAAAAATACACCAGCAACAATCTCTGGCTCTGGATTTGAGCAGTTCTGGTAAAAGTGTTGTTGCTTTTCTGCAGTGAAACTCAGTTACTAAGTTGGCCGCTCTGCCCAGCAAGGTACACAAAAATTTTGCCTGTTCGTTGTTATCTTGAACTTCTCTTCCGTTACCGGCACCCCTTACAATTTCTACTCTGCTGGGTTGTGGTACAAAATTACTTTCCGCTAGTTTCCACAAAAACAATCAGATTTGCGACTTTGCTAAGCTCGTTCGAAGTGGCTGCGATTCACGTCTCTGCTAACCACGTGCGAAGTGCTACCGGCTCACGTCTCTGCTAAAACCGAACGAAGTGCTTGCGTTGGTTCACGCCACTGCTAAGTAAATTCGCTTTGCTTTAAGTGGAAGTAACGGCAAAGTTTTTAGGTTGCGATATGAACTGCAAGAATTTGGATTGCAATAGTTGGTCTGCTATTGTGACTCTCCCACCATAGATGGCGCTGCTTTCAATGTGAAATATTTAATTAAAATGCCTTTGGAAGTGGAAACGTAATTTAGTACTAAATATTGATAACGCATGCGATAATATTAAAAATTGCAGACATTCTTTTCTTAGAGATATAAAATCTCCATTTAACGGCTTGTAAATCAAATTTAAGCGTGACTAACCACAAGTTCATTAAATTTTAAACGTGTTTTCAATGCGCATCCTGCGCGTCGTGATTGCATTTCAATGTTGTCAGCGGCTTGTCACCGCGAGTTGAGCGTCAATAAAATGGGATTCCATATGCAGGCCAATTTTTCATTCTTCGCATGCGATTGCATGACAGCTTAAAATTGGAAATCGCTGGAGTCGCAGCGGTCTGCGGCAGCGAGGAGCGAGCGAGGAGTTCGAGACCCGACTGTTGCCGACTGTGCGCGCGGATCAGTCGCGACCCACACAAGTTGCGACAGGCAACGAATAACGGATCGCAAAACTAGGCAGTCGACTTCGAATGAACTCAACTCACTCACGTGTCGCTTGCCTGTCCGCAATTCCTGTTGAATTCTCTCATCTCAGCGTCATTTTCAGATGCGTTTGCGTGCGCCAATTTTCGCCCAACATTGTGGAGTTCGCTGGTTTCTCCTTCCCCGCGTTTACGCTCGGCGACCACGACCACGACCGCGACCTCGACCACCGAAGTGCTCACTGATGTGTGCCTGAAATCTGAAAGCCACTCAAAGCTTTCAAAGTCCCGTTCTTGCCGCGGCCTATTTTGCCTCGCGCTTCGTTCGAATCCTGCATGAAAAGAGATTTTTATTCAGTTCTGATCGCTCGTTGAAGTTGGAATCATCAAAAACACCGCGACGTTTTCTCTTTAATTTTCACTTCTGTTTTTCGCACACAGCGTCGAGCTTATTGAAGGATTCTGCAGCAGCAGCGAGATCCCGTCCCCTGCCTCCCCCCCCACCACCCACCCACCACGACACGAATTGCTGTTCAGCTCTCGCAGTGAGTGAAGCCGGCGCAACTTTTTAACTACAGCTTTCGCGCTTCCCTCTTCAATTGCGTGCGTTAATTGCGAAAACGGCAAACAGAATATTTCTATTATTAAAAACGGCGGATTTTAAAGGCTGCACATGTGGCGCGTGGCGCGTGGTGAGTGATGGCTTCTCTTTATTCCGAGAGCGGGAGAAATAGAAGCGTTTGGGAAAAAACAGCAGCCGCTTTTGTTCCATTCAGTTGCCTCGCCGCCGTCTCTCCCGCTCTGGCCAGCTCTTGCCCGCTCTGGCCCGCTCTCACTCTCGCACTCTCTATGGCCGCCGTGCGCCGTGACTCCGCTCGCTCCTCAAGGGCTTCCATGACACACATTCACTTGTTAGTCGTCTGTGTTGTTGCTGCTCTTTATAAGCGCCAGCGCCACCTACTTTTCAAATGCTGCAACATGCATTGTGCGAGACCTGCCGCGGTGCCGCGTCTCCTGTTGCTGCTCGCGTTGTTGACGTGGCGCGTGGCGGCGTGCCTCTCGCTGCTAATTAACCGTTTTTGGTGCTCATTTCCACTCAGCTGCCGCTCTGCTGCCTCGCGCTCAGTGCGGCTCCTTCTGCTGCCTCGGTTTTGAATGCGAACAAAAGCGCCGCACGAGCAGCGCTGCGCGGCGAGAGCTGAGGAGTGCAAAGAGAGCGGAGAAGGTGAGCAACGAGCAGGTTAACAAATTTTCACTTGTTGACAGCTGGCAGTCTGACTTTTGAGTTGCACTCGCAGAGGATTTCGAAGCTGAGTAGGCGAGGAGCAGCAGCAGCGTTCGCGAGCTCTGCTGCCGTCGCCACTTTCAGGAAACGCGTGCCTGCAACAACTTTGTGAGGGACGTTCAATTTCCCCCCCCCCCGTGCGCATTATTTTGAGTTCATTTCCTCCTGCTGGTTTCTCTCTTAACATGCCATCCGCGCCCCCCCCCCCACCCATCGCCGGCAGAGCATCGTTAATTCCAACCGCTATGTTGACGTTTACTTCATGACGTTTCCGCACAAAAGTTTTCTCATTCACGCACCCGCATTCACTCCTCGCCGCCCTGCTTGCAGTGGCAAAGCAAAAGTAACCTTCAACAACAACAACAACAGCAACAACAACAACAACAACAAATAGTAAGTGGAGCGCTCAACAATTCTTGTTTTTCGTACCCAGCAGCAAACAGTCAACCGCAGCAGCAGCAGCGTCAACAGCAAACCACCGTCACTTCGTTGTCTTCATTACTACACACACACACACACACACACACACACACACACACACACACACACACACACACGCGCGCACACACACATACACACACGCGCGCGCGCCTCTTGCGCTCTTTCCACTCTCCCTCACCCACAAAAAAACAGTACTTTTCAATTGACTCTGGTTACCCATCCAGCGGGATCGCTGCTGCGATTATGATGAATTCAGCTGGCAACGTTTTTTCATTAAAACTTTCCTGTTGTTTCGTAGAATCGCACGATTCCACGTTGAACTCGATGTTGCGCTGAATAATTGCAGCTACTCGTGCGTCATGCGACGTTGAGTTGTTGTTATGTAACTTGAGAGTGTGACGTGTGACGTGTGACGTATGATAAATGAAATGCTGCAATGGCTCGGATTAGCGTAATTCTTTGAAGTTGGAACGGTTGCAGCTGATTAAATAATCAACGAGGAAATTCGCCAAGCTGCAGTGCGAAGTTCGGCAGTCCGAATTTTCGTTTCTAAGACACTGGAAGCGAACTTAAATTTCCGAAAGCGAAAAACAATGAAAATTATAACAGTTTAACTTGAAATCGCAACACTCAAAAGTTTTGTTTGAGCAAAAAACCGCACACTCGACACCGAGTGCGCGCACAAACCGCGAGTCCTCTGGTTGTTCCGGCTCTTCAAACAACCACTCGTGCAACTTTAATTGAAGGGAAATTGTTGCGATTGCAACTCGATTGAAGTCCTGCAACTTTTGTGCTTAATTGCTTCGAGCCGAGTTGAGTGGGAGCGCGCAGAACTTTATTTCGACCCACTCTCGAGCATAATTCCGCGCCGCCGTTTTTTTAATCGGCGTCGAAGACCTGCCAGATCGTGGAGTCAAATTGATTGGCGGCTGCGGTGGCGGCGGCGGCGGCGGCGGTGGCGGCGGCGGTGGAAAAGCTCGGTAGCGCAATAGCGGCGGAGGTAATGCGTTCGTCTATGAACTGCGAAGACGCGTGTTCGAAAAACCCGCCGATCCCTTGATTACAGTGAAGACGACGTGGAATTTGACATTTCATGAAAAGAGCAAAAAGTCGCCGTAGTTCCATTGACATCTAAAGTGAGGATTCACCTCATATATTTCCACAACGCGTACCGTGACGACACCGCCTGTGATGTGTGGTCCAGGACTCGAAGGGAACCAACTTCCCGAAGGCCACGCAAGATGCGCGGGGACAACGAGTTGGCCCACACAGCACAATTGCATGCGGAACGCTGCAATATCTTCCACGCCAAGTGCCACAACACAGACCGCTTTAGAAGTTGGGGTGAGAGTCGGTTTATCGGCTCGTGGAGTGCATCCAGGCAGCCTGCGATGTTCAAAGGCGTCACGAATTGCTTGGACGAGCATAATTTGGTGCAGGATGCCGTCCAACTAACCAAGACGTATCCCTCTAATGAAATGGAAAGAAATTGGCCGCTGTGAAGCGTGCGCATGGCGTTCCAATGGCAGAGACGATTTCCGGTAATTACACAGAGCCATCAAAGTCGTGAAGTCATCAAAGGCGATGCCTGCTGAGAGGGTTTTGAGCCAGAAAGGTCATCATTCGTATAAACGTGTTTGCTTCTTACAACTGAAACCCCAAAGTTAACCGAAGCACTAAAAAGAACCCCAAGGAGAAGATTTTAAGTGGTTTTAAAGGCTTTTTGAAAAGGAATTTGCATAAAAGAAGACCAAATTTAAAGTCTGTAATCAATGAAAATCACATTCATCTCGAGCTCACTTCAATGAATCTCCCAAAGCAGTGAAACGGCATCAGTGAAGTGGCAGCAACCAGTTCGCAGTATAATTAAGCGGGCTGAATCATCGTCCGAGCGAACTACCGCAGAATTTTTACCATTTGCAGTGCAGCGTATTTTGGCTTTTCGTTTTTTCACGGACAAAGTTAATCCTACGAGAGCGAAGAGGCCGGGTACGTTAAGCCCTTCAATTCTCACTGTCTGCGCATTCGGGAATATTAATGCATTTGATATTCCTCGAATTTCACATTAATTACCGCGCATTTTCGCACGCAGACATCAGTTAAGATCTCGATATCAGAGTCGCTTTTTGTTCTTTTAATTTAAACTCGTGAAAACTGTAGCAGATGCGGAGGAATTAACTCGCTTTTGGTCGTCTGTTCTGGTTTGCACACCCTTCTTCGAATTACACGACCATACATCATCAGTATTGAAATTAAGTCGCTTTATAATCGACGCAGAGAGTTTATGAGGCGACTAAAGTGGCCTTTTAAGTCTTCTCGGCATGGGGTGTGGCAACTGCAGATTCATTTGTTAAAAGCAATATAGAGTAATTTCGTCATCCCGTGTTTCTGTTCGGAATGGAATGCGCCTGCCATCCATTCGTAACGCAGTCCGCCAAGCACTTCGTAGCTGTCCACACTGACTTCTTTGCCGTCGAGACTGACGCACGCCTGGCCTTTGCTTGGCATGATCTTGGTCGGCAGTCTTGATCGCTCACAAAGAACCGATGAAACCACATGCACGCAACAAAAAGCAACTCAGCCAGATACGATATTCTGTTGGAACTAAAGTATTGCCTAAAAACTCATAGATTGTTATTTGGTTTGTTGGTGTTTCACACACCGACCAACCGACCAACCCATCAACCGACCAACCGACCAACCGACCAACCCATCAACCAACTAACTAACCAACCGGCAGATCCGTCAACCCAACAAACAACGCAACCACCCAACACACGATGCAAAGACTCTCAACGAATTCATACAGAAGCGTGCCTTGGAACAAACAAAACGCCTTCTTCAACGAACACACTTCAAAACGCATTCAAATGGAATTGACGTGGTTAGATCCGTGATTCCACCTAATGGTCCGCCCTCCACCGCCCCCTCCACTACACCAACCACACCCGACCCGATGCGCTTAATTAGAGCTTAAAGAGTCCGTGCGACTTCCGTTGTTTTTACGTGTCTTTTTCTTGCCATTTAATTCCGCCTGGTCATCGGCCATCACGGTCAGTATGCTGTCGTTACAGGAGTGTTTCACTGCGACCGTATTGGTCTCTTGCGCCTTAATCACGGTCACTAACTGCCGTGAGATTTTCTGCGATGGTGCAAAGGGAAAAGCTACCGTTAACGAAGATATTTCCAGATATATGCAATATTAGCCCACGAATATTTTGTCAGCTGTTCTTTATTCCTACTGTTTTCTTCTGTTTGCCTTTCTTATGTGACTGAATTCAGCTTTCAATGACACTCAAGACGCCGCCAAAGTTGGTTCTTGAAGACATATGGCTCCAGTGTTTATGGATTCAGAGTTTCGGGATTCCTGCATATATATTGTATATCTTGCCCTGGTATTCCCCTTTGCGAAATCAGGTGGTCCGTTTTTACTACAACTCCCGTGCAGCTACTCCTGAAATACTCGCACCGAACTTCCCATTATTCCAATCTTGCCTTTCAATCTGAAAACAATTCACTCATCAACAGCTCTTTCGCCTCAGAACAGAGAATAATAATGATGACTGGCTTCTCCGTGAGCCTCCATATAATTCTGAGCTCCATTGTTGGCATTATCATCCACTGTTATGATTTAATTGCCTCTGTCAACGCATCTGCGGAGCGGGGGAGGAGTGCACCCTGCAATTGCTGGCGTTTCCTCTTGCATGTCGGTCTAATGAGGAAATAAATGCCGGTTACCACTTCACATCCGCTCCTCTCCGCCTATTCACTTTTTCCCTGCACCACTCTGACTGACTCACACATCCTTCAGGAACCATAAAGTGCTCTACACTCTGCCGCCGCTCTCCGCCCTTCCTGGTGCAAAGCGTGCTCTGGGATGTCCTACCCGGCGAGGAGTATTTCAGTAACACCCGCCAACGCCGTAGAAGATAAAAAGGTGGATATGAATGCTCCGACTTGAAAGCGCGCTTAGAAAGGCAAGCAGACAGGCGGGCAGGCAGGCAGGCAGGCAGGCTTCATCATCACTTTGCTGCTGGTGTGTGGATGGTCCACCTATCCGCCCTGCGTCGTGACCCGCTGTGAGTGCATGCGAAATGGTGGTGGCAGTTGCAGCTGCTGGTGCTGGTGCTGGTGCACACTTGTGGTGCTTGGGCACCGATTCGTGGGTGGCAGCGGCTTGTTCGTGGCGGTTGCCTGGTGCAGCACACTCGCTGCCAACGCCACCAAGTGGCCCGCTGTGCGAAAGCTGAGGCGCAAATTACCGTCACTGTGTTCCTTTCAGCCGCACGCAGCCGAGTGTTCTTCGGTCGTCTGCTGCCGACTTCCGAGCAAGTTTATGTGCGGCGCGCCGTATGCAGGAGCCTCTGACACCGACAAGATGCGGCAACATGCAGCGATGAAGCCCGAAACGCCAACGTTATGAGGAGAGCGTCTCAAATTTCCTGCAAACAGCTGAATTCCGCTTTCGTTTTAGCGAGGAAAATGCAAGCTAAAATTGTATTGGGGCGCAAGAACTTTTTATTGTCGGGAATATTAGAGAAATATTAGATTGCCTTACATCTGAAACACTAATGGTTTCAAAGTTATCAAATCTGTTAATTCGGACGCCTGGCAACGTCGTTCTCAGAGGCTGTTAGCTGACCTCCAGTGCAGTCGTCGTGCTTCCATCGTACTTTCTCAGCAATCGTTTTAATGACAACCAATCTGCTTAAAAGTCCTCATTAAGATGCAAAAGCTCTACGATTTGCTGCGCCAACTTGAAGTTATCGGGCGCTATATTTCATATATTTCACTTCCCGGTCAGATAAGCCAGGCAGAGAGCGTGCAAACGTCTTAAAATCCAGCAATAAAGCTAACGAGGCACTCAAATGTTGAAAAAAGACAGAAACTTGAGCACGCCATTCCAGCTCCAATAAATTGCATTCATTAAAAATTAGTCAAAGTTGAGATGACATTGGCATTGGCGCTTCAGCGACATGAAAAACGTTTTCCATGTCTTCAGTTGACAGAGTTGTGAACGGATCGAAAAGTCCATTCTGTCGGAAATCGGGTTTCCTCTTCGTTGGCTGCGTTACGTGATATCTGCATCAAGCAAACAGTCAGTCACACGCTGGATGGTATCCACTGAGCTGCTAAAACATCGCCGAGCAGCGTTTTTCAAAACGGAAACCATCAAGTCCAACCATTTTTGATGTTTCAACGCCAAGCGTCTCCTGTTCGTATTCGTATTGTGAGGATAAATAAACAAGTCGGAACTTTATTTGCACACTAAACTCTTGTCGACAAACCGCGTTTACTTCGAAACGAAGTTTACCGCGTTTACTCCGTAATGAACTCAATCTCGTGTGCCCCACCTCGAACTCCCTCGGCGCTGAGGGAAGAAGTCTTGAGGCGAGAGACCACTTTCCACTAAATTAAATACATCTTTCGAGAGTCAACACGAAGTAGTTTAGCTAATCGCCGAAATCCCGCTTCACGTTTTCAATTTGGCAACACTTGCCAGTGAGTCGGGAGGGTGTCCGTCCGTCTGCCAGTCCTTCGTCCCACTCTAGACGCCTTCGAAGACGAGCTGAACTTCCTCGACGCTGATTATTTGCAGCCATCGTCAGTTATGGAGTTGTTAGTGAAAGAGAAGAAGAAGAAGAAGAAGACGGAGTAGAGGTGACGAAGAATGTCGACAAAACAAACAAGTTACGAAAGTTTGCGTTGAAATTCTGCAGACTGCACCGGATTCAGCGAAGTATTCCGTGGCGAGAGGGTACAATTTGAGGCTGTAAGGCGATCCAAGCGAGTCTAATAAAGTTTTCCGAACTTTGAGGAAGTTGCATCAGCGCTGAGCTGTGAGATTCTTTAGAAAAACTTTAGCTGGAAGGGGAGAGGAGACATTTTAAAGAGGAATTTCTTCTCCAAGAATGCAATGCTTTATTTTTTAATTATAGAAGAAGGTTAAGCTATCGGTATTCCCCGACTTCGCATGTAAAGGAAAGTCCTGCGAAGGTCCAGATTAAGTGCCAGAGTTGCTCTGTGAACATGAAAGCCTTCCACCATTGAAAGAGTCCCCTCTGTAGAGTGCGTACAGCACATCCCATCAGCCAAGTATCAGCGGCTCTTGCACAACTCCACCTCTCACGTTCATCTCACTGTGCGGATGCGGCAGCGGCAAGTGGTTGAGTTCGCTGTACTGCAGGATTCCCAGATTTCGCGAATTTGCCTTCGGTACTGGCAGTGGTTCGCACTTGCAGCTCAGCTTCTGTGCGCTGGGACAAACTAAGCCCGTTGTGCCCGTTGCGCCCACAGCACCCAAGTTGCCCACAGAAGTCGCGCCGGCCAAATTGCCGAGGTTCAGCGGTAGGCCCTGCAGCAGCTGCGACGGTATGGCCAGCCAGTTCACTCCTTGAAGGGCGTGTATGGGCGGCAGACTGCCCACGAAGCCACCGATCACCGGCAGGCCCTGCTGCGGTACCTCAGCGTTCTGTGGGAGCGGGAAACGGGAAGTCAACGTGCTTTTATTCTTGGAGTTGACACTGCGCGAGAATAACTTACCACATCCCTCCGCGAACGTTCAAATTCCGGGCTCGTCGAACGCTGTTCGGACACCTCGGAGTCCTGTACCAATTTGGTAACATCGTCCATCGTCGCCTCCCGCACGAGGGCTCTGCTGTGGCCGCAAACGAGGAGCAGCACAATTATTTTGGCACAACAGCGCATTTTTTGGCTCCACTTCTACAGAGGACAGCTAAGAACTGCTGATCGTATTTTAATTGAAGGCTTTTATATCTGACGAAAGATCAGTGAATCTGTGCAGAACCTTTCGCAAAATTAATATTTTTATAAAATGTTTCCCCGCAAACACTTCTTGAAACCCCACAACAAGCGAAGAATGGATTCGAAATCTTGGATGAGATGATTAAAAAATGTATTTTTAGCCTCTGCATTTAAGCGAGCCGTCCTGAAAAACCTTCCCGCTGTAGTGCAGGTTTATTTACGATATTCGGAGTGTTATTGGAATTTAAAATTTAAAAAAAGAAACAATTTTGCGCTGGTGACTGCGATGTGAGTGGAGTACTCGGTTCTGGAGATGTGCTGAATGATGCAGAAAAGAACTGCGACGATGAGATCCTCCACACAAGTTCAATCTGAGCCACTCTACGACGCCCTTATGTGTCCCACTGCGTTATATAAAAGTGCCAGTGTACTCTTGGGGAGAGAGAGGATCTATTAAACAGGTAGTCTAGAAACTTCAGATTATCAATTAATATGATGAATAAATTAATGATGAGTGAATCGGTTTGGGTGAATGAATCATTCCACCCAAAACTAAATCAGAATGAGATAAAGACTCGCCGAAATCAATTCGGATGGACAAGAAATGAATAAAATGGATGTGAATGAGTAAATGAGTGCATAAAAGAGTGGGAAATTGAATCTTTCATGAAGGAGAAAATAATGAAACATGAATAGTGAGTCATTCTTTTAGACGAGGAAAAATGTCATCGGAAGAAATTCTTCTCTTTTAATAAGCTTATAATAAGCTGAAATACTCACCAGGTTCTCAATCGAGACGACGCGTAACGTCATTAAGAGAGTATTTTTCTTGGAAGTATTTTAATGTGAATGGAACATCTCTTCGCGAAACACACGAGTGCAAATTTCATCCGCAAACGCGGACGAATGACTCGAAGGAACTGCATGATAACGAGATTTTATTAGACCTTTCTTCGAAATACAGAGGAATTCAGAGCCAAATGAAGCGGAGTCAGAATTTCTTTAAAAACTGGTTACAACAGCGTAAATACTTGTCGAGCTTTGCTCTTCGTCTGCGGCAAAACACGTAAACGTATACGTAAAGCAGCAAACTGAGTCGCGAAAGACAGATTTGAGTTAGATTGGTGGACCATCACAGTGTCTCTAAGTGCTTCACATTGCAGTGCTTCCTTGCTATAAATACCGCGGCAATCCAGTGCCGGGAATCCTAAACCCTCTCACACTCAGAGAGCTACGGTACCACAGGATGGTCGGAATGACAGTTTCAGAACTACTGCTGATTGCGGTGGTACCAGTTGTCCTGCGGCAGACTGCAGCGGTGCCTGTTGACCACGACGAAATGGGGCACGAGAAGAGGAGTAGCTGTCTGATAATATTCTACGTAAACCAGGAAGAAGGAAGGATGCCCACAGTGACCAGCATAAAAATGCCGGTCCTCAGCAAGCTGATGCCGAATGGTGCTGTAGACGACGTTGTCTCTAAAAGGGGAACCGAATGCCGAGTAGTTTTTGCAGTTCAGCCCCATACAAAACCAAATGAGTCGAGCGATCGAACTACACCGCGTTCAGCCGCAGAAGCAACTTCAATTTCGGCAAGTATTTTGCAAGGTACCGGAGCTGAAAGGATCACAAGTTCGTATGAGGAGAGGAAGGATTTCGCGTTGATTAGTGACATGTACGAGCAACAGTTGGCCGTGTGGCCTTCGGATGTTGAAGATGTGGTGGATGCTGTGCAGTCCGCAGGGCAAAAGCAACCCTTGCACCCAGCGGTTCCCTCTTGGGCTCATCAAGTCCTGTCGCCCACCGCCATTTCCCCGGGAATACCGGTCTACGAGGATCAGGTTGTGGTGTATCCTGAACCGCATTTCGATCATCAACAGCATTATGTGGGCGAAGATTTAGGTGGGGAATCCGATGTGTGGCCTGTTTTGCAGAAGCCTGCTGGGAAGCCCTCTTCAGCCCACACACAGGTGCTGGAAAACTACCACGTGGTACATCCGAACGGTACCAGGGAACATAAGTGCGTCTCTTTCTTTCGAAACATTGAAGCCAATTAATGGCGACAACATTCTCTGAATAGGTTATCGCTCAGCAACGGCCTGGTAACCTATAAGAAGATCTACCAGAAGATGGATAAGGATCAAGTTCTCACGGTGCAGGAGGGTTATGAGTCTGTACCGGTGCCTGGAAAACACAACGAGTTCCTGACGCAGTTCTACATAGCGGATGAGCATGGATACAACGTATATAAAGGTAAATTTAGAATCGGGATATAATCTTTGATTAGAAGAAACTTAATACAAATATTGGTGGCGATCAAAGATAATCGCTTTCAGCTATTAATTATAATATCGATTATTCTTTGCAGTTGAACACAGCGACCGTCGCCCGGCCTTTCCGACGTTCTTAAGCTACCGAGACCAGGAAGCTGAGGCAACCGAAGAAGTGACCAGCTAAGGGTCGCGTACGTTGGCGTAACAATGAGTTATAAAACAAAAAAGTACTTTAAAATACTTCGTTATTAAGATTTAATCTTAAATGGACTTTAGATTTCTACAAGGAATAAAATAAAAGCTTTGAACTTCTCAGAAAGTGCCGAATTTTGTCGATGAAGTAGTTTTTCGTAGAAAAAGGGGCGGGATTTTATTTTGTAGTTTTTATGAGGCATCCCACGTCGTTTTTAACACATGAATTTATAGCCGAGAAACGAGGCTTAGTAGGCCTTGAATTCTTCAGCGCTTCATCCAAATAAGTGATCCACTTATTCGGATACATAGTGGGATATCTGTACTTGCACACGACGTTTTCATATCCAGCCTCTGTTTCCCTTTTCTATAATGACACCGGGGATATCCTTCGAGTTTCGGGTAGAATTGCTTAATTCTTACAAAAACACCGCTCAGTAAGGCAATTATTTGCAAGTAAAACTCCCATCAGTGGCCCAGTCTGCGTTTTCCCCACACCCCGACACAGAAATAAACGACCAAGAAGCTGGTACGCGACCCATAAAACAATCCATGAAGACTCGGTGGGCACAGTTTTGCACGCGGGTGCTGCTCCAGATTTCTTCCTGTTATGTAAATTAAGCTTACTGATTTTCCCACAGTTGCGTAGTTCAAGTACAGTCCCCTAACTTCGAGTTGTTGTCACGACGATTCGTTATTTCGAAGTTGTTCCATCAGAAATGAATGTCGGTGGCACATACAGACGAACATGTTGCATCAAAATAATAGTTCTTGTGACTGTTGTAAAAACATTGACGTTAACGTTAACGTTAACTTGGAAATACAGTTTTGGAAAAACAGGAATGTTTGCTGAATTATTATTGCTGGATGAAACTTGCGCGCTTAATTTTGATTGAAGATCCTTGCCGACTTTTAGGGTTTCGTAAAAATAAATTGTATACAGTTGGTACTGAGAGTCATGAGCCTCAGTTGTTTCTAACTCTGTTCGTTCCTCATTATTTTTGTTCATTCTTCTTATCTTTTTGCTTATATTTCTGTTTTCTATTTAACTCTTTTTAAGTATTCTTCTTTAATGTTGGCTATGTCGATAATCACGCGGATCACATAAAAAATTCTCGTTATCGTGTGGAATCCCTTCTCGGGTTCAAGACGACAATCGAGACGGAGACGACTTCTTTAAACGTGATCGGAACGATTTTCCCAATCAAAACAACAATCGAAATTGAGACAGCTTTTTTCAGTTGAAATGATTATCGATATAACTTTCAATATCCCTCAAATTTAAGTCGATCATCAAGATCGAGAGGGTTTCTAAAGGACTATCAAGATCGAGTTGGTTGGGATGAAATTCAAAATGCAGATAGAGATAGTCGACACCTTTTCAATGAAAACCGCAATCGGATCCGATACAGCTGTTTTCAAGTCGATGCGAATATCGATATAATCCCAAATTTCACTCAAATATAACACGATGATCAAGATCGAAAGGTTTTCTGAAAGATAATCGACAGCGAGGTTTGATTGGAGAACCCAATCGGGCCTATAAATCGAGATCGAGATCGAGGCAGTTGTGTCTTTTTTAATAGAAATCGCGATTGCGATCGAGACGGCCTTTCCAGCCGAAACGAGACTTGCGATTACACCAAATTTCAGACTATCTCGACGCGGCCATTGTGATAATAGAGATGAGGCCATTCATAAGCATTTACGCTATACTCTCGATTACTTCTTGACCTACAGATTTAACTTAGGAACCAACTTCAAATAACGATTTTTTTAGATTGGCTTCCATGGCATGAAATCATCTTTCAAACAACTTCAAAATAGTCTAGAAGTTCTAAATTTGAGAGTCCAAAAGCTAAAATGGAACGAGATATTTTTAGTTTCGATTTATTAACTTCTGTCACCACATGACAGCTGCAATTCTCGCGTTTTACGGCAAAAGCACTTTATTAGCTTCATAAACAGAACTCAGAAGAAACACGAATTTTTGTCTCAGGGGAGAAAAAACCTCTAAAGAATCGATATAATTTTTTGTACGCTTGCCTTTAAGCGAGCTTTGGCTTTAAATATTCAGTAAAAAGACGGTTTTTAGTGCATTTTAAGGTTGTTAAGAGGCATTAAGATGCATCATTCGCAGCGAGAACATTTGGACGGCTATTTCAAGAACGCAAATCCACTGATAAGCATCTGACCCACTGTGGAGAAGCTTTTACGGCCCATAATAATCGCACGCAAAAAGCACGGCGAGATAAGAACCTTTAAACAAGACAACAAGGGAGAAACGAATTCAGAGCGTTGTTTCCGACTTTATAATTGTCACAACATTTCGGTTAAGTCGGTCATCTTGCGGTATCTCTCCATAAAAGAAGAACTCCTCTGCGGAGATATTGTCTTCGAAGACCGAAAAAGGTGAGTTTACGATATTTTTTGCCCTGGTGTCGAGGATATTTCAGCTTTACCACTGGATGCTGTGGAGCCATTTTGGCCATTTGGCCTTCATATTAAGGATCTCTGTGCTTTACAGTTAAATTTTTTTGCTGCAGAGACTCTTCTGATTAACTTTATTTCTAGTTTCCTTTACGTGGCTGAACTGAGGTAGTTTCGGATCCACTTGGCAAACAAGCGATTTAAAATTCTTCACTTTACTGCGTTAAGTCCGTAGCCAAGAAGCAACAACCTGTTGTCGCCGCTGTATTTTCATTGGGCTTTTTAATCCATACACGCTCTCGTTCCGGTACCGGATGGTACCGACGACATGTTGGCTGAATTACAGTTATTCGCAGCGGGTCGAGAAGTGCTGCTGTTGCGAATGCTTTCGTTATAAAACCTGCAGGCTCTCAAACATCCAGCAGTTGACTCGGTAATCAGCTTCCCTCAAGATGTTCCGCAGCTCCGTGTTGTTAACCCTGTGCGGCCTGCTGTCACTTGCCGTTCTGACCACAGAATCCGCCGAAGTCAGTGCATCCCATTTGAGACGCGAGGTGGGAAGTTTCTTCGAACAACGCGATGACCGTTATGTAATGCGGTGCGTGCCGATCAGAACTTCTTTCTGCCAAACGGAATTCTATTCTCTTCATTTTTAGCTACGAAACTCCGAACGGCATCATACATTTCGAGACGGGTTATCTGCGCCGCTTGCCTGATGGCAAACCGTACCAGGTGAAGGAGGGTTACTACATCTATCCCACCGCGAATGGGGGCAAGGTGCGCCTGTCCTACATCGCTGATCATCTTGGCTTTCGCGTTATAAGCTGTAAGTCAGGATCAACTGTTTTTTTCTCCGTCAACTCATTTTCCATTGATTGCTTGCAGATCACATTAGCAAAAATAAAGACGAGAATTTGGAGGTTGCAAGACCCACGATGCCTACGACGTCTTCTATGAAGCCGATCGCAGAGTGAAACTGCTGACTCAAGGATCCTACAATAAACAGATTTTTTCAATGTAAAGTGTATGAATTTAATAAACAAGTAAAACTCAAGTTCACAACTTTTGTAATAGTAGGTGGACCACGTTACTTTTTAGCAAACTTTTTTTTGACAAAAATTATAGTAATGGCGCTATATGTTCTGGAATAAAATTATGCCTCAATATCTCACACGTTTTAAGAGGTATTTAACTTATAACAAAGCGAGGTGCCTTTACATTCCATATGTAAAGTAGGCGTGGTTATTAACCGATTTCGGCCATTTTCAATCTCAAACTGCCCTACATAACGCAGAATATCTGCGCCAAGTTTTTATCGCGATATCTCTCTTCCTTCTCCGGTAATTGTGACTTCAACGAACATACGTACAGACAGACAGACAGACAGTCAGACAAACAGATAAGCAGACAAACAGACAGAGAGACTGACAGACAAACAGACAGCCGGACTGACAAGGCTAAATCGATTCAGGAGGTGACGCTAAGCAAGAATATATACACTTTTCTATATCTCGTATGTTTATATATATCGTTCTAACTTAAGTTGAAAGACGACTTCAAAAGCGTCGGAAGAATGGCGAAGTTACGAGAATTCGATTGGATTTGAGAGGGCTGAGTCGCTCATCCGGCGCCAAAGCGGCAGACGGCCTACTTCACCCGACAGTCCAGTCAAGAGTGGCGTTGGAGTGGATGCAGTACTGGATCCTCCGCGCAACACTTCAGGCCGGTGTCAGCGCGTTGAGAGTTCTTCAGATTTAAAACGTTAGGGAGGGCAGACGGTGGCGATTGGTTAACCTGTATTTCGCAGACGCGGCCAGCGTTATAAGTGGAACAAATTGCGAAAAACTTCGCCAGGCAACCACGTCGACATCCTGATGTGAAATCGTGCAGAGGGAACTTATTTCGATCAACTTGTCGACTCATTCTGCAGAAGGAACCAAAGTTTCTCACCGAAGTAGTTGGAAAAACTTCGCAATGTGTTAAAGTGACACGCATTCACAAATAATCACGCGTTGCAGGACCAACCTCTCCAAAGTCCTTACCAAGCAGTATTTGCTATAAGAAAGGCCAGTCGAACTGGTGGAAACAGCGACTGTACCGCGATTCCGTTCGGGTTTACTAATTGAAATGCGTGGAGAGCGGAAGTCTACGTCGGTGTTGCTGCTCCCAACTCGATGTCACGTTGACATGGCCTGCGTCCAGGTCGCATTTGCTGCGTGAAATGACAGAGCTCTGCCCGGAAAATACCGAAAAATGTGTCATGTTCGGCCCTGTCATTACTTCCAGCCTCCAATTGTTTTGCACTTTGCGAGCGGCTGTGCCACTGTGAAGGTTGGCGACACGTAGAGCTGCACGTTGCAGCAAACACGAGGTTTTTGTTGCCTCGTCACATGCTGTGCGAGCATGACATGATAAGCCAGCAGCTACACACTTGTTGCTCTGTGGCAACAGAGGAAAACAAGGTTTTGTTACACATTTTAATTTAAGAGCCGAACTTTAATTTAAGAACTTTTGCAGGATATGAAAATTTGCATGCTAAAGTTGAAGTCATTATGGTGGCTTTTTTCTTTCTTCTAGTTGACTAAACTGTGGACAACCTCAGGGTTAAATCGAAGACGATGTAGATGTACTTGCCAGGAAAGGAAAACAACAGCGGGAGGCTGTACATCACACCAGCGTCCTTTGGCTTTGTTTCAGGACTCTGCTGCTCCGGCCGGTAGTTGTCGCTGTCACTGCTTCGAGGTCTTCATCGTCAGCTGGTTTGATTGGGTTCCGGGCGTGGAGGGACACCAAACGGGGAAGGTACAGCCACTCGTTGTTCGTCTTAGCGATGACAAGACGAAGACACGACATCAGCAATAAACTCAATAGGTTTGAGCTGAAAAGAAATACACAGGGGACTGGGGATGAACGCAGGATGATGGACGGGGAAATTGTAGCGAGTTTTCCTGCAATTTTTCAAGGGGACGCGACACTTTATTAAAGTACAAGAAACAGAATGTCGGCGATCAAATGAAGGATGAACGGCAATTCCCTAGAACTTCAATTTACCCTTTCACGCTGTGGTTTCCGTTCACGTTGCGGTGGTTGTTGTTGCAGTTGTTGTAATTGGTGGCTGCAACATGCGAGAAAGTACATCCAGACTGTGTTCGTTGTTATTTGCTACTAAAATCGATATTCAATGAGACTCAAGCGAAATCGGCTCTTTAAAAGAAAAAAACTTCCACTGATACGTCTTCGTCCGCAGACGGCCAAAGTTCTGAGAGCACCATGAATAACTTATTAATTTATTAATAACGTGGAAATTGTCGCACGTACCTCTAGGTGTTCAGACGTTGTCTGCTTTTCTATGCATTTCATTCCATGCGCTGGCGAGCTGCAGGCACCGAGAGCTCATCTACACCAGCCATCAGTATGCGAGGACGTTGCCAGTGTTCATCAACGCAGACAGAGGCCTGCATACGAAATCGAGCCAGCAAAGGTCAACCCTTGCTTCGAGCGCAGTGGCTGCCTTTCATTGCAGGACCTTCACTGAGCTCTGCATGAAAAGGATTTCGCAGCCACTGGCGCTCGGCACGAGTGCAATCAATGAATACATCGAGGACCACAAAGGCATGCACGAGCCAAAGGAACGCCCGGGAGACGCGACACAGCCAAACTGCACCCGACACAGAAAGCAGAGAGCAGCCTCGGGAAACGCAGAAAAAGTCCTCGTCCTCCGTTTGTGTTGCTTCTTTCCTTCTTAACAACACCAACAACATCAACACCAACATCAAGGAAGTTGTCATCGTCTTCTTCGCCCCGCGTTTCCCCTCACAGTCGTGTCTCCGGCAGATGCCTGCTTGTCGCCGTCGTAATTACGATTTCCTGTTGCTTTTCCTTTGCTGGCGGATTTTTTCATTTATTTCATCTTCGCTTGAACTTGGCCAACGAAGTTTTGATCCACGGCAGAGTTGACGTTTGGTTGGGGGGGGGGGCTGGCGAGGTGCGTCAGGAGGCAGAGCGTCAGAGCTGTTGGAAGCTTTAACGTTCACTATTTGCCGCTGGCGGTGGCAGCAACAGCAGCAGCGGTTGTTGAGCTAGGATTTCACTCTAATAAATTTGGTTGTTTATTAGCCAGGAATGAGAAAGCTTTCTGTGAACAACTTTATCATTTGAGATCAGGAAGGAAGAGGAGCGAAACCCGGGACGAGGTTTTCTATCTGTAAGTCTGTCTTCTTCTCCACTCGTTCCGAGCGCATTCAATGCGCTAGTTTAAGTGAGGAATGTCTTCCTCGACCCGTTTTCGAGCTTCACACGCAATCTCGACAACTTCGCCCTCACTCAGCTTCAGCAGCCCGTTAATTGCAGCCGTCGCTCCAGCAGCCGTCCGTCAATCCAAGCGCAGTGGTGCATCCTTTCGGCGAGGAAGTTTGTTTGGACGTGCGCACGAGTATTTTAGCCCGCCGCCTCTGCTCCACAGATGCCACAGTCCGCTTCGCTTGCCTCTTGTGGCCCGCCGAGCCCGCCGAGTCCCATTCGCACAATTTGAATTCAATCTTCGCACTTTTACGGCTTAATCTTTCGAAGTGCAACCGCAGAAGTGCCTCCCTCCTCTCGCCGCCGCTGAGTGGCCCTCATTTGACCCTGTGCGGCAAGTGAACACACGGACACACATGCAACTCTCCGACGCGCACACACACCCGTGCGCACTGCACACACCGATGCAGCAGAAGTGCTTTAAGCTGGGACGCTTATTGCACCAGCCAGCCGTCAGCCGGAAGTACGTGCTCTTGCTTCCTGCCTTCGTTGTTCCCCTTGCGACTATTTGTCCGTCTGCGCGGGGTTCCTCGGCTCTCCTGCCGACTAACTTGCTACTGTAACGCGTTGCCGCAGTGCTCGCTGTTGTTACTGCTGTCGAATGGTATTAAAAAGTGCTCTGCTGCGCTACGGGGTGCGCTGTGTGGTGCGTGCGGCTGGTGGCTACCTGCGGGCGACGCTGCGACTCCGAGCTAAAATGTGTTTTAAAATTTAATTTCTGCTTTAAGTTGGGAAAGTGCTTGTGAGGACTAAGTGCGTTCTGGAAGCTGAGTCTCTGCCAATTCGCCGGATTTCAGAGCTCGCCGACATTCAAACGGCGCGATTTGGTTGGCAGATGTATTCGAATCGAGTTTTGCCTTCGCAAGGATTAATGTGATCGCTAGCTCGACAGCAGCAGCTGCACACAAATTATCCGAGCCACCCAGAAGGTTCATTAAAGCCCGTGTTAAATCCGGAGATGCTTTATTTTATAGCGAAATAAATGGGTTCGCCCCGCTTTGCGCGCCGAACCGCTGCAATGCCAGCCAAAAGTGTGTTTAAATTGAAGCCGCGAGTAACTTTTAATTAGTTTTGCATACCGCAGCAAAGCACATTCGATTGCAAGCGGGAATCATTCACACAAGACAGCGTTTTCGGCAGAGCGAGACTTTTATTTGTGTTTGAGGATTAAGCGCATTTTTCGAGTAGGTTCGTCGTAAAACTTAAGTTCCTCAACTTCGGCGCGATAAACAATGTGGTTTCGCCACAATTTAATTTGAGTGATAAAACTTTTACGAGGTTGCCAAGTTCGGCGTCGACGTCGATGGCTTCTTTCCTTCGGTTCATTCGAAGGAGTTACTAATCTCTGCCCGAGTGCAGCTGCATTAAGTTTCAAGTCCGCGGTGCGGAAAGAACTGCCAAAAAAGGCCGATGTGATTGCTCGTAAAATAATTTTCGCCACAATAAAAGCGAAAAAAGTTGTGGCAACCTTTCTAGGACCTGAGGTGCGGCATTGTGGCCAAATCCGAAGAGGAGTCCGTGCAGAATGAGCACAGCTGGAGACAATCAAGCTCATCAAATCTGATATTTGAAGGCCCAATTTGTTCACGTAAACGATTTCTTCCATTTGGGACTTTTATAGCTACCGGAGTCGTGCACGAACAAAAGTCAGAGAAGTTAATACAAAATTAGGGATTGAGACTTTACGATCCAAATACTCGTGCGATAAAATTGATTACAGTTATAAATATCTTCAAATATCGAGAACACTATTATTTGCATCCCTAATTTCACTACCTTTCCGTGCTGTTCAAATAAAAGGCAGAATGAATAAATACAAATTCGAATGCTCTTGATGTTTTCACATCCCGGAGAGAAACCGCCCCTGCGTCCCCCACACATCCCCCGACATTAAAATTGCTACCATGTCGTTCTATAAACTGAACGACGTGCTAGCAGAACGTTCAGGTAAAAACGTCTCCTCTCGCCCGTACCCGCAAATGCGTTCTTGTGATTCCGATAGAACGCAGTCTATAAATTTGTCCGACTCTATCGCCGTTTCAGCGGAGTCTCTCGTTTAGCTTCGCTTAACCCCCAGCGAATGCACTTTGGAAGCAATTACAATAAATAACCGCAGTAAATATAAAATATTCCTCAACCCATTATAGCACTACCGCTGGCAATAATAGCGGGCGCGAACGAGTCGGCAGACTGCTCGGCCTACTCGGAGTCACGTTTTGCCTAGGGGCAGGCGGTACAGAGTTGCGAGCTGGTTGGGCACGGCGGGGTGTGTGTGTGTTGCTCTTGTACTTTCAACTACCAAATATCAATAAAATAGTTTTGCCTGTAAATAGAAGTCGCTGCTTTGCAAGGAATGCATGCAAGTGCAAAATTCTAATAGGGAAGACATGAAAACGGATGCGAAGACTATAACTCACACGAGCACTGGCAAACGGACGAAATTAATAGGGTTTCCTTACGGGAAAGGTGAAGAGCCCAATAACTTATAGGTTTCGTATTAATTGGAGAATGGAAATTGGAACGGCGCTATAATGTCTCTAATATGCGTAGACAATAACTTCAGTTCGGTAGAGAGGGCGAAACTTTAGTGTGGGGATCTTATCTGCGGGAAAGGATAAGATTCGCACAGCCTTTCCCTTCCTACCACGCGGTACTCCACCCCATTCCCTCTACCACAAGGAGGTTGTGTCCACCAATTTGTGCTTCTGGCAGTGCGTGAAAACGTTTTGATCGTTGTTGCACATGTGATGCGGTCGCAGCCGTAATATTATCGCCCCTGTGATATTGTCGCACCTGTCATTTTGTCCCTTTAAATTTATGTCCTCGCCAAACCTTCTCTAGTGGCAACCGTGTAGTTGAAGCGATAAAATCACGTGTGCAACAATATCACGGATGCGTCCTTTAACCTTGAGTACACCTCCGATCCCACCTGACTGACGCTACCTATTGTCGGATTGTGTACCTGAGAGGTATTTAGAATATATGTTTGTAAATTGCAATCTTACACTTTCCTCGAGATCCAAGTCGTGTTTCGCGCAACTCTAATTCAGTAGCCACCTAATTTATTATACTAAAAATAGCACTGCAATTTATTAACAAACTCAACTTTGGTCTTGCTATCGTAAAATCTACCTACACACGTTTTCCGCCGGTCGTCCCACCACCAGACCAATCGATGGCATGTGAGATAATATTGAATTCTTCTGTATTAAAATTCATACTTCATCGCTGCAAATTGCTCTGATTTTGAATCGATAAGAAGTTGCATGGCAGAGCAGACAGCGAACGACGCGTCGGACGGGAGCGAATGAGAGGGCCGCGTTCACAGCCTTCTTTTGCAGAAATTATACCCGAGACACTTGGTTGCTGCCTGTTTGGTGCACTTGGCGACATTTTTTGGTAACTTGATCGAGATCGCAGCACGACCGCAAACGGAGATAAAAAATAATGAGTGCAATAAAGTAAATTGCTGCGTTTCCTTTTGTCTCCAATTTTCTTAATGAGCGACTCCTACGGAATTCTCTGCTTATAATTTACTAGATACGAGAAAGAAATTATGCGAGGGGAGGGTAAGCGGATCCCTCAGAACCGATCAACTACGCGATAACGTAAGATGAATTGACCTCAGAAGTGTTATTATTGCAGCCTCCATTCTGGCGGCGTGCAAAAATTGCCTCTTAACATGCGAGATCCACGAGTATCATTGCCTCGGAGGGGATTTTCCCCCGATCTTTTTGATCCGAGGATTCACTGAGCCGCAGAGGTCAATATTTGCTCTGCGGTCTCACCTCTCTGCACAGTGCTGTGAACGCACGTGATTTGCGAATTCAGAGCGCGAATCTCTGGATGAAGTCGCCACTCGCCGATCGTGTTGATCATGCGGACGATGACGAACTCGCCGACTTGATCGTCGTCGGAGTGCCGCGGCGCTCTTGAGCCGACAGCCGCGTTCAGCACAACCAGCAGATCATAATCACCGTGATGACGCTGGCCGTCGTGATGATAAAGACGGCGGTGGTGACGACGACGACGACGACGACGACGACGACGACGCTGGCGATGATGGTGATGATGATGATGATGACGAGGTCTTCCAGGCTCTCCGCATGATGTAGTGCAGCGAATTTTGACGTCTTTGTTTCCACATGCTGTAGTTTTTTTGTTCATTTCGGCTCTCACCATTTTGAATATAAAAGCCAAACAGTGTGGCTCTGGCTCATTAAACGCTTGTGGCCACAAAGCCCGAACACACCTACGGTCTGTGCTTCGGTTTGGGAACGCAAGAATTTCGGGCGAGAATAAGTCCGGCGAAGTCGAATTCAGACAGGATGCCGAATAAGGATCGCGTGGCTGTTTTGAAGATGGTGGCTTTGATCGTGGCCACCTGCTGGACGGCTGAAGGAGTCACAGTCAGCTATCCTGCAGTAACAAGCAATTCGGTGGACTCTGCCGGTGCTGCTTCCAGCGTGCGGCGCAATGTGAAACACTGGGCAGCCACTGCAGACAGCAATGTGCTCGATCGCTTCTCGCATCGCTATCCCGACGGCAGCTACGAGTACCGCTACGAGCTGGCGGACGGCACCGCGCGCTACGAGCGCGGCTACTTTGTGTTGGTCGACAAGGTCAAGTCGCTGGTGGTGGTCGGCTACTATTCGTACCGCATGCCCGACGGCCGCTACCTGACGGTGTTCTACAACGCGGATCGCTACGGCTATCGCCAGAATCAGTGTAAGTGCGGCCGGTGCGTTTGCGTTTGAGCTGCTTTGTCACATTTCTGTGTTCTCTTGCAGCCATCACTCAACAAGTTTACCCGAATCTGCCGCGCTCCATTGAAGTGCCGCCGCCAGAGACGCTGCCGCTACGTGACTCCCCCTCCGGCGTGACACAGCAACCGACGGCATCCGCACGTAGAAGTCATCTGAGATAAGCGACTCCTGCAGAGTTGTCCCGCTGGACTTCTCTCAAGAGATCTGCTGCGCTTTCTTGAAATTTTTGTCAGTATTTTTGCCTGAGGGCTTTGTAACTTTTATCATTTTCAACACGGTCAACACGATCAACGCGGTCAGTCGTAACGCAAGACACAAGAAACAAGAAACAGGTGAATAAAAACGTTCGACTTCATAAGAAGACCTGAAGGCTTGTTAATATTCGAGGGTGTTTTAATTGGTGATCTCAAGAGGCGGAGATTCTTGACGTTCTGCTTATAAGTTTTTGAGCAGAAACGGAGGATCGCCAGCGTGGAGGAAAGCCAGCAAGAGCTGATTTCGTATCATGTTGTTCTTTCTGATGGTTGTGTACCGAGTTTGCTTGGCTCGTTGTGCACAAAGCGGTGTGCCACACGTCACGTCGTCTTTTCAGCAGTTGCTGACGCATATCTTGTGGTATTAAAGAGTCTGCTTGTTGTTAGTTTCTTCTTTAATTTCCCCTTTCGTCTACAAAGTTCTAGCATTTGATTTGAGCCATCGTGTTATTACCGATATAAGAATTGCATGCATTGTGCCGCGCTGAAGGGTTAAAACTGCACGTCATAATCTACTGCGATCCCTTCGGCTCTCATTTTGTTTGTTGTTTAATTGAAAGAAACGACCGCAAATATTTTTCCCGAGTCCTGGTAAGCTCCAATGATTCTCTAAGCAGGAATCTTCGATACACAACCGTAATAACCCAATGACTTCGTTTATTGTGGACGCGGACGAGGCAATTAATTCATTCGGCACGTTGAAATGGTTGGATGATTAATGGTTTCCCGCTTTCACATTGTTATGGTTCAAAGAGCATTCGCGGAACTTGTGCAACGCATGGATTCAGAAATCTGTAGCTTCTTTGCGATATCAGCTATTTAATCTTCTTCGATTTCCTGCCAGGTATATCCTGTGGTTCTCTTCGATGTGTTTCCTGAGACTGCTTAATAAAGAGTTCATCTGATGTTAGCAAGCAACGAAATTCCATAGTTTCTGAAGTTTAAGGGAATGGCAAAGGAACCACATGATTAGGTAACTTCACAGGGTTATTTCTCATGAAGATAAACACGTTCTCAGAACAGTCTAGATCCCGTCCCGTCCAAGAGATACGATAAGCCTACATTTTAAATAATACTATAAAAAAATAACTTAAAAATAATTAATTAATTTTCAATATTATATTAAGAAAACACCAACACCGGTATTATGTCAACCTGATACATATATACTGCCTACAATTAATTGAATGAAAGCTGGAGTTCTTAATAACGTTCAGTTATAATTCTTTCACTATTAGAATCTAGTGTATCTCTGGACGATGGACGGTTATTGAAATCTGAAATATCTCGAATTCATTTTTTGGAATTTAAGAGGCTGTCATTTTCCCAGCCTAATTTGGCCGTATTTGTACTTCAAAGATTTAAAGCCGAGATACCTTGTTTAAAAATTCGAAATGTCCTTGTAAAAATGTAAATATTGTACCCGATCTTCACTTGTGTTCGACTTTTGACCCCCAGGAGGTCAAATGCAGTTCATTCTTCCTTTTCAAAGTTCCGAATTCCAATTGATTTACAAATCCGATAGGAAAATCCACGCCTACATTGCGAAGCATGGATACCTAAATTTCAGTGGGTAAAATAACCCCACTAATTATGTTTCAACATCCAAATGAAAGTTTGCGCAGCCAATGCTGGAAGTTCTTGCGAATTCAAGGAATATTCGGGTTATAATGTTAATGTTCTTGAACGAAAAGATGTTCTGCTTAGATTGGATTGTTACAAGTTTTTGATTTATCAAAATATTTGCAAAAAAGCGCAAAGTGCAGCGGCTTTCACGACCTGAAAGGAAGAAATGACGTGATAACTGGAGAATTAAGTGTGCGTTGATTTCTGAATTCAGGTTTGCGAGATTTCTCATGAATCCGTTATTCTATTCTTCGCACAGCACTATCAACTCGGTTACTGTTCGTGGTCAGAATTAGGTGCCTTAGCTTCTTCCTGGAGATTTATGACTTCAAGGATTCGGACCGTATGTTGCGTCCGAGACGGCCGACGACGCACACATGTGTGCGTGTGCCGAGAGTTATTTGTGGCAGTCCAGATAATCCGGGCTCAGAATTAATCATGCAGCCTCGTTTTGCAGGAATTCAAATTAAGTCGTCGGAGTGCTTTCATTGTATGCGAGCAACTATTGCATTGGGTTTGCCTATTTTTAAACGCTTGTTGCCTCTCTGTTCTGCCGCACACACGAACACACACACACACACGTTGGTGTCTCTCCTCCCTACACACTCACTCCTAGCCAACCTTCATTGTAGTTACTCGACTACGAGTACCATAACCAAGGCTCAGCTGCATTCGCAGCCAACAAAAAGTGTTGCAACAATTTATCGTGTACGATTGGGAGGGTTTATTGAGTGGATTAATTAAGGCAGAGCCGAAACGAATGCGCTCGAAACCTGAGACCAGTGCCGGTCCTGCCGTGGCTGTATTAAGTAAGGATTCGCCTTGCCGCCACAAAATGACAATTAAAATTCGGCCACTGGCCTGGCTGGATCGGGTTTAGAATGCAACGGCTCAAATTGGCCCGAAAGCAATCGCACTCAAATCGTTTTATGACTGTTTCTGAGCAAAACTTTTCGTTACCTTAAAAACTTAAACTTCACTTGTCGGTGCAGTCTTCCGAACGAGCGGTTTACTTTCGAAAAAGTTGTGTTGTCTGTTCTTCCGAAAACCAGTAAGTCCGTGTCCTCAATTATTACCCCGTGCTCTTCACACTCGGCTTGGGTAATCGTTGACGCACTTGTTGGCGACCGCTTTAATGACCACTTTAATGGCTTTTTAATGATGAGCCCTTTTCGACAGCCTGGTTGCTGCCATATCAGGAAGCCACTATTAAAATACTAAATGGTGGACCAATTATTGGCAACCTTGGGTACAATTTGTCGCAGATGAGTAATTTGTGGTTCTAGTGATGTAATTCACAAATCTGAGACTGTGAAAGACTAATTACCGGTAGATCTGGACTATTTCTCACAAGCTGTTCATTTTGCAGAGCATGAAAAGTGTATATATACACGATGGACTGCACCATTAAAGGGTAAAAAGCAACTCTGTCAGAATCTTTTCCAATTCATGCAATGAGTGGATTAATCGAAGTTATTGAAAGTAGCAATCAAAGATTCCTCTGAACTATGAGGAGCAATCTTTACGTTGATTTGAAGTACACGACAATAGTTATCAAATCTAGTAAGAGAGTTCAGTTGCGTCTTACTATATAGCGAAGAAACCGTTCTACGATGTCTGGACTTAGGTTCGGTGGCTGGAGCTTATGTAATCTAGCTTTGAATGCATTTAAGAAAAACTTGCTCATGAGAGTTGACTGAAGATGCAGTGGCAAGAAGTGCACTTTAATAGCTATCGATCAGTATAGGAAAATTCAGAGTTCGGGTGCGGGGAGCAATCCAATTTTCGGGGTTCGGACGGATCAACTATGAATGTTTCTGTGGAGAGTTGATCGATGTAAATCGATAGAGTGTGTAATTATAACACACGTTCTTCAATAGCCACTGCCACTCTATAACTAGTTTTAGCTGTGTTCCCCTTTCACAAGGAAAATATTGGTTACTGGTCATTGCTCTCGGCCTCCAGTGTGAGTCATATTATTATTTGGCGTCTCTGGATCCTTAACCTCCTGAGTAGAGGTTGTTAGCCTTAAACTGAATTCAGAGAACTCTCAAGTCTCAGTTGCACCCTTAGATCTACCCATTCAATAATTTCAAGCCTTAGTCCTCAACTAAATACGAGAAAATATGTTCCTTCCATAATCGGAGCTGCATAAATTTTGTTACTGAAACTCCGTATGAGGTTTTCGTCCAGCTTCACATATACACTTGGATCTTGCTTTGAAGCGTCCACAAATCAGACTCGGGCAGGTAGGCCTTATTTGGTCACCTCGAAATTCGTAAAAGGCTCTTCTAACCAAAAGTTCAATCGACAAGATTATGGATGACTTGTCGAAAATGCGTTCACTTAATTAATGCAGGAATAACAAGATCTTCACTTCAGGCTGACTAAGCAGATTCTTGTCCGGGTTTCAGGAATTATTCGGCAGCCGGCGACGACAATCGATCGCCACGATGATGACGATGATGGCAGCGTTGATTCCCGTGGCTAAAAGTCGCTACTTAATTTAGACTGCAGAAGGGACGAGGAATGGAATAAGAGATGAAATCGTGGTCCGCTTAATGAGCTCTGTTATTAGCATGTGGACTGCAAGATTGGCCATTTTTCAGTTTGTTAATGGGCCGCTTAAGAACTCATGTATGTCAAAGAGCTGAAAAGTCGCGGTGTTCAGCGTATTCCGCCGATGGCGCGACAGAAGACTGTAGGCGTTGCTGCCAGCCAGCGTCGCTGAGCGCCTACCGTTGGCACACTTCAGTTTACGACAGACTAATAACGATACCCAAATATGAATTATGTGCATTTTGCGTTGGTCCTCTCGGTGGACTGAAGAAGAGGAGTATTCTTCTGCCAGGCTAAGGGGCAAGATTTTTACTCGCAGTTCTTCTAAAGCAGGGTTTCGGCAAGAATTTTCGGGTATAAAAGCTGAGAAATTAACTGTTTAACAACCAAAGATTAAGATTCTTCCGAGGCTTACAGTCGCTTCGGGAATCGTGCTGATAAAACTGACAAAAGGAAAGTTAAGAAGCAAGGAAAGCATTACAACTTGGGAAAGAAAATAAAAATAAGATGGGACGGGCTTTAACTGTGCTCATCTGCGCATACCTCTGCGGCCTAATGGGTTCGACAGAAGCGCGTTGGGGTCAACGAATGAGAAAGTCCACACCAGCCGGTATCAGTACTGTCAGTCCCATTAGTACGTCTGCCACAAACACTCGCAAACCCATCGAAGAAGTGGCCGATGCTGCGGCGACGCAAAAGCCAGTGGATGAAAAGTTGGAGCTCAAAGATTGTCCTTCTCACCCGGCAGCAGTGAAGGAGCCACGACTGATGGAACATTATGATCACCGCTCGCCGGATGGACTCTATGAGTACAGGTGAGACGGCCGATGAAGACACCCGATTTTTGGAGTCTAGGGGGGATCGCATTGTTGCAATTTCGTAGTATTTGTTGTCCTTCGAAGAAATTCCTTCAGATCATCAGAACATCCATTTGCCTCCCTCTCTGCCCCTCAGATACGTTCTCAGCAATGGGGACACACGCTACGAACGCGCCTACTGGAATCCGGTGGGCCCCAGAAAACGGATTCTCGCACGCAGAGGCTTCTACTCGTATCCTCTGCCCAACGAGAACTTCTTGACCGTCTACTATACGGCTGACCAGGATGGATACCGTCAGGACTCCGGTGAGTAGCCGCGTGAAATTCAGAGCTGGCCTAATCGAAACCTCAACTTGGCTCCGAACCAGCAACATACACGCAGAACCAGCCAATGCTGCCACGCAACCTCGTTGTGCCCGACATGACGGAGCCTTCAGTGTCGGAGGCGCAACCGAGTGAAGCCAGTCAACCGCACGTCCAATACAGCGGGGACGGTTGGAGTGAGGAAAGCGAGGCGGGCATCGCAGGTGATGACAGCGGTGAGGTGGCGGCTGTTGCAGCAGAAAATGCAAATAATGAGGTTGTTGCAGTCCTACGGTCGACGCCACGAGCAGGTGCTGCACCGAGTAAGGCACAGTCAACACAGCCAGCCAAGATGTCAGTCGCGGGCCAGACAGAGAAGGCGGGTCTGGCAGCCGCAAAACCCACAACCGTAAAAGTCCGCCATCATCAGGCGCGGCAGAAGCATCCCCACGACCGGAAGAAACCGCAACACTTGACGTTGGCAGCACTGGAAGCGAGAAGTAATGGTGAGCCAACAAAGGCGTCCCACACACTTCTGGCCTCACCAAGATAATAAGGTTGCCAGATGTTTCAAACACTTTAAATTGCAACTTGCAGCAATTTTGTGCACTTCTGATCAAATCAACTGGCAGTCCAGTCAGAGAATTTAATAAAAGATGAACTTACAGCAGCAAGCGGGGTTTTTTAATGTGTTGGAATGTAGGAGGGAAATTTGGAATTCGTAGATCGGCAGTCCTTACTTAACCGGCACCTTTGGGATCCTCGGCGGCTGACCTCGCTGTGTCGACGTCGCGGAGACGTGCGCGATGGGTCGCAATACATTCGCATGACCAGCTCCTCGCCCAGATCACACCACACTTTCGATGGTAATTTGTTCCGCTTAAGAACGAAATAGCACGCAACGTGTTAATGTCCTCATGCACAGAGCCTTCTAACTAATTTTTCTACTTGTTTACGTTTTTCAATGCTCTACAATTTGCTTATTTTTTCACACAGAAACAAACTTCAAACACTTTCGAAAATCGGGCTAGAAACAATTTTTGTTTTCGTGAAAATTTCTTTTGTGTTAATTTCAATTTTCTCTTTCATTGTACTTGACAGACCGTGTTTTCCGCAAAATGTCCGGAAAAGTGCCATTTCTCTTATCGAGACTGAGCTTAAATACCGCCCCCGACTCCGATGAGCCAGCCAAGAAGGCGTCACGCGCCAGTGCAAGTGCGGAAAGACGCGAAACGTGCTCGCAACAGGCAGCGCCGATGAATTTGTGCCAACTGCCAACAGAAATCCTGGACAAAATCATCGGAGATGTTGACGTATGCCATCACAGTCACATACGGGCGGCCTCGAAGCGCTTGCGTGACGTCAGCGACTCGCTTGTAATGCGCGAATTCAGGAAGGCGTTAAGTCGGCACACACGACTCAATCCTCGCAGCCACGAGAGTGCGGCTCTTACCGTGGGTTTTCGCACATTTCGCCTATCTTAACTTCTTAACTTCTAAGACCTTCCCGCAGACCATACATCTTGCAACGGAGGCTTTTGTACGCGCCGGCTTCGAGTCCACGTTTTCTGGATGCATTTTGCCCATGCTAAGCACAGCCTGCGTCCTCTTCGACACGTTCGACTCACAAGTGAACACAATTAATAAGTTCTTGCTGCACTTCTACGACATGGTGGACAAGCAGTTGGGCGACGCGCAGTGGCAGCGATCGCAGTTACTGCATAATCTAACGCTGATGCGATTTTTCCAGGTAAATTTGAAATTTTAAACTCGAAACTCGGCTATGTGGCGAGTTGCCTAAAATCGCCGCAGGAGGTGGCGCTGAGCAAAACATATACATTTATATATCTATTTTTGTACAATTTTTATTCCTGAACTGCTCTACATAACAAAGAATATTTACGCCAGGTTTTATCGCGATATATCTACTCGTTCTCCTGCAATCGTGTTTTCGACGGACAGACAGGCAGACGGACGGACGGACGGCGCCAAAGCGACTCGGGAGAACAGGACTTTAGTATGCTAGAAGTATTTGTCGTCTACTTGTAGTTGGCTTTTTCTCGATGTTTCTATCTCAGTTGACACTTCGACCTTCAAAACTCCACTTTAAATAGCACGGATTTCAACACTGATTATTACTATCCTCCCACAGAAGTTCAATGAGGTTACCGTCACTTCTCACAAGGAGACGCCGCATCACTGCCGTGTCGTCGTCGAGCTAAGCGGTCCATGGCTTGGTATGCTGTGGATGTCGGAAGACCGAGCACAGCGCCAGTCACGGAACATAAGTAATCTGGTGGTCATCCTCTCCGAGCTGCTGATCGCTGACATAACGAACAAGGCCTTCAAGTAAGTCACCTCGCCTAGGTCTCATTCCTACCTTAATTCGCTTCTCTAGACGTGTCTGGGAATGCGTTGATGGTGTCTACGTCTTCGGCACTGACACGAGCCAGGGAAAACGTGTGCCCGCAGTTCAACTTACATTTACGGTACGTGGCTCGAAGAGCATCTGCGCACTCTTCTGCTCCTGTGCCGAGGATGGAGCAGACGAGCTAACTTGGCCTGCACTATGGCCGAATGACCCTTTCACGGTCAGCCTCGACATGGTGTGCCCGGAGGCCGTAGATCAGGGATGCCTCGGGTCGCAACACATGGAGTTCGGCCCGCCCATCCAGCTAAGCGACGCAGAATAGTAGAGTTGTGGAGTTCCCGGTGACTGCGTTAATTGTTGCAAATTTTTATAATTTCTATCTGCAAAATTTATAAGTTAAATTAAAATTTCTTAAATGCCAGTCGAAGAGTAAATTTTTATTCAGGATAAAATAGTCCGAGCTGAATCAATCTAAGCTCGTAATTTTTATGTTTTCCCATTGCTGTAGAGGTTTCTAACTAATTCTATTTTTGACTAATTAACTTGGTTTTTAACTAGTTGCTGTTCTAGGTTTGTGCATTTTAGAAAAACGCAGAAAAGCCGACTTTAGAAGATCAGATTTTAAATCGATTTCCGGACGATCCACGGTGATTAGTACTCGTGAAGCACCGAACCCGATAAGAGAATTCCGAATGTATGTTTAATTATATAGAAGTGTAATTGAAAATGGATTTAGGGCTAGAATATGGGAAGGTAGCAGAAATTGTAGCGTGGTCTGAATTACCAAGAAGTGCAAGAACATTCACATCATACTTGCTATGGTGTGAAGTAAGAAAAAGGTCCAGAATATTTTGGTTTTCCCATCAACGCTAGGAAAGCGGTTTGGTTCCTTCACTAATTGATCCAAATTATTAGACTCAGCAAATAGCTCAACATACAAGACCTCGGATGTTGTGTGACTCGAATGACGTAGCCATTTGGATTTATGAATATTGAAATCGCTAGCATCAACAAATTCACTGTTCGGATACGACTCCAGAATTTTGGAGATCGAATCAGACAGACTGTCCAGTTTATCAATAGTGGGCAGCCTCTCTAGACTCGGGCTTCTAGAAACGAAGCAGAAGTTCAGGATGTGCGACTGGATTTTGAACTTAACCCACATGGAGCTAAATTCGGCATTCGCCCTCGAGCCACGCATATTAGTGGAGTCTATGCGGAATTTTTCCATCACCCCCTACTGTAATGAAGTGTAGATATCAGACGGATCCTTCAGGTAAACCTTCGATAGTCAACTAACCATAGTGCAGTTTTAAAGGAATGCACTTGTCTAGGCACGTCGTGAACGATTTGTCAGCGGGTGCCTATGCGTTCGGCCACGACCCGGTGTACAGTTGGAGTCCTTCCCTCTCGATTCTATTTACATTCTGTGTGCGAGCCTCGAGCGAGATATGCGATCTCTTCCGCTCCGCACTGAAGGACACAGAGGATGCACTTTCTTGGCCTACAGAGTGGCCGGGAGACACATTCTCGGTTGGATTAACGGTTGAGTTCGGACCCTCCAAAACCCACTATTTTGAGCTCGGACCACGCCACAGCGGACCGTAGATGTTGCCGCGTTCCTATTGATTAGGGCTGAGGGCCGTTTTCCCTCTTTCAAACCTCTTGCTGAGTTCTTTACCAAATATTGTTCTTGTTGTTCTTCAGTCTTTTTTGTTCCACGCCTTTCGTTGTCACACCAACTTCCTATTATTTATACATTGTAAAGACACGAATTAAAAGCTAACGAATAAAAAGAAACGCAGAACCGCTGCGGCCAAATCAATCGGTCTACAGCATTTCTCCGGCAAAAGCATTTCTTCAGTCAAGTGTTGTTTGTAGCGGAAGTTTACAGCGTGTGCCACTTTCGACTAAAATTCGAGCAATTAAAAGGCGCTTTCAGGACTCTCAGATTTACACAGAATTTTTCGGTGAAAAGCTTGCTTCAGTTAAAATTGAAATGAAATGGAAGCTGAGATACGAGAGGAATAAATTTCTCTCCTCGATAAAATGAAAGATTGTATAGCGGTATGGAGGTGGTACAGGGGGTAGGGGGAGAGTGCGTTACGGTACGAAGGGGAATGAATGCGTAAACGTAACTCGTTAACCACGAACAGCAATTAAGCGAAGTAAAAACTGCAGGATTCATTGAATTCGTTCATTTAACGCAAAGTGTTGAAAACCATAGCTGCCGAGGAACCTGGACCGGAATTGGTTATGAACGCGATACTAATGGCGGCAGTGGGGGCGGTGGTGATGCCCTCAGTGTGTGTTCGGAAGAATCTAGAGGATGGCCGATACACAAGGAGAACCATTCACTACTTACAAATTACTTTGGAAGTCTGGTATTGCAGCGTTTATAAAGACTTCCAGGACGAACGATGGAGCGCCTCATTTCGTCAAAGGAGAAAGGAAAAGGATTTCTCGTAACCCGCTCGCGTTCACAATGTTGTCATTAATGGAAAATCAAAGCAACCTTTATACGAACACCTCTTCTGCAATCGATTTTGGAATACTCTTCCCTCTGTATGTGTATTTAATCTTAATTTAATCTTAATCTATTTAATCCCAATCAAAACAGAAAATATTTGCAACTTCCTAGATTTCCTCTCATAGCAGGAAATTTTTGTGATGCTACCTCGATTTCGCCGGAGGCCATACAAGCATCAAATGCGAGTTGGATGTTATTTCGAAACAACATCCAGCAATTAAGTCGGAATTATTTTTCTTCTGGTAGGAAAGCTTTCTTAAATTGCTTGAAAATTAGCTGGAAACTGCATCAAAATAATACCGCGCATTTCAAAGGTATAGACAAATAAATGCGAAAATCTACCGCCTATCTACCGCCTAATCTACCGCTGGAGTTGCTCCAAGTTACATACTTGGTAGTCGAAAAAGTATTGGGCCTCTTTAAGTCTGAATTGAGACCGCCTATACCACCACTGCAGAGCTTCTGCGGTTCCTAGGCAAGGAGTCGTGGCCAGTAATGGATGGGTGGTCGTAAGGGGAGGATTCGTGGCCAGCGGTGAATGGGTTTTAACTCCCCTACCAAGGCCTCTCCATTTTTGCGGGTAGTTAAGGATGTATGTGGCCGGCGTTGCCAGGCTGCAAGACGACGCTCTTTCTGCTGACCAGTCGATTCTTTTTTAATTCCTTGTTGCAATCTTGCTAATTGCGGACCGTAAAGGTCTGAGTGAATCGTTTTACCAGGCGGCAGCAGCTCGTGATGCACGATGCTCCTCCAATACCACCGAACATCATCACGGTGTTAATGTTCGGCTTTATGTGGGATTTTCCACAGGTTGTGAAGCTTCTGCTCGCTTCTAGCACGGTATTTCGTCTTTCGTTGTCTTACATGATCCACTTATAGCAAAAAAACCCTAAATATGTGCGAGTTATATATAACCAAACAGTAGTTTACTTCATTAGTTGGTCCAATTTCTGAATATGCTTCTCCGCTCTGGCGCCCCAGCTGTAACTGCTGTATTGGTGACATTGGATCGGTGAAAAGGCAGTCCTGCATTTTGAAAACGAGGTACCTGCATAGTTGCTTTGGAGGGTAGGTGGGATGTTTAGCCTATTCCGTACATTTTCCATCCCAAATGACTCAACCATGCAAGCAATGTTGGTTGGTGTCCAGTTTTGTCGTGATATCTCTGTTGCTTCTCCAGTAATCGTGATTTCGACAGATGGTCGTGAACAATCGGAGCAGGAGATGGCGCTGTGCAAGAATGTCTATACTTTTCGGTACCCGTCTTCCCTCTTCTGCGTTGCAAACGGAGAAACGGAGTGAAAATACTTTCTCCTTTCGGGTAAAGGGTGTTAAAATTCGCATTTGCAGAGCCTTTTCAGCAAAAAATACTTGTATAGATTACGTATCGTAAACACTTGTTTACATTTTTCAATTCTCCACAAAAAATTTCTCATCTTCGCATAGAAAAACGTCAAATAATTTTCATAGTCTGAAAAATATTCTAAAATTCGGACTTGAAAATCTGTTGAAATTGACTAAATTGATTAAATTACATTTAGAATGTCTCACCGGTTTGCAATAGTGCGTGTAAAAAGGCTGAATGCCATCCCTAAGCCAGTTGCCGAGGAAGGGGCACCAAAGGGCCCAAGACGCAGCACGCTGGCCACCCTGCGCTCCCAGCAGGTCGCCCCTTTGAACTTGTGCCAGCTGCCCACAGAGATCCTGCAGCAAATCATCGGCAACATTGATCTATGTCAGCACAACAGCATACGAGCCACTTCGAGGCGCTTGCGTGACGTCACCGATGCGCTCGTATTGCGCCAATTCAAGGAGGCGTTGAGAGAGCACACACTCATAAATCCGTCCAGCTACGAGAGTGCGACTCTTAAGGTGAATTTGCACTCACTTCCGTACGATGGTAAGCAAATTTTCAATATTTTCTTGCAGGTCATTAATCTGGCAACCGAGATGTATCGCTTCTCGGAGTGTGAATCCGTCTTCTGTGGCTGGTTTTTGCCCATTCTACGCAGCTACAATCGACGTGATCAAGTCTCTATTCAACTGAGTAAGATTGGCGCATTTTTGATGCATTTCAACGATATGGTCGACAACATGTTGTGCGAGACGCAGTCGCAGCGAATGCATTTACTGCATAATTTAACACTGATGCGATTGTTCAAGGTAAATTTTAAATCCGAAGCTCAAAACATATTAAATTAGGAGTTTGAAGACATATTAGAGATTTGTTAGATCGATGAGGTGTAGTGTAAATTAGATCACCTAGGGTAGTGCAGAGAAACAGAGTTTCCTAAAGTTACCGAAGTCATTTAGATTACTCACCTTCCATGTCACCGTGATATCGCGTCGTCTGCGTTACGCTCCATAATAACTGAGTGCCTGGTATCCCGAGCAGTTGCTCGGACTCAAATTTTCTTTTTTTTTGTTGGGAGAGGTTGGGAAAATACCTTCGTATCGTATAACGAACTTCGACGTAGCCACTAAAAAACCCACCTCATCACTTGGATTCTCTCTCTCTATCCCAGAGCCGCCTTTGCATTACTTCAAAATAGAGAACCCAGAGGGTCCTACAGGACCTACACCAACAAACTCAAATGTTTCGCCTTGTGTTATGGCGAAAGCTGGTCTTACAGGAAATTGTCTTTGCAATATACATCCGATGTGAGCTTTGTTTCTATCGAGGATAATTCTAGGAATATGTACTTCTCTGCCCGATTGTTCATTTCGGTCACAATCAGCCAAGTACCATTGCACAGCCCTTCGGATACTTCTAAAGTACGTATCAGCATTATAATGGTATTTTTTATTCTCAATTCGTGTGATGGTATATCGGCTACGCCAATGGAATTAAGGTATTTTGCGGTCAATCGCGGAATTCCAGCATTAATGAAGTGCTCGTCGGAAGCGAAGCCGACTATCATATACCGGATAGAACGGCCGCTTAGGGAACTCTATTACCATCGGTAAAAATTATTGCCAACACCATAAGCAGTCAGTTTAGACACGAGTGCTTTATGCCACTCCCGCTCAAATGCCTTGGAGATATCCAGAGCAACAACCTTACTCTCACGAACCGATGGATACAGCAGTTCCACCGCTCAGTGAGAACCGCCATCAGATCGCCTGTGGAGCGGTGAGCACGGAAACCGTACTGGCGATCACTGACCCACTGGTTGCTCTCTAGATACCTCATCAAGTAAAATTCACAACACTCTCCATAACTTTTGAGAGCATTGAACAAATTGCTATGGGCCGGTAATTTGCTGGGTTCGTAGCCTCGCCTTTTTTGGGGACTGGCTGCACATTGGCAATCTTACAGGAAACGGGAAAGACTCCTGAAGTATATGACAAATTAAAGAGATTACGCAGCGGGTGAGCCAGTGTTGAGGCGCACTTTCTCAGCACATGGGCTAAAATGCCATCCGGTCCCGATGATTGTTGACGCTGAGGTTTGCAAGCACTCTTTTAACAGCACGTGTTCGAAAATGCATCTCAGGCATAGCATGAGATACATCATCGACCGCGGGCAGCGGTTGGCTACTGTCAGGGAGAGAGCAGTTTTCAGCAAACATTTTGGCTATTAAATTTGCCTTATCAAGCGAGTGAGTGAAGATTTGATCATCCTTGAGGAGAGTTGGAATAGACGATCTCGTCTGCTTCTTTACTCTCTCCACCAACGACCAAAAGTTCTTCTTTTTCGCGCTTTAAGTGGCATTACACCTGTCTCTGGCCTGGTTGCGCAGCAGTTTAGTTTCAGCAGTTTTATTCACCTGACTGTGCTTGTCTGCAAGTTTATTTCACTATTATTGTTTGTTTTGTGGGTTAAATATTTTTCGCGGCGTCAGTGTTACTGATTCCAATGTTTGTTTTATTATTATTTTCGCGAACACAACGTGTAACTAAAATATTGGCGGTCGTACCATCCGCCTCCGTCCGTGATCACGACAATCATTTCTCTTCCTCCGCAGTATTTCAAGAGGTCAGCCATATCTTGGTCCAGTGAGGAACCGTTCCGTGTTGTCATCGAGATAAAGGGTGTCTGGCTCAGCATGCTGCGTAAGCCGAAGCCCCCATCAAAGGGCCAGCCTGCCGAACGACATGTCCTATTTGTGATGCTGTCGGAGATGCTAGTCGCCAGCATATCAGACAGATCCTTCAGGTAAGCCTTCGATAGTCAACTAACCATAGTGCAGTTTTAAAGGAATGCACTTGTCTAGGCACGTCGTGAACGATTTGTCAGCGGGTGCCTATGCGTTCGGCCACGACCCGGTGTACAGTTGGAGTCCTTCCCTCTCGATTCTATTTACATTCTGTGTGCGAGCCTCGAGCGAGATATGCGATCTCTTCCGCTCCGCACTGACGGACACAGAGGATGCACTTTCTTGGCCTACAGAGTGGCCGGGAGACACATTCTCGGTTGGATTAACGGTTGAGTTCGGACCCTCCAAAACCCACTACTTTGAGCTCGGACCACGCCACAGCGGACCGTAGATGTTGCCGCGTTCCTGTTGATTAGGGCTGAGGGCCCTTTTCCGTCTTTCAAACCTCTTGCTGAGTTCTTTACCAAATATTGTTCTTGTTGTTCTTCAGTCTTTTTTGTTCCACGCCTTTCGTTGTCACACCAACTTCCTATTATTTATACATTGTAAAGACACGAATTAAAAGCTAACGAATAAAAAAGAAACGCAGAACCGCTGCGGCCAAATCAATCGGTCTACAGCATTTCTCCGGCAAAAGCATTTCTTCAGTCAAGTGTTGTTTGTACCGGAAGTTTACAGCGTGTGCCACTTTCGACTAAAATTCGAGCAATTAAAAGGCGCTTTCAGGACTTTCAGATTTACACAGAATTTTTCGGTGAAAAGCTTGCTTCAGTTAAAATTGAAATGAAATGGAAGCTGAGATACGAGAGGAATAAATTTCTCTCCTCGATAAAATGAAAGATTGTATAGCGGAATGTTGGTGGTACAGGGGGTAGGGGGAGAGTGCGTTGCGGTACGAAGGGGAATGAATGCGTAAACGTAACTCGTTAACCACGAACAGCAATTAAGCGAAGTAAAAACTGAGAGATTGCTTGAATTCGTTCATTTAACGCAATTTTATATGTTGAAAACCGCGTCTGCGAGGAACCTGGACCGGAATTGGTTATGAACGCGATACTAATGGCGGCAGTGGGGGCGGTGGTGATGCCCTCAGTGTGTGTTCGGAAGAATCTAGAGGATGGCCGATACACAAGGAGAACCATTCACTACTTACTAATTACTCTGGAAGTCTGGTATTGCAGCGTTTATAAAGACTTACAGGACGAACGACGGAGCGCCTCATTTCGTCAAAGGAGAAAGGAAAAGGATTTCTTGTAACCCGCTCGCGTTCACAAAGTTGTCAGTAATGGAAAATCAAAGTAACTTTTATACGAACACCTCGTCTGCAATCGATTTTGGAATACTCTTCCCTCTGTATGTGTATTTAATCTTAATTTAATCTTAATCTATTTAATCCCAATCAAAACAGAAAATATTTGCATCTTCCTAGATTTCCTCTCATAACAGGAAGTTTTTGCGATGCTACCTCGATTTCGCCGGAGGCCATACAAGCATCAAATGCAAGTTGGATGTCATTTCGAAACAACATCCAGCAATTAAATTGGAATTATTCTTCTTCTGATAGGAAAGCCTTTTTAAATTGCTTGGATATTAGCAATCTGAGTTTGATAAATCCGTAATAAAGGATGAAATTTGCCGTTTGGTCCAACAACACTAGCATTCATCCTCCCCGAGGTCGTTGCTCCTCTGCATAACACACCTGAGCGTCCTGCTGAAACCACTTAGGAGGTGTTAAATATTCTTCTTACTCGGAATCGTAATAGTAGAGCCCTTTTGTAGGCCCCTTATGGTCCTGTATTCCTGCGACCATATGGGTGTTGTTTCGTCCCTTCAAACTTGTCTGACAGCAACAGCCTTTCAATACTTTGAAAGGTCCATTTCGTATCTCTTTAGAGTTCTTTCGGCCTTCCTAAGTGGGTTTCAGCTCAATCGTGTGAGGTCACTCATAGAATCAAGTTCAGTTCATCATAAATACAACCATCGCGAGTCATGGGAGATCGAAACTGTTGCTTTGATCTCATTGCACACAGAAACTCAATCACACACCAAACATTCAGAACAGTTATTCTTAACTACACCTAAACTAATTTATATTCCCCTGTTGTTGTTGGTTATACTGGCTTATAACTCTTAACATCTGTCAACTGAGACATCGGAAGCAATTTGATTGCAATTCTTGGGAAAAAATTCGACAGTCAGAAGGTACGAGTATATAAAAGCGAAGCTCTAAACATCGTCGCAACAGTTACCAGAAGTTCATGGAAGCAATCAGACCGTGAGATACCCGCCGAGAATCCTGTCATGGTAGTGAAAACGTTGCTTTGGTCCTCCTTCTGGCTGGCACTGACGGGACTGGCGAGCTGTCGGAATCTATTCAACGAGGACTACAATTTTCGGCAATATGATGACGTGGACAGAGTTGTGGATGAGCCGGATTATGCAGATGACAGGGACGCCTTGAAGGGATATGAGTCGGAGGGCGTAGAAGTGGTAGATGAGCACCGAATCAAGGACGGACAGCAGGAGCTGAAGGAGCTGCTGAAAAGACAGCTTAGAGACAACCAGGAGGGTCAGGGAGCACCCGGAGCAGGAGGAGACTACGATGATCCTCAGGAAGACGACGAAGATGACTACGATCCCTACAGCGACAATTTTTACGACCAGCATCCGGATGGAAGTTATGAGTATGGGTAGGAATACGAAAACCTTAGGAATCCTTCTTCCCTCCCCATTACCACTCTTTCCTTCCAGCTACTCTCTGCCGGGGGGCGTGAGACGTTACGAACGCGGCTTTTATTCCAGCCGGAGCGGAGGCTTGGTGGTCGAGGGCTTCTACACGCAGGCGCGCAACTACAACCAGCGACTACTCTACGAATTGCGTTGCTACCGCTCCGACATCAATGGCTACCGACCCCTCTCAGGTGGGTATTGAGGGTCGCCGGACGCCTTCAAGCGCCCGCTGTACTCGCGAAGTCCTTCACGTGCTGAACGTCTTGCTCTTCTTACAGTCCAGTATCTGCGGCGTTCGCCCACGGTGCGGCGCGACGGGGAGCCCGACGTGGACTGCTTTAACTAGAGTTGGCCTGGCCGGGAGGAGCCATCTCGGAGTGGAAGGAATGCCTGCTGTGGAGCTGAAAGTATTCCACTGCCTGTTGTCTGCCGCCTAGTGATGCATAAATTAAAATTAATAATAATTCGAGAACAATCGACGAGCAAAACATGCGAATAAATTCCGACAATCTTTCAGCAAACAAGCAATCTTTCCCTCACGTCTTCCGTTGGACGGCCCCGCAGCCGGTCAAGCGGCTGTGCTGCGTGCTGCGTGTGCTCGCCAGATACGTTCCGCGTTCCGCACATACTTGTGTTCGAGCGTCTGACCCAACAAGTGCGCGCGCCACCGCAGCTTGTTTAATTTAATTAATTCCTCGCTTGCGGTGTTGTTGCTCTCCCTTGGTGCGCCGGGCGTGCTGGAGCTCCGATTAATTTAATCATGCTTGGGGTGACAGCTGCTCGGACACTCCAGTGAGGTGAACATTTATGTCGGCGTGAAGTGCGGGAGCGACACATCTTCTGTTCGGCGTTCAGTTGTGGGACGTCGGCGGGTTGATCGATGTGAGAAGCTAGAATGTCGTGAAGTTCCGTTCTCTAACAGAAAAAAGGTGGAATTTCTGAGCTTTCTTAGCCGGTTATAATCTGTCTGTTGTCAGACAGACTGCGGGGAATCGACTGGAACAACGCGTGTTCGTGTGTGTCTACAATCAGAACATGAAATGTGCCCGTGAATCCCCTTCGTGAGCCTCTAAAATGTTGTGTGTTCCTCTCAAAACACCCTTCCGCTGCAACATTTACGCTTCCTTCCAATGAGGACGACGCAGCAACCGCGGTATTTTGGCAGCTGACGCCCGAGTATCTTCATTGTGTAACTTCGGTGCAAATCTTTGGAATGCAGTGTGCGACACGCGATGCGTTCTGCATTATTGCGTCCCCCCGAGTTGGTGTTTGTGTGCCGCCTGCTTGGGGACTCGACTAAAACCCCGCGGACTCTCAGCAACTCGTCCCAGCCTGGAATTCGTACCGTAAATTTGAAAACAGCTACTCGCTCACGTCACTCGTTACACTCTCTCCTCGGCACGAGTTGTTGTTGCCTTGAAGGTATGGCGAAAAGTTCGCGTGGACGGCGAAGTGGATTAACTTGGCTGGAGCGATTTCAAGAGACGGCGAATTTATTAGTTTGTTGTTGTCTGACGTTGGGCTCTCAAAGAACTCTAATTAAGAATCCGCACTGAAAATTGCATGATTTCGGCTCCGTCGAACACGCGGCAACATTTTATGCTCACCACCAAGCGCTTCGAGTACCAACGACCAGAAGAGGAGTCGTGAAGAGGGGACGTGAAGAGGGGACGTGAAGAGGGGACGTGAAGAGGGGACGTGAAGAGGGGACGTGAAGAGGGAACGTGAAGAGGGGTCGTGAAGAGGGTCGGAAAGGTGTTCGAGAAGAGAGGGCGGGGGAGTCGGCAATCATTTCTAGACCGACCAGAAGCCCGACAGCAGCAGCGACTGACATTTCGAGTGCCTGATTAGAGGCTGAGGGAGGCCCGCCTGTGGGCGTGGCGGGGCGTGGCGTAGTTTGGGCGAAACAGCAGCTCAAAGCGTTGCAGCGTAATTATAACGGTCGCTTCTCTGCCGCATCTGGTTGACCGCAATCGCTGGCCGTCCGAACATGATGCGTGTTGCTCTGATTTTACTCGATTACATTTTTGATGTAATGATGGTCTATTTATGGCCCGCAGCACGAACGAACAGCAGCAGCAGCAATGAATCGCAAACAATGCGTCAGGAGGACTCACAAGCGTGCCATCGGTTGCCCACCGCTGGCTCGACAGCGAGCATGAGGAGAAGTTGGTTTTCGTTCTCAGCTCGACGTCCCTCTCGATCTCGCTGACTTGTTTGACAAGTCAGTCAAACAAGTAACGAGTAACTCTCATTAACAAGTAACGAGTAGCTCTCATTAAAGATTCGCCTCGTATCGTACCAGAGTTGCCAATGAAAGATTTCTTTTTGCATTTTGTAACACCGTTTTTTTTATTGAAAATACTTTTTCTTCTGTTTTAATAGTTCGAAAATAAATACATTTGGTTATTGTTGCTGTTGTTGCTGCTATACACTTACTTTTGATCAGAACTAAATCTTTTTTAGAAATTACAGCTTAGAAATACTTTTGTAATTGTTGAAGTTTTAGTTTGTAATACAAAACATTTGAACATCAATGAAGCGAAATTTTATTTTCGTTTATTTTGATTTAATCGCATATTCATTAGATTGTTTTAAATATTTGATCCATTTTTTCCATTTTCCCATTATTTTTGTGACCACTTCGTCTTTATTATTGTATGTCGAAATATTTACGTTTATATAAATTTGAGTAACATTTCGAGTTTCTTTAATTGTCTGATTAATTTATACAGTTCGTATTTATTAACAACTACTAATTTACACAATTAGCTATTTCTGTTGCAGTTTGAACAAATTCGACTAGTTATTTTGACTATTTTTCATACGTTTCTTCCCAACTGCGTCGGTATTCGCTTCACAGTTAGGCATCAAAACCTTCTTTAATTACAAGTGATTTCGACTTAATAACTAGCTACGACTACTGCTTAGAAAATTAGAAAACCACTTTTAATACCAAGCGAGGAAAGCTAAACCTAACAAGTACGAGCTACAACTCAGATTTTAAGAGTTTATTTGAGGTTTCTTACAAAAATGATGCAAAGAACTTCATTCAGCTTCAAGGAATCGCCTTCAAAAGTATTCGAGTTATTTAGAAATCAAATTATATAAAAATCTAGCGATTTCCAGTGATTTAAAGTTGCTTTAAGTTGTTTGAGGATGCTGAAATCTTAAATTAAAATTAACTTATATCAACTTAGCATTCCTGCAGAACAAATATCTGGAAAATTCTTCAGCAAACCCCGAACTAAATCGATGTGGACACCAAAAGCAGACCAACTTTTGATTTTGAGCGTGCTGAAAATAGTTATTTGAAGACGAGCTTCGCTTAAGAAACTAAAACAGAAACTTTATTTGATGTTTCAATTTAACAAAACTGCATTTTCAACTCTCTACTGATTTTGCAAAATTTTTAAAAAACATGCAGTTGGCCTCTCTGGTCCTCAGTGCACGAAATGCGTACACACGCAGCTGCATATTTACACGCATAAACAAGTCCTCACCTCGTCTTCCAATATTTTTAGAGGGCGAAATCCTATTTCCTAAAAAACCGTTAGATTCAAAGACAGCAAACGCCTCAGTCGGTCCGCTCGCGTGTTCGCCGCAGCTTCGTTCGAGCGCTCGAGTGGTTGCTGCTGCTGCTGTCGTCCCGTAATGCGAGTCGAGTGCGCGTGCAATGAATATTGAAGACTCCTGGCGTGGCAGCAGAAGCAGCAGCAGCAGCAGCAGCAACAACATTCACACACACCGACAACTTGCTCGATGGCAGTAATGAAAGCGCTGCAGCGTCATTGTTGTCGCTCCTGATTGCAGAGGTGGTTGCACTGCCGCCAACAACAACGTGTACACTTTTAGCAGCAGCAGCAGCTTGCTGCGTGAGGGTGTGTGTGTTGCGGAAACCGCTAACACACCCACGCACACCAGCACAAAAACAGCAGCCTCCAGGTTGCTACGCAAGCGACAGGCGACGACGTCGTTGCTCTGATTAGCGCTGCCAGCCGCCACTTGTGCCTCTGCTGGTGTTGCTGTTGCTGCTGCTGTTGCTGCCACTGCAATCGCTGCATTAGTCGTGCGCGTCAACAGCGCTTTCGGATGTCGTTCGCAACGACGCCAGTGGCGGCGTAGAACATCCGGCAAATGCAAGGACAGCGTGCCGTCCAGCGACAGCGACAGCGACAGCGCGTCGCCTGCCTTCCGCTCCTCTCGCTGCTTCCGCTGATGAGCGCGTCGACGACGACGATGATGGGCCCGTCGGTGCTTCCTTAATTGTCAATGGGATGTCATTATGATCACATCGGGCGCCGAGTTTCTTATGTCGAGGAACACCTTCGACTCCTCGACTTTCTGATGCTTGTTTTTGCCGCTCGTTGGTGGCGCCGCTGTTGCGCCGGCCGCACCCGCAGCAGCCGGCAGTGCTGTCGCGGGCACAACTGTTGCCGTCGACTGATGCTGTTTTTGTGCGTGCGGCTGCTGCTGGTGTGAGTGCGGGTGGTGCAGGTGTTGGTGCGGCACACGCTGCAGCCCGCTATTCGTCGTTGCTGCGGCGTACTGCTGTTGAATTTGCTGTTGTTGTTGCTGCAGCTGCTGCTGGTATTTCTGCTGCTGTTGCTGCAAATGCTGCTGGTGCTGGTGGTGGTGGTGGCAGACCTCGGGCGGCCGCACTGCTGTCGCGTGGCCGCCGCTCGCGTGGCCGCCGCTCGCGTGGTGTTGCGGATGCGTGTGCGCCGCATGCTGGTGTGCCGCGTGTTCGTCCCGACGATCGCCGACCTCGATGGCAGCAGCGAGCGGAACTCGCACGCTGTGTCGCGCCAGCGCTGCCACTGCAGGCGGCGGCGGTGGCGGCGGCTGCTGCATGTCGTAGCCGAATGTGGAGAAACGCGGCGGCGGCGGCACACCGCCCCCTCCAGCCGTGCACGAGGAGGAGGAGGAGGAGGACTTCTGCCGCAGCAATGCAGACGCGAAGAGCGATTCTCTGTTGGTCGGGGATGAGGACGAAAAAAAGGGATTTTAGATTTCGGCAAATTTCTAGCTCAAGCAGCCTGCAGGTTCCGCGCCACTCACCTCGTCTGGCACGCCATGTCGCAGACGTTGCCTCCCGCCGGAGCCGCCTCGGTCGCCGTGGACGGCGTGGACGAGGAGTCCTCGCACGCCAGGCTGGTCTGCACGAAGGTGTCGTGCTGCTGCCGCAGGATGCTGTGTTCCTTCTCCTTCAGCTCGCCCTTGCCGGCCTGCACCGAAATCGGCACCATTTCGCGGTAGTAGCGGCTCGAGACGTCGTCCAGGATTTGCAGCGAGGTCTGCGAGTGTTTTTGTCTGTGGATGAAGGACGTGAATGAGGGGAACGACAGAGAGAGAGAGAGAGGGACGTTTCGCATTTCGTGAGGAAGCGCTATTCGATCAACGCATCAAGTCTTTCCTCTCACCTCGGCGACGTCGCGATCGACAGGTTGTCCCTGGAACGGGCCTTCGAGTTGCGTCCCACTTCGTTGAGCTCGCTCTCCTTGGACTGGCGGATGTGTTCCTGCAAGTAATCGTCATGCTCATCAATCGAATTCGAACTTCGCAGAGGCAAGACGTGTTTGCGTTTCGCGTGCAGAGCAAGCTCCGGCTTCGAGTTCAAGCGCATTCTGTGAGTTTTAAACGTTACATCAAAGCAGGCAGAAACAACAGCATGGGATGCACAACTCAGCTCCGCAGCTAAAGCGCGTCGCATGTCAAACGCAAAAGACGTTCATGTGGATGCAGTCGAAAGTAACAGAAAACGCATACAAAACGAGCCACAACGAGCAGAGAACGTTGACGTGAGGCGAAATTCAATGTGGCGCAAACGAAAGGAAACCAAAACGAAGGGACACAAAGGACACAAAGGACGCACGCCGTCGGCAAACAGATGCGGCAGGCGAACACCAACTGCAGTCGGAAAGCTGCGCCGAGACCGAAAAACACGACGCCAGCTGAAAGATGAAACAGTTCTGTCACATCACGGAGAACATAAAGTGGACGGCTGGAAATTAAAAAGCTCTTCTGCACGCTTCAATCTCGTTTATTTTCCAAAGACTCGCATTTGTGGCGGACTGTAGGTGCTCGTAATTTGAGACTGCGACACGTCGTCCTCTCCGCTCGCTGACAGCTGACGGAGGCACTGCGAGGCACTCGAATCGTGCATCGCAGGATTCCGGTTACTGCGGCGTCAATTCGGGCAGCTGGGCGCTGGCGAAGCAGCCGCCACCGATGAGAAAGCCGACGATGAGCCCGCTGTGGTGCCCGATCCCGATCCCGATCCGGATCCGTCCGGCGTCCAGTCGTGCCGCTGCCCCGCGCAGAAGTTGTGCAGCAGGCAGGCGGGCGGCATTCGCCCCGTGGTGACTGAGGCGAAGTCGTCGTCATTGTCCGTGCAGAGCGCGCTACTGGCGTCGTCAGCCAAGCAGGTGGTGTTCTGACTCGAGCCCACATCGCCCTCGCAGAGATGCCGCGCAAACATCGCGTCGGCCGGGTCATCTTGGTCGTCGTCGTCGGCACCGCCGCGAGTTTCAGCACGCCGCCGCATGTACGTGGCAACGTCTTCAACGCCGAGTGAAGCGTTGTAGTCACAGCAGGTCTCGGAGTGGGTCTCGGAGTCGCACTCGGTGCCGAATGGAGCCACGCAACCGCCGCCGCCGCCGCCGTCGCCGTCCTCGTCCTCCTCCAAGCTGTAGTCCAGCGCGTAGTCGTTCTGTAATCCGACGAGGATGGCGGTTCTCGGCGCGTCCAGGACGTACGAGTCGATGTGGAAGACGCCTTTGCTCAGGACGGGCACATCCTGCGGATGAAATACACAGAAGCATGTCGACAAGCAGAACAACAAGCACAACATCAACGACAACAACGACAACGACCACGACACTCATAACAGCAAACAGACATTCGCACTAACAACTCGATAATCGTGAAAACAGTGGATGGTGAGGGAAGACAGCAGTGTAAAATAATCGAGTTGAAGTTGAAAGCTAAAATCGTATTGAGAGGCATAAAAACGAAGGAAGACGTCAAAACGAAGCGGAAAAATAAGAATTCGCGATTCTAATGGATGTACAGAGGACGCTGACAAAGTTATGCAAGGAAGTCGGAAAGTTCTCGAGGAAGGGGCGACGGTGACTCCAAAAAACAGGACGGCAAGACAATTTGGAAGTCGAGACGTGCGTTTCGCCGCTCGAAACCAAGAGGGGGGGGGGCTTGGCAAGCAAAGTGGCGCTCAAGAGGGTTCGCATCGCGCTTCTGCTTCGCTCGTTGCTTGTGTTGCTCTCCGGGAAATGGGTCAAATAATGCCGTTCGACTGCCTTGGGCGCTCCACGACTCCTCAACTCTGAACTCGAATACGCATTTTTTAGCTACACAATCCCCTCCATTCGATCCCCTTGCCACGGACGCGAAGTTCCACAACTGTAAGCAGACACATCTGACTTCCTGCGCGGACGAAATTGCAGTAAAAAGCAACATTTCATGTTGAATGCAGCAAAAAGCAGGCGCGCCCGACGACGATACTGAAGTGCGCACAGCGCAGCGAGTGGATGCGAGGCATTCGGGGCATTCGGGGCAACCGAACTTCAATGAACCCGCCGCGGCGTGACACCAGCATGCCTGGGAACACGAAAAACACTGCTGAGTGTGTGTCTTTGTGCTCCGCGTGTCGAATTCCTTCGGACGGCATCTTCTGTCGTGCTGTGTGAAGTTTTTGCTTCAATAAGCATTCATGCCAACACGAGCGTCCTGCTGCCGCGCATGCCGCCCGCGCACTCAAATCAATAAAGACAAGAAATGACTTGTAAGGCATTCCAGCTCAGCTCGGCTTTTCAATATAAATATTATTGTAGTATTTTCTCGCTCTCTGTGACTCCAAAGTCCCTCCAAAGTTCTCTCAAATAAATGGCGCGCTGAAGCTTTGAAGATATATAGAAAAAAAAAAGAGAAAACGGATTCTTGCTATTCATTGCTGCCAGAGCAACAAATGTTCGGGAAGAGTCGGGAACGTATATCGGGGGCTTGTAATGTAATTGCAGTTCGGGACCGCGGGAAGGAGCACACAATGTATTCCACATGCTGCACACCATACGAAGCAGAAAGTTACAATGTGGCACGAGGTGTACCGACAACCATGAGTCTGCATTTTAATTTAGTACATTTTTGCTTGCTCAGTTTCTGACAGTTCTTCTGAAAAAGCACGCCAAGGGTGCGTCGAGTGCGCGGAGTTTCGGCGGTGAAGCCCCTGCTGGCGACAATGACTGCCAGCGGGAAGGAGGGCTGAGGCCGCCAGAGGGTTGTGCGCAGCTCGGGAAATTTATGCGGCGTGAAGAGCTACTTAAACTTGCATGATATCATTTGGTGCGTACAAAAATGCTATTAAAATTTCAGTATGTAATTAAAACAAAATCTTAGCGCCATCCTCACCCCGTGGACGAGTCCTCACCACTTCTACGCGCTTACTGCGTTCCAAACTGAAGAGGTCTCGCTATGCGAACAAAAGCTTTCAAACCAGATGTTGCAAGCACTCCTTCGAGTTCTTCAGGAGAATGACGCGTCCTTCCCTTAGCTCCCCCCCCCCATAGTGTTTCGACCACCGACCCCTTTTTACATTTTATTGCTACTTTTGAATAACAATTTCCAGTCTGTCGTTACAGAGAAAAGTTTCGTTGGTTCACAATAGCTCTACTTGGAGGAGGAACTCGCTGTAAACAAGCATATTAAGGAATCTTCAGATCTGGTATCCATATCCAACTTTACTTATGCGAATTGATCAGAAAATCCCGGGTGGGGTGGAAACCCCAGAATCTTGATATAATAAACGTTGATTTCTTATAATCGATGGCATTTGTGAGACATGGAGACCTGGACTGTGCACAAATCTCTACTTCGGTGGCGCTATCTGTGGTTACTTTGGGGAAAATACTTTCCTAACAGGTAGGAAATCAAGTTCGCAAACAAGATATTTAGATCTCGTGTCCCATTTTAGGAGGAATGGACAGAGTTTACCGGATTGTAGGTCCCTCAGCGTAATCGAATATAGAAAAACCGTATCATTTCACACATTTCGAACACTCGTCTACTTCAGTTTTGTGTAAAATATTTTCATCTTTCGAAACTACGAAAAACTAGAACAACGATGTGGTATAATGAGCTCTACAAAAGCAAAAGGATACAAAGCAACACGATCAAGGCGATGAAGAGGAACAGGAGTGGGGGGAACAAAAGCGCGATTGGTGACTCATTACTAATACGAGATGCTGGTGCCGAAACCATCGAGAAGCCATGCGTACGCTACAAATTGGGTGGCTGGGCGTGCAGACAAAGGGTTCGTCGCATCACTGTTTCGTTTGCAGGCATTGGCAGTTTAAGGGGGGGAAAACATCAATAAATTCACAACTTCTTTGAGGCGCATGCATTCGGGTTTGTGATATATTCAGTCCGCGTCGAGCTACAGTTTACGTTTGTCTCGCTCTCTACCTTGCTAGCGCAGGTCGCCGCCAACACTCTTGCTGGCCAGCGATGCTCACCACTAAGGATTCTCCGCTACTTACCCGTATTATCTTCTGATCCCGCATAATTTTACGTATGCAGTTGACGAGGAACGTGATCACCATGCCACCCAGCAGCAAGCCGAACACGACGATGATGATGATGACGTGCTCCGATTGTCCGCCAGACTCCGCCTGCAATGGTCAGAGAAAGAGAAAGGAAGAAGATTAATTAAGCAGAAGTTATCGTCCGGATAAAGTCCCTCAACCAAAGACTAGCGGAGTGGAATATAAAGTACTCAAGGAGGAGGAAAGGGGAGACTTGAGGGGAAAGTTAAGTAAGTAGCAAAGAAGAGGAGTAATTAAAAGAAAACCACTCGAGAGACAACACACAGCAGATGCGAACAACAGGAAGATGAGAAACGAATGAATGGTAGCTGAACACAGGATATGGGAGAAACTCACTGGAAGGGATGGAGGGGATGGGTGGGGGTGGTGTGTGCAAAGGATAAGAGGAAACTTGAACTACTTCGAAGTAGCTTTTAATAAAAGAAAACCCTTCGGAATGTCCACAAACCGAGCTATAAAATTAGAAAAGAAATCAGCGGCAAGGACGTCTGATTGTGTGAGATGGCAAGGATATTAGAAACACAAATGGGAGCAAGAAAAGAGGAAATAACAGCGCGAGGGGAGACAATTAAAGGCCTGCATTGAAGAGACAATATCAGAAATGTGCAAAATCATGATGGAGGACTTTTCTGTAGGGATCTACGAAGGCGTTACAATATTTAATGGAAGGAAGTCTGTATTTCTTCAATGCAGCTACAACTGCCTTCATTTCAGGTCAACACAGGTAATAGAAATTCCCCGAAGGGTCCCCCACTTACCGCACATTTATCATCCAGCTCGTCCCAGCGGAACTTGCAGTTATCACGCCCATTACACATCAAGTCACGTGATATGCAAGTTGCATCCTCGCAATCGAACTCCGTGTCGGTGCAGCCTGAGAAGACAAGCGAACAAAAATGGCAGTAAAGCGATGAAGCAACTGAATTGGCGTCCTGAAAAATGAGGGGCGGGCAAGCAGCAACTGCATTCAACTCACCGGCATTCGTTCGATCTCGGAACGCTGTATACAAGATGGCAAAAGTCGAGTTAATGGCAGCTTGCTCGGCGTAGAAACGCATGTGGAGGATGTTCGACTCGGACGCGATGCCCTCGCCTGCAGAGCCACAGAAGTTCTTCATCCTGTGGGAAGTGAGAAGAATGAGAGCTCGACCACACAAACGACTCGAATCAATCAAGAAACAATTATATGTGCATCAATATGGAACTCGTGCAATACATTTTCGTTCCTTTCAACTTCAATTGGCCATTCGTTTGTTCAGCAGTCAGTTATTCGTTCAGTCGTTAATACGGCAACCGTACAGCTTTTCCAGCTTTACAACTTCGATGTCGTTTCCCTCAATCAATAACTGGATCAGTTATTGCTTGTGGAAGGTAGGCAACTAATTGTGAAGCGCATTTAATTGAATGGTCATCGACGTCCGATAGAAAAGTCTTATTCTTCCTCGAATAGCTTCTTTCAGAGGTTTGTCCAGTTCACTGGCCGGCCTTTCTTGCTTTCTGCATACTCGCGCTAGTTGGAAAGGAAGTTCAGTGGACTTTTATACTCACCGTAGAGGCATCACGGTTTGTTCTGGAAAAATGTCTAGGAAATTCGTCTCACAGTCGTTGGGTTTGATTAGTTTAAAATCGATGAACTTGACTTGAATCTGCAACGAAGAGTGGGGAGGAGAAAGAGAGAGAGAGATGGAATTTTCTTTGAATTTAAATGTGAAAATGAGACATTAAAGCAACATTTTAAATTTTGATATTTTCAAATGCAAAAACGTTTCCGCGCATCACACAAAAACGGCCGCACCGATTACGTTGATTCTTTTTTTATTTGCAAGTTTATCGATTGCCTTCCATTGTCTTCTTTCCACTTTTTCGCGTGCTCTCTTCAATTCCCCAAATTCCCTCTACATACCTTCCAGTTGTCCCGAACCTGTATGCGCCACATGCAATCCAGTGGAATCTTGTTCCTCGTCACGGTGTCCTTGATTTCCTCCGGCACATCCGACGAATTCACGAAGCCCTCGTAGCCGTCCTTCTCAATGGTGCAGTTCAAGTCGGTGCTCGGCGCTATTTGAGCGAAAGAGAAGTGCATTCATAGTTTTAATTGCAATTTTAATTCTAAATGTAACTCGTGCGCAGCACTCCACGTAATGTCATTAATCGAGCGCAATCGAAGAGACGCGCTGAGTGCCGCCGCCGCCGCTGCCTCAACTCACCTTCCCTGTTGCGATCGATGAACTCGTAGACGGCTGTGAAGCCGGAGTACTCAATGCTCTCATCCGAGTGGAAGTGCAGCCAGAGGTAGCGTTCTTTTGATGTTATTTCTGGCGGAAAGTCGGTGCCACAGTATTTTCCAATTAAATTGGAGAAACCGTATTGCCCGTCACGTATCTGCAGCGGGAGAGGTGAGAAAACACGTGAAAGGAAAACCCAAGAGTGCGGTGGGCGGGGGGCGGAGGGGGAGACGAGCACCGATTGATTTGCAACGAGCTGGAGAGTTACAGTGGTACGAGGAACGCGCTTTGAGAGCGTCGTCGTTCATTCGTCAAGGGAGAAAAAGCTGTCACGTCGACAGAGATTTAGATGAAACGTCATTCTGAATGAAGATTTTGAATGATTTTTCTGTTTTACAAATCTTGTTTTAGGATTAATTATTCCAGTAATAATAATTCTAATTCGTGCTTTACTCGATTACGAAATAAAGTGTTTCTCAGTTTTTATTTACGGAGCTTCAATGAGCTTTTTTTATTACGAATCTTTACTTCATTCCCAGCTGTAACCTGCTGCGGAGGAGAAGCAGAGGCAAGAGCAGCAGATTGCATTTGCGGCGACTTCCGGCCGCCTTCAGGCCGGAAACAAAACAAGAGAGAGAACTGAATTCTCGGTTCGTCCGTCGCGTTCACGGGCAGCCAGCGACGGCCCACGCCGCTGCACACCCGCTCTGGAGCGTGAAAGCGACGCAGCACGGCGAAGGTCGACTGGCCCTTGACCCAGTTGCTGCAACCACTGCGAGCCCGAGTCACGGCAGGATTCACGCAGGCTTCTCGAGTGCACACAACGGCGGTGTTTCAAGCGCTGCATTCCCGCAACGCACCCCGTTGTCGTTCCGGTCTTGATATCTATTTGAAGCCCGAAAGTGGACTGCAGCACTTTCGTGTGCTCCGTACTGTGCGGCGAACACATGTTGGCTAAAGCAGAACCCGAGATATACGGTGCGCACACATCTTTTGGACCGAATTTGCATTTAGAGTGCTTGAATCCCCGCTCCCCTGTTCACACTTTCGGTTGCCTTCGGCCGTCGCGATTACTTACCTCCAAGAAGTCGAACTTGCAGTCCTCCTTCGCCTCGATGTGGAAGGAATTACGGAAGTCCAGGCGAATTATTTGGCCCTTAGGCGCTGCAAGCAAGGAGACACCAGAATTAGTCAAGTTAACATGGACTCAAGGACTTGTGACTTATTGTGAATTTAAGTCGCTTTCGATTGGATAAGCAAAACACGTCTTCCCGTCCTGTTGCGCCCTAGTAAATAGTCGACCTATTTCTCCATTTCGCTCCGCCTGAAAAGGGTCTTCCACAGCACTGTGCGAGGATTAGCCTTGGAAAGCTTCGCAGGAGCCACGAAGTTCGATGGAAGCCTGAAATAAGGACTCCGAACACACCTTCTCTCAGTGTGGAGACCATCACCACTGATGTGGAAAGCATTCTTTCGCCGTATTGCGCTTTTATCTTATGAGGACTCTTTGTCCTCCAGCCATTTTCTGTTTTGCCATCTGTGTCTGCACTGAAACTCTGTTGTTTCGGCGAATATGCCGTGCGAAAGCGTCCCCCACCCTGCAGGCGAGTCAGCTACCCAGAACACCACCGCCGCACAACCCTGCGGTTGCTTGACTCCCCCGTGGGGCTGTCAACGCCTCGTTCCGTGCGAAGTATGAATTCCTTTCATAAATGCAATCATTGTTTCTTCCCGCAAAACGTGTCTCGCGGCGAGTGAAGGGCGTGTAACGAGTTTACGTGAAGTTCTTTTGGGAAATCTGTGTTCAGGCGAGGAACTTCAAAAGGAAGTTCAGCGGGAAATTCAGTGAGAATTCAAGCGAAAAAATTAACAAGTTTGGGGAATAAAAGTCCTCCGACTACACAGGACTCTAGCAACGGCACAGCGAAAACCTATTTGGAAAATCGAGAAGAACCGCGATATCGTAATTGCGATTGGGAACGCACATTCACACTTCTTCTTCCTCTACTCTTCGCGCACCTACCAAACCAGTCTTATTGGGGAGAGGGTCCCCCATTCCAATTCGCAATGGAGACCTTCATTGTTGCGTGGGGTTTCCAGACGGGCTTCCCTTGTAGTTACTGCAGAAGGACCATTTTTGGTCATGATGGGTCACGACAACGCGACGATTCCAATTCATTGTCATTGTTATCGCGGCGACAATCCGCATTTCAGCTCATTTCTTCCCATTTTGACTGCAAGAATAACAAAGAACCCAAGCATTTTCGGGCAGGAGAGTGGAACGGAAGCATGGAAGGGACGCAACTGCTTGCATTAAAAGATTTGTGTGTAAATAATGGACAAGAATAACTCCAGAAGTAAGCGAAATGAAAGAGTTTCCTGCCAGCACGAGCTGTACAGCCTCCGCTGAGGAAGAAACGCATTAGAGGCGAAGGAAGAAGGAGCCCAAAAGGACACCCGTAGCCTGCTGGAGTTCCACAGCGCTGTCGCTGGTGTGTTTTTTGTTACGTGTGTGACAGTATTGTCGTCCGCAAACTCTAGCGTGACGAGCTGTTTTGCTTTGTCTGTTCAAATGGAATAAAAAACCGGACTTCCGTTATTGTCGCTGACGGCAATGGTGCGGGGGCGCTTTTAATTCGGGTCCAGAAGGTATTCCCTCAATGGACTTTTCCTGTGAACAAAGTGGAAGTAGAAAAAAGCACCAGAAGGTGGGGACCGGACGCAAGTTAGAAGTGAACATGACATTAAAGTTGATGGGGACAAAATGCGAATCATTCGAAGCATTAGGGGGAGGAAAAGTGGGGTGCGGTACGTGATTGCAGGCATGTCACAGACCGAAAATGCCGAAATAGCCAAGGAGAAGCGGAGCGGAGAAGAAGGGAGGTGTGCGACAGTGTGTTCCTAAGAACGGAAGATCCCGTCCTCTTTGCATTGCTTGCCAACTGAAGTCAGCGGCGAAGGGTTGCTGAATACCAATCAAAATGAGCAAAACGTCTATCAACTATCAAAAGTCGCTCCTTCCAATTCCAAGTGCTTCCCAAGTCTCTGAAAGGGAAGAAATGCGACTTTTCGAAGTCCTTTCATAGCACGATTTCACATCCTGCCATCCTCTCATCTCGAGGGGATACTTGTCGAGAAAGAGGGAACTTCGGGGGTGCGTTTCTGCAAGCGAATCGGGTATTCGATTCGTGAGCGACATCACGATCCCAGCGCGGACCCTCCGAACTCGGCGAGATGCTCACCCGTAATAATGCGCGTGCAGTTGATGTTCTGCGGATAGTCGTTCGGATAATCCGGGCTGTACAGCTCGTTTCTCTCCGGCTCGCCCTCGACGAACAGGCGACACTTGTCGGGCTGCTCGTCCCCAGCCTGCCGTCCCTTCCGGCCGCGCGACGACGACGACGACGGCGGCGGCGGCGGCGGCGGCGGCTCGTGCTGAGTTGCATGTCTGGCGCCGAAGAACATGGAATCGCGTACCAACTGTTGTTCCTGCTGTTGTCCTTGCTGCTGTTGTTGTTGTTCTTGTTGTTGATGTTCTTGTTGTTGTTGTTGTTGCTGCTGTTGCTGTTGCTGCTGTTGCTGCTGTTGCGGTTGCGGTTGCGCTTGCGGTTGCGTGCTTCGTTTGCTTAGTTTGCTGTTTTTACTTGAGCTGCTTGATGTTGTATTGGTTTTTGCGTTTGCCGTTGTTGTTGTTGTTGTTGTTGCTGTATGTGTTTTTGTTGCATCCACTGTTCGCTTTATTGCATTCGGTGATTTCGTTGCTGCCGCTGCTGCTGCTGCTGATAATTCCATCGTTATTGTCATCCTCTCGCTGCCAATTGGATTTGAAGTTAGCATCGTTGTTGTTGTTGTTGGTGGTGGTGTCCTTATTGTTGTTGTTGTTGGTGTAGCAGCAGTAGTGGATGTCGTGGTCCTCGTTATCGCTGTGACATCTAAATTGGTGCTGCAATTATAGCTCATCGTTGTTGTTGTTGTTGTTGTTATCATCCCCGCAGATTGCGTATGCAGCTCGTGTTGCCGACGCGATAATTTCATGTCAGCAACTGATGAGCTCTCCGGTGACACTGAAGAGAAAAGAGAAAAAATTGAAGAATTAATGTTGTCATCGATGAATCGATTTAGAGCAAAAAAACTGCTAAAGTTCTTCTTCGGAATTCTTCTTCAGGAGAGGGATTTTCTCACCACACCAGGAATGCGAATCACAGTTCATCTGAACGAAAACTGAAGCCGGGAAAGTCATTTCCAGCCTCCGTTTAACTATTTAACTATTTAATTAACTAATTAGCAGTTTCAGTCTTCTTTTTAATGCGGCTTTAAAGCGATTTAATGAAAACAGATTTACTTTCACAGGAAAATAACGCGCAACCACACATAATTGCAGCCGGGGATGATATATCACACACTAATAAACACACACACACATACTCATTAACACACACACACACACACACACACACACACACACACACACACACACACACACACACACACACACACACACACACACACACACACACACACACACACACACACACACACACACACACACACACACACACACACACACACACACACACACACACACACACACACACACACACACACACACACACACACACACACACACACACACACACACACACACACACACACACACACACACACACACACACACACACACACACACACACACACACACACACACACACACACACACACACACACACACACACACACACACACACACACACACACACACACACACACACACACACACACACACACACACACACACACACACACACACACACACACACACACACACACACACACACACACACACACACACACACACACACACACACACACACACACACACACACACACACACACACACACACACACACACACACACACACACACACACACACACACACACACACACACACACACACACACACACACACACACACACACACACACACACACACACACACACACACACACACACACACACACACACACACACACACACACACACACACACACACACACACACACACACACACACACACACACACACACACACACACACACACACACACACACACACACACACACACACACACACACACACACACACACACACACACACACACACACACACACACACACACACACACACACACACACACACACACACACACACACACACACACACACACACACACACACACACACACACACACACACACACACACACACACACACACACACACACACACACACACACACACACACACACACACACACACACACGTCATAGTGCGAGCATATTTGCGCACAAAATAAAGGCATCGAAGAGGGGGAAACGTGAGCAGAGCGCAGCTGTCTGCTGCTGCTTAAATGGGGGCAGCGATTCGTGCTAATTGCCCGTCATCATCAGCACCGTCGCGCCGAATTACGCAACGAAAATACCTGATTACGCAATTATTCAGATTAGTCTCCGGTGCGCGTTCACTCGTAAATCCCACGCAATTCAACGCACGAAAACCACGGCAATCGAAAGAAGTTCCCACGAAGCGTTATTACAATTTTTATTGTTACTCTTGTTATTCTTTTTATTATTATTATTATTAATATTACTATTGTTACTGTTATTATTACCATTATTATAATTTAATGTTATTATTATTGAGCTTCTGAAGTGACGTTTGCGATGCTAAAAGTTCAATCAGCTGAGATTGCATTCAATGAAAATCAAAAGCCAGAGTTTGCAACACTTGAAAACAGAACAAAAAACACAAAAAAAAAACAAAACCACCAAACACACACATATGAACACACACGCATGTAACGCACACACATCCTCACGCAATTTCGCACACAGTGAAAACTGTTGCGAGGGCGAGCAAGAAGAAGGAATGCGATTTTTTCCATTCCTTCCGCATTTCATCGCATTCCGCGCGCACCAGCGAGCAATATTGACCGATATTGGCCGATATTGACCGTTATTGGCCGATATTGGCCAATTCCAACAGAGAGCCAGCGATGGCAAAGCAATCGAAAGCAATAAGAAGACGGGAATCCGAACGCGGATGCAATCGTGAGGCGCGGTGGACGCGTCTTCCGACGAAGTAATTTTATTGGCTGCATTTGGTTTGAACCTTGAAAGCACAATTTAATCTCACCAGCAGGACAAATCGAATCTCACAAACTCCACACGAGAGAGAGGAAGAGTTCGAGGGGTGGAGAGGAAGGGGGTTGGCAGGGGGAGAGGGGTGGGAGGGAGAGAGAGGCGCTTGAATTTGTTACGTTACTGAAAACTCTTTCGAGTCGTTTAAATTTTTCACTACGCCGGCCGCTCCATCAAATTTGTCGCCCACTCGAGTGACGCGGCCTGCAAGTTTGACGTTTCTCAACTGCCACGACCTGCATTTCGCGCACCTCCCCCTCCCACTTCCCCCCCCCCCCCCCCACCCCCCGGGTAGCCAGCGCACGCTTTCATCTTCTTTGCGTCGTTTCTCCCATTAATATGCAAAATCTTGGCTGATTGAATTTGAGCGCCGGCAACTGGTTGCGTCTCGCGCTGTGATTGTAGTTTTCTTACGTTGCGTCTTCGCGCTCTTGAAACTGAAGTTGCAGAGATGGCAAAATGGCGCCCAAGCGGAGACCAGCAATGGCGGCGGCGGCGGCGGAGGCTGCGACGTCTGTCGTCATTCAATTAGTTTGCACCGAAAGCAATTTGAATGCGACGTAGATGTGCGTTCGTCTGCCGTTCGACGGGTCCCGCGGTTGGTGGCGCTCTGGCTCGGGGGTGGGGGAGTGTGGGGTGGAGTGACGTGGGTGGAGAGGCCAGTGGGCACCGAAGAAGGGGCGGCCAACGTCTAAAAAGCCGCCTGGTGCGGCGAAATGAAGACGCCCGAGTGCATTGGAATTACTTTCCTCTAAACGAATTTGTATGCCTGGCGTTGCCAGACTGCCTTCTTGCGGAAACAAAGTCGAGGCGTTAAAAAGAAGAAGCGAGGAAATTTGCGGAGAAAATATTTGCGAAATCCTTGAAGATAAAAATTGGATTCCGTGAGTTAAGGCAAGAAAATCGAATGAAATATTCATCTTTTGACTCCAGAATGAGAAGAATTCATTTTGTTGACGTGTCTCTCTCTCACCCCCTCTCTCTCTACTCTCTCTCTCTCTCCCTCTCTCTCTACGCGTGCAACGGAGAGTAACGGAACGACTGCTTTACGTTGTAAACACCGCAACGAATCCCTAGCGGCGGAGACACTTGTTTCAGCAACATGTTGATATGCAATTTGATCACAAGCGTTGCAACAAATTAGCGGATGAAACTGTATGTTGTTTGAGTGTGTGTGTGTGAGAGAGAGAGAGTAAATTCACAGTCAAGGTAAGCATACCATTGTACACACACACACACACACACACACACACACAGCCGCAGCCGCCTTAACGAGCCGGAAGTCGACGCAATCAATAAACGAGAAGCGAGCCTCGCCTTCAACACTTCAGCAATCAGCTTAATTTGCACGCACACACTCAAACAGTCTCACATATAGGGGCGCACACCTACTAATGCACTGCATAAACACGAAGTGAACACCTCAACGCAGACGTTGAACTCGCCAGCGACGGCGCGGCGACACAAAAGCAGCTGCTATTCATGGCAGCAACAAAATGCCCGCACACAGCGATTGGAAATACAACAATACAACAACAACAACAACGACAACAACAACGACAACAACAACACCACTGCAACATTCACAACAAGTTGCGGTGGCATGTAAGTGCGCATCATAAATAATCAGACGAGCAGAGGGATATTTTTCCTCCTTCTGAGCGTCTCTGCTTGTCACACACGCACACAGATTCACACACACACACACACACACACACACATTTAAGACTGGCAGTGCTTACCGTTAATAACACTCGAAGCAACTAATAGCAGCGTTAACCAGGAGCAGCAGCAGCAGCAACTCGACGAGCGGCGACGACGACGGCTCTGCTTCATTGTCTGAGTTCCCGTCGGCGCCGGCGTGCCGAACCGGGACACCCTGCAGGGCCGCACACACGCGCTGCACGCAGCCGCAGCCGCAGCCGCAGCCGTGGCAGCAGCCGCGTCCACCCAGCAACCGACCGACGGCCGCCCGGATTCCCGGCTTCAGGAGGCAGCGTACGCGGTGTGCATGCGACGAGCGGCAGCAAGTGAGGGCGGCGGCGACCTCGTCCTCGTTCTCGTTCTCGTCTGGCGTGCTGCCGCCTCCTGACGCCTCCTGCCGCCTCCTGACGCCTCCTGACGCCTCCTGCCGCCTCCTGCCGCCTCCTGCCGCCTCCTGACGCCTCCTGACGCCTCCTGCCGCCTCCTGCCGCCTCCTGACGCCTCGTGCTGCCTGCCTGATGCTCGCTTCCTCTGCTGCGCTATCCGTCGCAGTTGATGCGGCTGCGGAGAGGAGCGACGTAAACTTCAATCCGTGTCCGTCGCACACGGAGTCCCTCCTTCGTCGCACACGGAGTCCTCGTTCGTCGCACACGGAGTCCTCGTTCAACTCACGACGCACGGCGCGCCGCTGTGCTGTGAGACGCCTTTTTAATTGTTGCTGCCAACTGCAGCGCAGCACTCGACTTTCGTTCCTCCTGCGCTGCTGGTGCCGTCGCCCCTTTAATCGGCTCGGTGCGAGTGGCTGCCTCACGTTCCAGCTGAACTCGTCGACGGTGTTGCTGCTCGCTGACGATGTTGTTGCTCACTGAAGATGTTGCTGCCAATGTCGCTGCCGTTGCTGTTGTTGCAACCACACGCTGTGCTGGTCCTGGCTGCTCCTGGCTGCTCCTGGTCGGTCCCGCTCGCTCCTGGCTGGTGCAGCTTCCCGAGAAGGCTGGTGCAGCGTCGCTGCTGCGAACTTCTGCCTCCCACTTGAGCTGCGATTATTTATGGCGGCCGTGTTGTGCGGCGAAGTCCTTTGCCGGGAAGTCCTGCGGAGAGAAGAAGTGGAAGTGTTTTATTATTTCTCTGTCGAATGTGTTTCTCGCTTCGTAGCTTTTAATCGCATTTCGATAATTTAAGTCGAGGCGTCTTTCGAGGCAGCAACTGCAACGAGCCTCCATTTTTAGCAAGGGAGGACCGTTAACTGCACTACGAGAAGACGAGGGATGCATTTTCCTGACGGCTTCTAATGTGTGCATGTGTGTGTGTGTACGTGTATTATTAAAAAACTTTAAGAGGTCATCAATGTGTCGCAACATAAGCTGCACTAAGTGAAACTTATTGCTGCAACATGTTTATAAGCAACCAAATGGTCAAACTGAGAGACGCAACCGAATGTTTTGCTGCATAACGAGGCAGAGTCCGCAATGAGACACGCACACAATTGTAAATACAAGCTTACATTCGCGTCATCACCCCGTCGCCCCATCGCGTCGCCCCCCCCCCCCCTCAACCCCCCTCCCGACAACATGCTGCTCAACTCAACGTGTTGATAGCAGCGCTCACACTGCAGCATTTTCGCCCTCTTCAACATCTGCACTCTGCACCCAACATCTGATCTCTCATCTCTCCACGGACTCTCTGCTCTCTGCCGATCACGACTCACCCTGTGTTGACGCAACATGTTGCGCCTGATAAAACGAAATGTTGCTGCCTGTTCTGCTCTCGTTTTTATGCGTGTTTCTGTGGAAACCATCAAAGTTGCTGCAACACAAACCACAGCGACAACACCAAAACTAGGCTGCTGCAGTTGTTGTTGTTGTTGTTGTTGTAGGAAGCAGGAGTGATGATGATGATGATGATGATGATGATGATGATGATGAGGACGATGATGATGATGATGATAACGTTGATAACAATGGGTGACGAGAACAAAAACGTTGACGACAATTTAAGGTGTTGCTGTTTCCGCTTATTGTTGTCGTTGTCGCTGTCGTTGTCGTTGTCGTTGTCGTTGTCGCTGTCGTTGTTGTTGTTGCTGCTGTTGTTCTCCACTTTTTACTCGCGTCGAAAGCCTGCTGGTGTTACGAATTCACGCTCCGCACGCGAGGGAAGCGAGAACGCGGAGGTCAAAATGCCACTGCAGCAGTGATGACTTCCCAGCTGTTGCTGCTGCTAAAACTGGCAACTTTGATTGTTGCTGTTGCTGTTGCTGTCGCTGTCGCTGTTGTTGTTGCTGTTGCTGTTGCTGCTGCTGCTGTTGCTCGTTAAGTAGGTTTTTGCGTTTTTATTATCTGCCCGTGACAGCGACACAAGCAGCGTGTTGAACAAAATCCGCAAAACTCGAACAATAGAAAATGTTGACGTCGTTGCTGCCGCTGCTGCAAAGCTATTGACAGCTGATGTTGTTGCTGGTGTTGTTGCTGGTGTTGTTGCTGCCGTTATTGTCTTCCCTGCAGTGGCTGTCGTTGCTGTTGTTGCTGCTGCTGCTGCTGTTGTTGCTGCTGCTGCTGCTGTTGCTGCCGTTGCTGCTGCCCGGCCAAGTTGTCGCTGGTGTGGCTTTCGGTTGCCTTCGGTGCGCCTTTTGTTGGCCTCGCTGTGGCTTGATAATTCATTGCCACTGCGCTGCGGCAGTTGAGTTCCACGAGCGCTCGTATTGTTGTTGCTTTTGTAGCTGTTAAAGAATCCGTTCCTCTCTGACTTTCCGTTGTGTTCGTCGCGCTGTCGTCTCCTCTCCCTCCGTCCCGCTTGTCTTCGCTTCTGCTCTTGTTTTCACTTCATCTGGCGCTGCGCTCGCCTACACCCGCCTCACCCGCCCCCCCCTCGCCCCCTCCCGTCCTCATCCACGACGGTCCCGTCGATTGCTTGCGGTTGCCTTGTTGTCGCTCCGCGCGTCCTTGTTGCTGCTGAACTGCGTAATTGTCAATGCGATTGTTTCCGGTCGCTGTTTGACATCCTGCGGATGGTGAAACTTTCAGTGTTTGATTGAAGTGACGCTGGTGGCGCTGGTGGCGCTGATGGTGGTGGTGGCGGCGCTTCGATTTCATCCCCGTCGTCGTTGCCTGCTGCTCGTGTTGTGGTCTCGCTTGCTGCTGCGGCTGGTTGGCCGCCGTTGCCGTGCAGCAGCTGCAGCGAAGGCGAGAACGAAGCGAAATCAGCAGAACTCGAAGCGACTCGGACGGTAGACGCTGGCCACGCCGAGACCTGCAGGGTGCGGCTGCTCGGCAGGAGACGGAGACGAATCCACTCAATTATCTGTTTGTGAGCACCTTCTGTGGCGCTTAAACCGGTTTTATGCGCACACGGACGCGAAATAATAAGTTGGCATCCTCAGCAGCGGACGGCAAATCGCATCCACAACCGGCAGCCACGCGCAAGCTGCGGGTCGCCCGAGCCGACTTCACTCCGCAGCACGACGCGTCGTCGCTCCAGCTTCGTGTTCGGCGAGACTTCACTTGTCGCTTTCTTGTCGCGCTCTATTTTTACGAGTACAACTCGCGATGCACGCAGCTCGCCGAATCCTCGTCTCGTTTTACGGCAGCGAGCTCGGTGCGGCTGCCAAGAATTGGCTTTCGTTTTAACGACAGCTGAGTGATGAAATCTTCGGCAACGTGGAAGGCGTGCGTGACGGCAGCGGGGGCGTGGCGGCGGCGGGGAGGGAGAGGATTCTGAGATTTAATATGCCGTAAAAAGAGCGTAAAAAGTAGCAGAAGATTTCCTGCTGCGGCTGCGAAAGTCGCCTCTCAGCTGCGAACGAGGGGCGGTGCGATGTCGCAAGTTTGTGTCGCAAGTTTGTGTCGCTGACGCGTTTGTCGTTGTTGCGTTCTGAGGTCGTGTGTTGCCTTCTAATGTTCGCAGCAGCAAGCAACAACTAAGTTTAGCCATTAAATTTCGAGTGTTTTCAGTTGAAACTCTTTGTTTGCATTTTAAAACACTTTTTTCAATAATTCCTCGCCAGCTCGCGACTTTGAAAGTTTCGCTTGTGAGAACTTCGCTCGCATTTTATCGGCTTTTCATTGGGTTCGCGATCAAAAAAAAAAGCAGCAAACTATAAAAAGTTTTCCAGCGCTTGTTGGCAAACATTAAATCGAATGCGAAACAACAGCACTTGAAATCGCTTCGGCATTAAAAACGCGCCGATTTGCATATTTCAGCGATTCCCCGAAGACGTAAAAAAGACGCTGCTATCGAAAAAAACCCACGAAAACAAGCTCGATGAGTCTCTGATGCTGCTGCTGCTGCTGCCTACGCGGCTCGCTTCAGAAATAAAAAGTAAATTCCCGAAATAAAAAGTAACGACTTGGAGTGAAAAAAATGCCTCCGCTCTCGAGGAATGAAAGATTGGCGGCGCAGAGACGAGCGACTGCCTGCGCAAAAATAGAATCGCTCTGCCAACCAACACAAGACGAGGCAGCGATGAGACGACGACGACGACGATTTGACTCAATTATTCGTCAGCTTTTCGACGCTCAGTCTCTGCGCTCCCTTCGCGGATCCTTTCAGCTGCTCATGACTTCATTAACATTAACGAAATCCGAGTAATTTATGATTTTCGAAGCACGAGTTGAAGGCAGCGAACGAGGAATTTCTGTAATCGCGGCAGAAGAAGAGAAGCGGAATCTAAAAATTTTTGGAAAATGAAAAATTGCGCCGCGATCGTCAGGTTTTAAAATGTCTTCGCTGTCGTTGGCGCACGACAAGGTCGACATCGCACACGCGTGGAGCGGAACGCACACGTGCACGCCAACACACACACACACACACACACACACACACACACACACGAGTACACTCGTGTGTAATTCAATCGCACGTGAGAGACGCTAACGACTTCATTTGGGAGAGAAGAAACTTCGATTCAATTAGATTTTACGTCTCGGAAGGAGCAAGAGAGAGAGAGAGAGGGAGAGAGAGAGAGAGAGAGTGAGAGAGAGAGGGAGGGCATGGGGAGCCGCTTTCGCCCGTAAACTCGTCCCTCTTCTCTGATCCCGCGAAACAATTGAATCTCCAAAGTTAGCAAATCCCGTCGAATCTTGAATTTAAATTGGAAGCAGTAAGGGAAATAAAAAACCTTTAAAATTCCACTCGAAGTAATTCAAGAACGTTTATTTATTTCATGCTCTCCGCACCGTCAAGTTGCCTCATCCACGACCAGTCGACGAGTAATCCGCTCGCAGAACGTCGATGCTCCGTCTTTCCTCGCGCCCCTCCAGCGGTCGCAAGCTTTCCTCCGCCGCGCTCTCGCAAGAGTTGTAATTAATTTGCTCGCTCTTATTAAGCTCTCCGCTCTTTATGAAGCTTCAGCTCGGCCTCTCATCTCGGCAGTCCCACCTCTCGCCCCCCCCGACTGACCCCAACTAATCGCCTCTCCAGCTCCGGCGGCACGCGAACTCAGTTCGGGGATCCCTTTGCAGGCTGCCAACTTCCGTCATAAAAATCTTTTAATTGCTTTTGCGGCTTTCTGGGTTTTTGATGCAGCTTTAGTTTGTTGCTCGCTTTGTGTTGCAGTTGCTGGTGCGCAGGTTGGCCGCACGGTGGCGCGCTGGCTTGCCTGTCTGCAGTGTGCTGCTGCATTTCCTTGCTGCGCAAACATTGACATTTATTTGCTCGCTCACACACACATTCAGCCACCTCGCACAGACACACACACTCATCCATCTCGCACACACACACACACTCATCCACCTCATAAACATCACTCTGCACACTCACACACTCGCACACGACCGGAACAAAGCGCTGCACCGGATGTGCCGCTTTAATTCAAGTACGCATTACAAAAGTAACGCATTCCAGCGCCTGCCTCGCGCCCTCTCTATCTCTCCCTCTCTCTCTCCCTCTCTCTCTCCCTCTCTCTCTCTCTCTCTCCCTCTCTCTCTCTTTCTCGAATCCTCTCCCAGTCGTACAGTTTAGATGTCCACCTGCTCGTCACCGCCTCGCAGGGCTGCCAATTCTGCGGGAAAATCCCGAACGTGGGGATTTCTCGGTGTTCACGGAAACGAAGGCGATTTTTTCATAAATTTGTCACGTATGACGGCTGGATAAATTGTCCGGTATTTTGAATCATACTCGTCTTTCTCAAATTTATTATCAAAATAAACGAAAGTTTTAACGTTCTTTCCAGGGAAGTTAATGTCAAAATAAGGAAGAAATTGTTATCTTGATTCACATGCTGAACGATTTCTATGAGAAACTTTCAAGTATTTTCCAGTATTTTTAAAGTATTTCGGCGGTATTCTCCCGCCAGCCTTTGAACTCCACGTGGGATTTTTCAGAAAGCCGTGAAATTGTTGGCACGGTGCTCTCACAGGCCGAGAAATAGAGAGGCAAGGCAACCTTCAACCGCCGCCGTTTATTTACTTTTTCAACTCCGACCGCCTAGAGGTTGTTTATCGCTTCCCCAATCACCCCCCCACCCCTCTCAACTCCCCCTCCACCATTCAACGAGGTTACATCAAGTCAAAAAGCCGTAATGAGAAAACTTTTCGTTTTTCTATTGCGTGTCTGTTTGGCTGCGCTGTTTTAATTTCTCGTTGTTGATGTTGTTGGCTTTGTTGCTGTTGTTGGGTTCCTTGTTCCTTCCATGCCGTCGAAGTTTCGAAATGTGGCAAAGTAGGCTCGCGGTCGAGGGTCAGCAACATCAAAGCCCTCGAAGATGATTGCGAAGGAGAAGCCGGCCGCGGGAAACGCTGTCCTCGCCATCGGTTATCCTTGCGAAGACGTTTGCGTGCGCGAAAGTATTTTCATGTGGCAGTTAGCGATGAAACTGAAATCTGGCCACTACTTGGAGAAGAGAGAGAATTCTAGAAACTTGAGAATGGATTTGGCTTTCAGTCTCGACAACTTCCTCTCACTGCAGTGCGAGTGAAAATATTTACATTTCAGATTTCAGATGATACAATATAACGAAGTGCGCGCTGAAATCAAAGGCATTGCGAAACAAACAGCGAAAACCGCTTGTTTTTCGAGGCGGATTTTCCATCTTTGCTCTCGATTCTTCGCTTCTCAGTTCGGCCTCACCAACAGTTTTGACAGCCATTAATTGTCGTGCCTTCTCGTCTTCACTTCGTTCTAATTTTAGAGAATGAATGAAAATCTGTTTGCTTGTTTGCTTGTTTGTTTTCCGAGACAAATTATCATGAGATCACAAAGACTGCTTTTCGTACTAAAATACCGCAGCGTCCTCTTGAAAGGAATGCCGTGTGGAGACAAGGAGAGGAGGAGAGGAGGAGAGGAGGAGACAAGGAGAGGAGGAGAGGAGTAGAGGAGGAGAGGAGTAGAGGAGGAGAGAGTAGAGAGTGTGTTGTCGAGCCACAGGCGGCAGTGGAGATGAAAGTGAAAGCAAGAGGCTAATTTTTCAGTTTTTTCATGCTTTCAAAAGGAATTCTGGGGAAAATTAAGCGCTGATTGTGAGAATTTTCCATACATTCTTCGTTATATCGACGGCTAGAGTTTGTTGGCTGTTTTTTCACATGATGTTGCCACCTAATCGTCGATATGTCGGGCCCACTGCTTCGATTTTAAAGCAGTTGCTCATGTCAAATTAATTATCATCTTCCAGCTCACATCTCGAAAACGGCCCATCAGAGAAATGAAACTTTCGGAAACTATTGGGTTGAGAAATCGTGTTTGTTAGTGTTGTTGTTGCCTCACAAAATTAGGCAACTCTGTGAGAAGCTTGTGCATGCAAAACTTTCGCAACCGCATTCATTATAGATTTTGAAAACTAATTCCACGATTTATAACCTAATTAGCTATCAGGCAACAATAACAGCAACAACAACAACAACAACAACAACAACAACAACAACAACAACAACAACAACACCACCACCACCACCACCACCACAAGTTCATGAGACAGAATATATGAGGCCTTGAAGACTCGTTCGTTGCACGATGAGGATAATAAATAAAATGAAATCTATTCAGCTGCTAAGTAGCCACTTAAGGGTCTCCTTCGTACTGCACGTACTGCTTATTATGGTAGTTGTTGGTGTTGTTGTTGTCGTTGTTGTTGTTGATACCTTCACCCTGACCAACATCATTATCATCATCATCATCGTCTTTGTCAATAGCATGGCAGCATCAATAGTTTTTGAAACATGATGAGAGACGCACTGAATTCTTAGAAATTCTACTTCTTCCAGTTTTCATTTACAATCGTGAAAACAAAAGAATGCCAAAGAAAATCGGAATGAAATATAGAAAGACAGCAAGCTACGAAGTCAGATGGCGGGAGAGAAATATGCGAAAATGACGGCGAGGCAGACAAACAACTCGGTCGACTTGTGATGCGTCCACCGGGGGACTCGTCTGTGAAATGTTGTCAACATAAATAGCGGCGTTGTTGTCGTTGTTCTTGCTGATGTTGTTGTTGCTGTAGTTGTTGTTGTTGTTGCTGATGTTGTTGTTAAGTGTTTTCCAATACCCAAGCGTTTCTATGCATGATGGAGTGGAAGTAAATCCGCGACGACTCCCCGCTAGATCGGCGACCGAGCGGCGATGGCAAACAGGAAGGCAGGATGAAATGAACCAACGGACGAGCCAACGGACGAGCCAACGGACGAGCCAACGGACGAGCCAACAGACGAACGAACGGATGAACCAACAGACGAACGAACGGACGAACCAACAGACGAACGAAAGGACGAACCAACAGACGAACGAACGGACGAACCAACAGACGAACGAGCTAACAAACGAAGTTATGAAGTCAACTCGTCAGCTATGCGACGTCATTGTTTATTTAATTAATTAAGTCTTCACTAAACAGACGAGAGATGAAAATCGATGCAAAGTTCGAAGGATATCGAAGTGTGTGTTGCTATCGGCGTGTGTGTCGGTGAGTTTGTGCGCCAGTGGAGGGCGTGAGGAGGGCGTGTTCGAGTGCTTGAAGGTGTTAATGAATGACTGATGTGAAAGCGCTTCTCCATTATTGGCTTCTCATTTTTTTAGAAGGGATTTTTTGTAAGTAAAACGAAATTATAAAGCAAAATTGTTGACTTCGTTACGGGAAATTTTATTCTGAAATTTTTAAATTAAATTAAATATACACGAGAAATTGAGTAAAATTGAAGAATATTGAGAAAAATATTGGGCAATATTTTTGTGCAATATTATTGTGCAATATTATTGTGCAATATTATTGTGCAATCACACAGTATCATTAACTAAATACGGATATTTGAATTGTTGATGATGCTTGAATTTTTGACGCGATTTTAGTGTGTAAAATTAATTTTTGTACCCGTGGTTTCGCAAGACTGAATGATTGATGATTCAAGGCAGAATATAAGCGATGCGAGGCAATGTTTTCCATCAAAATTATTAAATACAACTATTTCTCGCCACCTCCGCTCCGTTTTTTTGCGACCTCCGTTCCGCTTATTCTCTCAAATCTGAATTTTAACATGCGAAATTTTGAATTTCTATTTTACTCTACAGATTGGAATCCGACTGCAACGAATTTGCTTGTAATTCCCCGTTCGCGTTTCCCACTTCAAGTTCTCATTAATACTGCGCTCGCCTTCTCCTGCTCCTCCCGCCGCCGCGGAACGAATTCTTGACACGATTTCAGTGTGTTAAGATAATTAATGTAGTTTGGAACTCTGAGCTGTTCAATGGGACTCCTGAGCCCAGAGTCAGCTTGGCACTCCACTTGACTCCCCATTAGATTCGTGATGAACTCACTCTCCTCCATTCGGAGGATGGAAACCCTCTTGCAGAGTGGCATCTTCCCGCAAAAGTTCCGCGTGCGTGCTGCCAACTCGGCGCTTCAAACTCTGAAAGTGTGTCGATCTGTGAGATTCTCCGCCGGCTGTAATTAAATTGATGCTTGCTGATGAAGTGTTAAAGGTTGCCGCCACGCAAGGGTTTCCAAAGTTTTCGGCTCTCATTAAGTCAGCAGTTTTCCCGTCCTCGCGAGGTGCGCCTCAGGCGATCAGAGGCTGTCGACGTTTACTCAGGACTCCGGGCTCCTCGCAGCTCGCAGCTCGCAGCTCGCAGCTTCAAGGAGTCGAGAGGGCGAACATCATCCGTCCGCGCAACGCTGCGCTCTTCACCTGGGCGACACGGCGCCTTTCGCTGCCTCCTTCGCTGCCTCCTTCGCCGCCTCCTTCGCCGCCTCCTTCGCCGCCTCCTTCGCCGCTGACTGATGCGTGTGTGTCTCGTGCGGCACACGGTGCCCATTGAGTTTGGAGCGCATTTTAGTGCTCAATTTTACGAGGTCTCCGACAGATGTTTGACGAGCACGCCTGATGTTTGTCTTGTGTGTTGCTTTTGATGGCTCATAAAAGTTTGTTGCTAAATTTCAGCCGAATTCAAATGACGCCGGACCAAGAATCTCTTTTTTTTGTAGGAAGCTATTGGGACTTTTTTTCGGAAAATCATCAGATCGGAGGGATTTCTTCGGCGCAATACAAGGAGAAGCATTTTTTCGCCGAATTTACGACATCCGCAGCAGCACGACGTCCAGCCGCCGCAAAACATCCTGTCGCGAATTCCTTCTCCGGCCGATGGCTGCCGCCCTGCAGCCGCGCGCCCCACGTCTCCCCCCTTCGCTCGCGTTCGCTCCGCTCCGACTGCATTTGTCCGGCGCGCCGTAATTAAGGGTGCGGCTTGGCCTTCATGACCCAATTGGCAGCCCTCGGAATGCTGTCGCAGCGACTGCCAAGACACGGACGCACTGCAGCCAGCCAGACCGAGGCGGCTGCTCTTGCCAGAAGCGGCAACGCGGACGCAACGAGCACGAGAACGAAAATGTTAATGAAAAATCGCGCTGTGCAGCAAATCAGGCGGAAACGCGAATTAACTTCTGCTAAATATAAATAAATTAATGCAGGAATTTCGGCAGCAACTTAAATTTAGCAGAAGCACGCCAGAGACCCACAAATCGGTGAGCGATGCGAGTGTTGCGAGTGTTGCGAGTGTTGCGAGTGTTGCGAGTGTTGCGAGCACCTCGAAGCCAGCTGAACTCGCTCGCGAGTTGCATCTCCTCAGCGTGATCGAGGGATTGCGAGATTGAAAGGGATCGCCGCCGCATCCGATGCTGTCGCCGCTTTAATTGCTTTTCCATTTTTGTCACATTTGCGCGCACTTCACGCCAGATGTTCGGACGCGACATTGACATGGAAGCCCAAGCTGGCACAAGCAGCGTGGCGGCGACAGCGAAGAAGCGCCACACGAGCAAAAAGCCAGCAATGCATGCGAAAGCAACTCGCTTCCGGCCTCGGAAACGCGTTCTGCTCGAGAACAGACGTCATGTATTGCAATTTTAACAGGCTGCTCTTGTTTTGTTTACACAGAATGATAAAAAATTTCTGCAGAAACACAACCACCTCCGCCCCTCCGCCCCTCGCCCTTCCTCGCGTTCCTGTCCTCGCGCGAGATTAATGTTGCTGGCTTGGAATGCGTTGCCTCCTATTTTGCAAAAATAATGACAGCCGTAGGACAAAATTTCGCAAAAGTATGACAGGAGCTGTCAAAGTTTTTGCCGTTATGGCCTGCGAAGGGTCGACGGCTGGCGAGGGGCGCGGGGCGAGGGGCGTGGCAACAACACAGCACTCACAACCTAAAAACTGCACGAGGCAGCAGACGTAAGCTGCTGTGAGCACACGAATGCCCTTCGGTGGCTGTTGATGAGGGCGAAGCTGCGTCTGTGTGCGTGTGTGTGTGTTAGTGTGTGTTAGTGTGTTAGTGTGTGTGTGTGTGTGTGTGGGTGTGTGTGCCGGTTTTTCGTAATTTGTGTGTCTAGTTATAAATTAAACACGCTTTGGTGGAATTTCGTCGCATTAGTGTCGCGTTTTAGTGCTTCATTCAGAGCGCTCATAAATCCGCACGCGTTACAAGTGAAGTTTATTAAATTCTGCGTTTTAAACAATTAAGACTTCATTACCGGGGATCCCCGCGGGCGCGAGTAGCCGCTGTGGTGCACCAGACACGAGTGAAGTTGAAGTAAAGGACACGAGACGGTGCAGTTTCGATCCGGTTTGCTGTGCTTGTGTGTGAATGCTCTTCACTTCGGTTTTACGCAAACTTTTGATCGAATAGTCCAGCACCAGAGGATGCCACATCCTCTCAAGGATCAAGGAGCACCAAAGGATTCCTGATTTTAATTAATTGTGCAAGCAATAAATTTACTTAGATTGGTGGAATTTATCTACTGTCGCGCCCCACTTCGACACGGAAACCTACGGATCTTGTGAATCCCGCTGATTGAAGGGCTCCTGGTAGGAGTTTTTCCGCACTGCGAGTGAGAAAACACTGAGAAAAGTGAAAATTTCAAGTGAAAAATCCGTCTCACTTAATCCGCTTTCAAGCGGAAGATTTAAAAGCGGATCCCCTTCTTTCCCTCAGGAGCATCCCTCGCGCGATCCACCCGCGCGGCACGAATCTTGAAGCCGCCTTCAAAGTGCGATTTCAAGTCGCAAACACGAAATACCTTCTGATAACATTGACTTCGGCTTCTTGTGAGTCGCCGCCCCTCCATCCTTTTTAGTCTTCAAACTCGAAATCCTCGCCGAAATGCAGAAAGAGTTTCTTTCAGCGAATAATCGGGATGTTTTTCGAGGGAGTTTTTGCGGATGTTGACGGGATGCGAACACAAAAAGCGGAAATAATAACGAAAACTTAAAACACATTTAATATATGCAAAGAGAGACAGAGAGAGAGAGAGAGAGAGAGAGAGGTAGAGAGAGTATTTTCCAGCAAAATAATGGAGTTGTTGCTGCGTGCTGGTTTTTGCCCGCAGCGCTGGCGGAGCGCGCATCGTGCAACGCGCCACCACTCGGAAGCGCTGAACAACAATTTGTACGAATTTGCATAAGGATTCGCTTTATCCAGCTCAAGAATCGAGAGCGCATCAGATGGCTGGACAGAGAAGAATGCGTGTGGCAGAGACTGACCCGGTGTGGAGCGGGGGGGGGGGGCTGAGGGGAGGAGACGAGGACGAGTACTGAAGTGGGGATCAACTATTACAGCAAATAAATGCCATTCAATCGAGTGAAGGTTGCTGCAAAAAATCCGAGTTACTGGGAGCGGAGGGCTGAAGTTGCTGTCGTTGTTGCCCATTTAAAGTGCGAAAAAGGACATTTTAAGGCTTCTCTGCTGACAACATTTGAAAACTTGGCTTCTTCTTCTTCTTCTTCTTCTTCTTCTTCTTCTTCTTCTTCTTCTTCTTAATTGAAAGAGGACAACTAAGAAAAACGAAGGATTTCCGAAGACTTCATGGGTTTGTTGCAGTTGCTCCCTTTTTAATTTCGCAAAACATTGTAAATCGCATTGAAATCCTTACAAATTTATTATCCTTTAACAAGGAAATTTGTCTTTGTCCTCTGAAATTTCTTATTTTACTTTTAAGCAGATGCATTTCAATTAATTAATAAAACAAGCGAATGAAGTTGTTTCTCTCTCTCTCTCCTCTTCGCCTCTTCCACAGAGTGGAGGGGCGGGGGCGGGAGAGGGAGAGAGAGAGAGAGAGAGAGAGGGCGAGAGAGGGAAAGAGATCTTCATTTTAAAATCTGAAACTCCAGACTGGAAGCTGAGGAAATAAGGAATCCTGTAATTTATGGGGACACTGAAGCTGCCACAAACAAAATTGGGACTTCAACTCGCTGCGATGGCTGCCCACTTGTCGCCGCGGCAACATCGGATGATTTATAAAGTCGCCGCGAGTGGTGCTGCCACTGCAGCTGAAGCGGATGCCGCTGCTTTCGGCTGCCGCGAGATTCATTTTCTTGGATTCTGCATTGGATTCTGAGGAATTTAAGCGATTCATTGGTGCGCGAGTCAGGAAGAAAACCGGGGAAAGTCACTCTCTGCAGGGAAAGGGACTTCAGGCGATTTATTTGTTGCTCCAGGTGGATATTTTGACTGAGTGGAAAAATTGGGAGAGAAAGGAAGAGACATAGAGAGAGAGAGAGAGAGAGAGAGAGAGAGAGAGAGAGAGAGGAAGAGGGAGGGAGGGAGGGACGGTTTGAGGCGTCGAAGGACGGTGTGGAAAAAGAGCTTCAAAAAAAGGTTTTCAAAACGCTGTCAAAATTCAAGTGACGATTTTGTGTAAAAAGAAGAGAAGACTAAATTCGACTGCCATTCACGACTGCCTTCAATCCCACGATTTCAAATCCCACGATTTCAACTCCCACGATTTCAAATCCCACGATTCCAAATCCCACGATTTCAACTCCCACGATTTCTAATCCCACGATTTCAAACCCAACGATTTCAAATCCCACGATTTCAAATCCCACGCCTCCAAATCCCACTAACCGGCATCGAGAGGAGGAGGACGATTACAACAACGAACACTTACCAGCGACTCGATTTCTTCAGCCGAGAGATGTTATCGTCCGCCCGCAGGTGTCCTCAACTCCATGTTGCTCGCTTGCCCGTCGCAGGACTCAGGACGTCGCATGTCCTGCCGAGAAGCTGGAGCGGAGGCGAGTGTGATGGCTCCTCATTTACTGGATAGTCTTGGCCTTGTTGTTGCTGCTGCTGCTGCGTTCGCTTTTCCCTGCTGGCCGACGCGCTTGTAATCCTCTGACGCGCTTGTAATCCTGTGACGCGCTTGTAATCCTGTGAAGGGCAGACGTGTTTATCTTGTATCCGATCCGCCGTCTTCTCCGGCACTCGGGCGCGAGATGGTGTGAAACTTTTTCGATTTTCGGTTCACGGCGCTCTTCAGCTTTAATTGCGTTCATAAATCTGTCGGGTGCTGGATTTCTGTCTGCTGCTCCGGCCGGATTTATTGTTCCCGCGATAGCGCGGGAGGAGGAGAACAAATCTGAGATTCACTGATATGGAAGTCGAGATGATGCGAAGGTTGGTGCATTTCTATGCTTCAAGAAGACGTTGATTGTGTGCTTGAAGTCGTCGGAGGGGGAAATCAAACACTGCAAAGTGCTTCACCACTGAATTACGGGGAAAATAATAACGCGGCAGCTGTGAAACGCGTGCTGAAGTTGTTATTTTGCCTGAAAGATGCGCAAAAAGGGATGAAAACGCGAGTTTCGGTTGAATTCAGTTGGATTTCGGGGTGGAGAAAACTCAGGCGCGGCTTGAGCGGAGGTCGCGAATTAAAGTTGCGTATGCGACGCGTTGTCCCACCATTAAAAAATCGCGTCTGTTGCTTTAGATGAATCGATTTCGCAGGAATTTCGCATAAAAAAAATCACGAAGAGTTCTCAACTCAACCTTCACCGGTTCAAACCAGAAATTTGGTGTTCCTCATCGAATCTTGAAAGAAAACACAAGAAAGCCTAAAAACGATTAAAAGAGAAGCAAATCCGAGCCGCAGCAGAAGCAGAAAGAAGGAAAAACCGAGTGTCGCGCGGCAGATTCAGCCGCTTAATTTTGTGGCCGTTTATTGCAGCGCACGGTGACAAACTCGCGCTCGCACTCGCACTCGCACGACGCGTCGCGGCTTCAAGGCGAACGCGTTGCAACACTGGCAGCAGCGGCTGCAGCGTCCGCAGCGCCACAACTTCGGTCACTCGGCGGCGCGCGGGGAGTCAAACGCGACGCGACGCGACGCGACGCTCCGTGTTTCTCACAAGCGGCCGCGTTTCCACGCGCTTCAGTTGCAACGCTCAGCACTTGAACTCGTTTTCGATTCCACTTCACTGTGATTTATTTGATTCCGTTTTACTGTCCGTTTTATTGCGTGTCTCTCGGTTCGCGCGGTTATTTATTTGGCACGCATTTGAGAATTTCAAATTTCCACCCAAATATTTTCTTGAAGTGTTCAATTTTTTAAGTCGCCGCAAGCGAGGCGCGCACGCAGCCGGGACGGGGACGACGACGCACCACTCATGAAAAATATCACATCACGCTAAAAATAAAAAATTACGAAAATCACTTGACCGCCAGCGAGCGACGACAACAACGACGCGTCGCGCCGCACCGCGCCGCGCGTCGCATCAACGCGATGCCCTTGCCTGCCTTTCTGGCCCTCTAAGGTCGCGCCGTGCATTGATTTCACGCTTCACGCGACGCTTTCTTCGCTTCGATGGGGCGACAGCAGAAAACCACTTCTTCGTCGCCTCTTCACCGAATGCTTTTTAAGCAATTTCTGATTTATCAATTTCAACCGTTAATTATTTAGTTTTCCCTTTTAACCTTTTCGAAGATTTGCTACTGCTTTAGATTTTCCAACTGCAGCTGCTCCGCGTTTTGCTGCGTTTCTTACTTTCGCTACAAATGCGTTCCTCACTGATTTTGATCCCTTCGGCTGGGATTCGCTGAATTACTTCTTTCTACTGATCTACTGAAAAGTTTCAGAATTCAGCTGCTGAGCTTATTTTTGTCTCTCGGTTGAGGACGCGCACCCGCTCGCTGACTTGACGCCAGGAAAACGCAACGCAGACTGACTTCTTGAGCGCACCGCCAGCACAGAAACTGCTGGCAGCAGCAGCAGCAGCAGCAGCATCGGCAGCATCGACATCAGCAGCAGCAACAGCAGCAGCAGAGGACTTGAAATTTCCCTGCTTGAAGAAAAAGGGAAATTCGCGCAATCCCCCTCTCTCCCTCTCTCTCTCTCGATTTGCTCGCGGATTCACTCTCTCGATTTGCTCGAGTGGATTTCTACGGCCGGCTTTTCTCTCGATTTCCCACTATTTTTACAGCTGCCTAAACTGGCGCGTGTTGTTGCTGTTGTGTGTTCTTGTTATTCTTCTCTTAACACAACCAACGGGTGACAACAACAACGACAACACGAGCACGCGCAACAACAACAACAATGCGAAATAAGTGATGTTAATACGACAGCAGTTGCAACTTCTTGTTTGCCGTTCATTTAAGTGGCTTTTTTGGGTTTTCCTTTGTTTTCCCTTCACTTTCGGTAGTATTGTTGTTGTTGTTGTGTGCTGCTGTTGTTTGTTGTTTGTTGCTGTTGTTGCTGTTTGTTGCTGTTGTTGTTATTTGATGTCGTTTTTTTCCGCTTTCTTCATAACCGTGAGAAGCCTTCAGCGAAAAAAAAGTCCTCTGTATGCTGCGAGCAAATTCGGTTCTTGTCAACCTCCTCCCCTCCCCTGCTCTACCTGTCCACCCTCCTTCCCCCCTCCCCCTCCCCCCCCCCCCTTCCAGCTCGCTTACGCTTCACTCAGCATCGCGTTTTTTATTTACTTGGCGAGCCAGCTGCGCCCTGAAAGTCGTCCTCGGTGCGCTCGCTGAAAATTGTGGGTGGAATTCGTCAACTCGATTGGCCTCCCCTCGCGTTTTTCCTCTGCCGGAGCGGCGCGCTGCTTCTGCGGCGCTCGCGGTACCGTTCGGCGTCCCGTTGCTGGATGAGCGAGCGAATGTTTGCTGTACGCGTCTCTCCACTCGCCGCTCGCTCTCTGCTCATTTAGTCGCTCTACTCGTTTCATTTATTTGCTTTTAATCTGCGGCATGCGCGCGTCAGCGTTTCCCAAGCGAGAGAACGCGCGCGCGCCGCTTCGCTTGAGCGGGAAATCAGGAAGGAAGAACTGGAAGCTCGCCTCGCAAGTAGTTGGGATCCGCTCTCGATCGTCTTCCAGCGACTGGTGGACTGCAATTGGTTTGATTGTTGTGTTGTTGTTTTTGGCGGCGGTCTTGTTTGTTGTTGTGTTGTTATGCGCTTTTAATTGCAGTGCATTCGGTTGCATCTGCAGAAATCCACGAGACTTCGACGCACTTGAGTTTGTTGTGCGAGCGCGAATGTGAAATTCGATTTAGAAATCATTTCGATTTATTTTGATTGCAGCTTCAGTGGCAAAATATTTTGTTAACTCGTGCGAAACGAGCGCGAATATTTGATGTTTTTAAAGCTGTTTGTTTTTCCCGAGATCCCGATTAAGCAAATCCATGCATGTCCACCCCTCCTCTCGCGGAATCGCGAGAGTGCAACGCGTGACCGAGCGGCTCCTGAACGCTCCTCGCACACGTGACGCCGCAATTCGAATCCCTTTGAAACTTAATTCGCTCGGCGAGGATTGCAATTTCTACAGCTGCCAGCGGACGGACGTCTTTGTGGGGCCGAAGCGCTCGTCATCTCGAACCCCCGATTCCGAGTCGAGTGAGCGACGTGTGACTGCAGCTCAGCCAGCGCGAGACGTGACGCGTGAGTGAGACGTGACGCGTGAGTGAGACGTGACGCGTGAGTGAGACGTGACGCGTGAGTGAGACGTGACGCGTGAGTGAGACGTGACGCGTGAGTGAGACGTGACGACGTTCGTTTTGAGTCCCCCGAGAGGCGACTGAGGACGTTCCAAAGTTCTCCGCTCTCTCTCTCTCTCTTCAATTTTTTTTTTATTTTTTTTTTTAATTTTTTTTTTATTTTTTTTTTAATTTTTTTTTTATTTTTTTTTTTTTATTTTTTTTTTATTTTTTTTTTTTTTTTGACACCGACATCAAGAGAGTGGAAAAGGTGTTGAAAAAGTAGCAAAATCTGAGTTGTGATGTCAGATACTCACGTTGATCACCAAAATTAAAGGACTCGAGAAGCGTTTCTTCACCGACAAGCTAACAACGAGTAGACAACCTAACAACGAGTAGCGAAACCTGGTACAGTCACCGCGAAACGTTGCCAAAATTCTCACACACATTTTCAAGCAGCGCTCAAGTTTTGCATTGTAAAGTTCAATGAAAAATGATAAATAAAAAATGTTTACAACGAATTTCAGCCAAAAATTATGCAAAAACAAGTCGAGAAAATTAGAAAACTACTTTGTTTTCCCTACTTCAAGTTTTTTAATGTGTTTAGAAAACCAAACAGAATGCAACAAACTAAATTGAAATTTAAAATTTTGATGTTTACATCACTCGAATGCAGTTATTTGGGGAAAAACATTGCGGCGCTGCACGCTTTCGTAAATTCCAAATTATTTATTTTAGTGTGGAAAACTTAAATTAACACGGTATTTCAGTGGCATGCGAAAAACGCTCCCCGTAAACTTAAAACTGCTGAAAAAAACGCGCGGATGCATTAATTCAATCGGCAGACTGTAAAAGTTGAAACAGCAACAACAACAAACTTCCGTAACAATGTTGCCGTGTAATAAAATGCAAAAATGTAATTGTTTTAAAATACTTTACAGTGGGGTTTTTTTTTGCTTTTTTTGCTTTTTTGCTTTTTCTTGCTTTTCTTTGCACTACAGAAAAAACGCGAAAGCCGAAAATTTAATAAGAGAGCTGCAACATTTTTATGCATGCATTGGTTGCCACTTCAGCTGGAGCGAGAATTTCATTTGGTGGGAGCACAACAACAGCAACAGCAACAGCAACAGCAGCAGCAGCAACAGCAACAACAACACCCGTGGCTAGTGAGAACAGTTGGTGGAACGAACGGCACTTCACAGCATTGTTGTGCGTGTTTTTGTTGTTCTTTCTTCGCTTCTCCCGCTCAGCTTGCTTGCTCACGCGAGCGAATCTGCCTGCTTGCGTGTTGAGATTCATGTTGCCGCTACACTTCGTTGTTGCTTCGCGGTTGTTGTTGGTGGGGGAGGGGGGGAGACTACTGCAGTTGTTGTAGCTGCAAGTGCTCTTGTTGTTGTCGTTGTTGTTGCTGCCACACATTGTTGCAACTGCTTTTGACGTTACGTTGATTATCTTGTTTAAGTTGTTGCTATTGCATATTGTTGTTGTTGTTGTTGTTGTATTATACACGCTGGTTACGATGATTGAGCTATTGTTGTTGTTGTTGTTGTTGTTGTTGCTCGCTGATGCTGCTGCTGCTGCCGCTCTTCCTTGCGCACTTCAGTTGTGTTTGTTGTTATTCTTGAAAACCTCATGCAATCCACGCTCTCCGCTCTCCGCTCTCAACCCTCTCTCTCTCCCTCACTCTCTCTCTCACCCCCCGACTGCGTCGTGTTTGCTCGGCGGTTTTTCCACTCCGTACTTCACGCACGCAGTGTTGCCACGTATTTTGTTAAATTGGCGGTTTATGCGATGGTTGGCGGTACAGCGCGACTTCCTCCCCCACTCGACATTTAATTTGATTGCTGGCTTTCTTGTGTTTCTCTTTTGTCAGTCAGCTGCATGGATGGATGGCCAACTGGAGGTGGATGTGTGTGTGTACGTGTGTGTGTGTGTGTGTGTGTGTGTGTGTGTGTGTGTGAGTGCGTGTTTGTGTTTCAGTAAATTGTTCTCGCAAACGTAATTATTTTTAAATGCATTCAATGGAATTTTCTGCGAGGAAAGTAATTCGGTTATTTTTGGAAAAACTGTAAAAACTCGCAAAAGCGGAAAATACTGGTAAATTGAATTCTTTCACATTTAATTTCTGAATTGTCGTCTTCCCGGCTGTTTGAAACTTCGTGTTCACCTCTGACATCTCAGTCAAGTCAAGCTTCGATGGAGCTTTGAAGTCCCGTTATTAATTAACGGAGTTCGTGGCTTGTAATGACGCGGATTTAACTCGATTCAAGCCGCCACTTTGACGACGGAGACGACAGAAGTGTCATTAAAGCGCTGGCAAGCCGAGAAGAGGCACCGAAAATCCCTTTCTTCAGCCTGCGAAGATGCAACGGAAAACCGACCAAAAGTTGCTACGTAAAACGAGTGAAAAGTTAAGCAGAAAAGCATCCCCGAGCGGTGGGGGGGAGTGCGGGGGGGGGGGTGGGGGAGGAAGAAATGAAAGCGGCGAAATTCTGAAAGAGCAAAAAGCTTTTTTTTTTAGTTCTGCGCCCTTAAAATGTCAGCACATCAATTTGCAGCCACTAAAATGATGAGACTTTCGAATTATGAGATTTTCGAACTCTTCAGTGTTGTTGAAATTGCAGACAGCAGGCTTCGCGCAACTGACATCCACTCCCCCCCCCCTCCGTCACCACCGTCACCACCGGCACCCCCTGAACACCCTGAACCCCCCCGCCCCTCATTTGCACGCCGTGTTCATTTCAAAAGCATCGCATCGAGTGCTAATTTAATTTTCATTAAAGCCGCGACGCGACGCGACGCGACACGACACGACACAGCATCCGGCTGCCCCTCGCTCGTCGCTCCCCTCAGCCGGCATCAGACTGCTCACTCGCTGGTGGGACTCGTTGTTGCTGCCGCTGCTGCTGCTCGCTGGAATGATATTGCAACTGTTAACGAGCGCCTGACCGCGCGCGCGCCCCCTCCGCACCGTCAACGCGGCAGCTCGTGGAGATGCGCCTCCCGCTAATGAATTATGCAGCGGCAGCGTCATCGCGAATTTAGCCGCCACCGACGAGCATCACTTAAATTATTAAATTGCAGTCGTCTCTGCGCGAGCGAGGGGTGGGGGGGGGACGAACCGGCGGCGCTTTCGTGGCGCTTTCGTGGCGCTTTTTGCCGAGATTAGCGTTGAATGAGAGGGGAACGCGACTCGCGACTCGCGACTCACAAAGCGGCGTCGCTCGTGTTTAGGAAGCTAATTGAGGCGTTTTGAAAACTGCGGCCAAGCATGTCAGCGAGGTGAGCGCAACCGAGGCGCGGAGCAGCGAGTTCGGCACCAGAATGGCGAAAATGCAGGCTCGGAAATCTTTTATATTGCTTCTTGTAAGCACCGTTACTGCTAAATACCGTTGCATTACTCTTGATTACTTCGTCGTTGTTGGAGATTTCATTTCCCCAAACCGCCCGCAAACGAAAATAACGCTCCAGCAGACGCGTCCTCCACTCAGATGGCGCTCGCAGCGCATTGAATGCCCAACTTTTATCGGCTGCCAGTTGTCGCAGCGAGTTTTAATTACTTTCGGCCGACATTCGCCACCCACGACAGCCTCAGCTGCGCCCGCCGCCAACGTGACCGCACTTCCGAGCCGAAATAAAAACATCGAGGGCTGAGGCAAAAGTCAAAATAAGCAATCTGTAATTGTGAATTCAACTGCGTTCAACTCTCCGAAGCGCAGAAGGTGTTCCGCACACGACCATTAATTGGCTGCTCCAGTGAGAAGCCGTCGGTACAACGTTACACTTGCGGCCTCGAACTCGCCATCGGAGTTGGCGAGTCCGTCTCAGTTGGGCGGAATCCATGCGGAATCCATGCGGGAAGCCGTGGCATTCCGATGCACTGCAACGTGAATGCCGCTTCTAATTAGCCGCACTGCCTGCTGTGGACAGCAACAACAACAACAACAACAACAACAACAACAACAACAACAACAACAACAAGAGCAGCCAGAGCGGCGGCAGCGATGATATGCAACCGTGGCACACAACTACACACTAACAACTCTTCACATTAATTGCGCTAATGAGAGTGAAGCAGAGAGGCAGTCGTGAGAGGCGGAGAGGCAGTCGTGAGAGGCGGAGAGGCAGTCGTGAGAGGCGGAGAGGCAGTCGTGAGAGGCAGAGAGGCAGTCGTGAGAGATGAATGTCTCCCCCCCGCCCTCCCACTCTGAGTGCGGCGAGAGTAAACGTGGAATTGGTGTTGTTGAGTTGTTGACCGCATGTGCAGTCTTACAGGATTACAAGTCGGGATCCCGTGGACCGCAGTAGTATTCCGGGAAATACCCAGAAATACCCACATTTAATACCCCGCTTAATTCCATAAATTAGTCGGGATCCCGTGGATCGCACTATTCCGGGAAATACCCAGAAATACCCACATTTAATACCCCGCTTAATTCCGTAAATTAGTCGGGATCCCGTGGATCGCACTATTCCGGGAAATACCCAGAAATACCCACATTTAATACCCCGCTTAATTCCCTAAATTAGTCGGGATCCCGTGGACCGCACTAGTATTCCGGGAAATACCCAGAAATACCCACATTTAATACCCCGCTTAATTCCCTGGAAACCTTAAATACACCGAACGCTGGGAAACGACGATTTATACAGAGTGGAGCCATTCTAGTTTTAAACATCGACAGCGGCATCTATTTCTCCTCACCGCTCTGTTTGGACCCCCCAGTGTCCCAGTTCTTCTAGGCTCTTCGCGAAGTCCCGCGGACTCAGGGAGTATCAGACTTCTGGCTTGTGGAACTCTTAGTGCCGACGTAACGTAGAATTCACAGCGTTGTCTGCCATGCCAGGCAATTCAGACCAACTGATATTCGATCAACTTGCAGAGAAATGGTCGCCCCGCTTTAACGGAGGGAGAACGGGATCCAAAATCCGACTTCGAGTGCGTGGCAATCTCTTGACGAATCATTTTCGTTATTATTTCGTTATCACTCACATAAATTCGATGTGATGAGATGAAGCTTCCAGAAGAATCGAAGGGATTTCAAATGTATCCGCGCAATTCACGCTGACAACGATTTCAAAGTCCTTCAATTCGTTCAAAAGTTCGTTCCGAGTTCAGCAATCAGTCACATCCTCGCAATGTTCGGTGGATGAGAGACGCATTACAAGCGGATCCCTTTGAAGCCGACTTAGTGCTCGTTAACTCGGTGAACCTGTGCTTTGGGTTCTTTTGCGTTGCGGAAGAGCATCCTGCGAGTACTCCTCAGCTCAGAGCCAATTGAGCAAATCCTTTCCACTTCCTCCTTCTCCTCCGCAGGATGAAGAAAGTATGAAATCCGAAAAAGCTCCTTCTTGCCAGGGACTCTCGTTCTGCGTGGTCGGAGAGACGGATGGATGGATGGCTGGATGGCTGGATGGATGAGTGGACGGTTGAGTGTCAGATTGAATCTTGAGCTCTGCATGCACAGTTCAACGAAGCCAAGAAGATTGAAAACGGAGTTTCAGCTCGATGCTACAGCGCGCAATGATTGCTTTTCCAGGAAGACAAAAATGACAAAGAAATAAAATTCAAGGCAGCATTCAGTTCGGTTGGCAATTCGATGATTGAAAGCAGAAAATCTCTCAATCCAAGGAAGTCGGGGACTCACGGAGCGATATTTCCTGGTTGGCACGACTGCTCTGAAGTCGCAGCCATCTCACGAGTCGCTCGGTCCCGCGTCACCCATTGCTACGCTTTTCCGCGGTTGACCAGTCTCACAACTAACAAGCCGAACACCAGCCGGATTGTTAATAACTTCGGTCCACGTCGCGTTTCGGCTGAATGGGAGTTTCTTGCGATCCTCTCGAGTGGGGTCGTGGGCGGCCCATAATTGATGGGCGTCGTTAGTATTTCACGCTCCCGGCTGTCTAATCGCGAGACCTGATTAGAGGCGGAACGTGGGGTTCCCCTAATTAATTGCCGCCTCGGTCTCATTTGCATCCACTGAAGGCTTCAACTTTCAATTAGTTTGCAGAACTCGTTTCCTCGCTTAATTACTTGCAGGCTCGCTTCTCCGCTCCTCCGCTTCTCCGCTCCTCCGCTCCTCCGCTTCTCCGCTCCTCCGCTTCTCCGCTCCTCCAGAGCGGAATTCCGGCTCAACTGGAGACGCTGAACGCGAGATCTTCCGGCTTTTAAATTGAAACTTGTTAACTTTGATGCATGTAGAGCTTAATTAGTTCATTAGAGTCGTTGGTTCGGAAGAAAGAGGCAGTTTTTTCTGTAACTTTTAGGTTTCCGAGAACAGGGAACTTCTACAGAAGACGTATTTGAACTCCCTTGGAGTTCCCCAATCCTCGCCGGAGTTGAGTGCTTCGATAAAAGAAATCCACGAAGTTGTTCGTCTAAGTATTTCAATCTAGAGTTGCTACGCTTCTCTCCGATTAATGCAACATCACTAGTCGTCGTCACTCGCAAGAGGTTCAACTGAGAGGACCTCCTCACTCAGACCTCTCTCACCCCCCCCCCCCTCTCTCTCTCTCGCGCTCCATCGCTCTCTCGCGACGACGCTCACCACGAGTGTTTAATGGCTGGTTAGCGTTTAGCGATGCCTGCCAAATGAGATGAAGTGTGCTCGCCACTTACACATGCATGAGTTGGTGCGTGAGTGTGCGTGAGTGTGCGTAGATGTGGGTGTGCGCAGCGTGTGTGTGTGTGTGATACCAGTCGCCTGTACGGCGTGTTAGTGAGCGCTAATGATGCGCTTTTTCACGCTTTTCACGCTTTTGACGCTTTTCACGCTTTTGACGCTTTAGAAGAAGAAGAAACTTCGCGGTTGCGAAGTTGTGGCTGAATAAGTTTTGCAACTGAAACCATCTGCGCGCAATTTAATCTCACTTAAAAAATCCATCCTTTCTGGTGGCTTTCGAGAAGATCCTCCGCTTAAAATCGCATTCAATTCAACATTCAGATTTCATTAATTTAAGCGCGTCCGCTGGAAAAACGTTGCCTCGCTTTTTATTTTATTCATGCAAACATAGACGCGGGATCTTGTTGTTGTTGTTTTTTTTTTTTTGTTGTTACTGCCGCTGTGTAGGTCAGCGTTTCCCAACCGGTTTCGCGTAGTGTATCAAAAATTCTTATATTTTCTAATTCGGAGAAAACGAATGCGTTTAAATGCTTCGAAATGAAATGCAGAATTAATCAAAACTGAGTTGTGTGTTTCCAGCAAGGCAACGAAATTCCATGCAAGTCCGCAGTCTGAAAACCGGTCGGTCCGCTCCTGCACTCGAACACCGGCCAACATTGCACTTCATTTGTTGTTTCCCTGCCGCGCTCCTGCCGGCGACCAGTCAGTGGCAGCGGTTGCCCGTTGCAGCTTCACTTGTTGTTTCAATTATTAATTTCACTTCGCTCTTTCCATGGCGGCCTAAAAGTTGGCAACACTTACCTGCGGCTCCACGCACTGAAATTCGTGGCAATTAAATTTGCAATTTTCGGCTACTTTCGCGATTTTTCTACTGGTGTAGTTGTAGTTGTTGTTGTTGTTGTTTGTTGCTGTTGTTTGTTGTTGTAGTTGTTGTTGTTGTTGTTGTTGCCTTTTGCATTCATCGTCGCTTGCTGTTGCCACTTTGGCATTCCGTTTTACGACCGCGGAGGTGCGAGAGAGAAAAATCGTTGCCTACTTTGCGGCGCGCTGCTGTTATTATTTCCAGCCATGCATTTTCCATGAGATCGAAATCAAGTGAATGACTCGAGCACGCCATGCCAACTGCCAAGTTGTTCTCGGTTATTCATGACTGTTTGTTGCGGCCGATGTTGCTGTTGCTGTTGTTGCTGTTGTTGTTGTCGTTGTTGTTGTCCTAATTCGTTGCCGCTCAATTTGCTATTACTTGGAATGCAATATGAAGTCAACTGAATGCTGGGCGTGATTTTAGGCGATTTAATCACCGTCGCGGCTTTAGTTGGATGAATGAATGATTGAGATGCGATGAGTGAGAACGGGGTCGTCGGAGTGTTTTAACAGAGTGTATTGCAATTTTATTCTCATATTGCAGAATTTTAATCAAATTCCAACGCAGCCTAAAAGTATGCAATGCAAATATTTGCTTTTATTTTACTTGCACTTCTGTGGCGGTTTATTGAATTAGTTGGAAATGTAGTTGAGGGAGAGAGATGGAGAGATAGAGGGAGAGAGGGAGAGGAGGTTCAGAAATTATAATACATTTAAGATATTCTATTTTATTGCAGGCTACATCAACATCAAGCAGCGCGCCTGTTCTCCGCCTTCGTGTTGCTGATATTCACGTAATTGTCTCTGGCTGTTGCTGCCTCTGCTTTATTGGCCTCATAAACTTTAACAATCTGCAGTAAAGCCTTCCTGTGTGTGTGTGCGTGTGTGTGTGCGTGTGTGCCGTGAGCATCCTGAGGCTCTCGGAATTCGTGGCATCCAGCAGTTCAAGTGCGCGTCAAGGACGTGCACGAGTTTGGCTTAATTTTTCCGGGATGCCGAAGCGGTTTGAGTTCGACGTGCAGTTATTAGATTGCTGTTGCTGTTGCGGCTGTTATTTGTTTTTGCTTTTATGGTGAAGAGTACAACAAAAAAAGGAGAGAAGTTTTTACTGCTTTCAGCTTTAATAAAATAAATAAGCGCACAGAGAAGTGAAGCGCGGAAATGAGGGAGTTTTTACACGTCTCTGCACTCCTTGTTCGGCGTGGCAAATTGGAGGCGTGGTAGCAACACACGTGTGGTGGTGGTGGTGGCGGCGGTGGATTCGAGGAACACTTGACTGCCTGACTGAATTCAAGCCTAACTTTTGCCGCAATTAACTGTAAAGACTTCAGTTTGCCACGATTTGGCTTGAAATCAATTTGTAGAAAACAAAAACGCAACTCGTTCCACTTCAGATTCGCTCGGGCGACACGATTTCTCGTGAGGATTCCACTGCCCGACTTTTCAGGGCGCGGCGGGGATTCTCTTTAATTTTGAAAAGGCTAACGAAAACTCGCCTCCCTCTCGCGGTTTTTCGTTCGTGCTTCGAAACCACATCTTGTGTCACCACGCGTTCTCCCAATGTATTTGTGTGTGTGTGCTGTGTGTGTGTGTGTGTGTGTGTGTGCTGTGTGTGTGTGTGTGTGTGTGTGTGTGTGCTGTGTGTGTGTGTGTGTGTGTGTGTGTGCTGTGTGTGTGTGTGTGTGTGTGTGTGTGTGCTGTGTGTGTGCTGTGGTTCTGTCAGTATTTAATTACGTTCGCAGTTGCGGTGACTGACAGGCGACGCATTCTTTCTAACTCGTCCGTCATCCGTCATCTTTCCAGCTTTTTGTCGAGCGAGGCGCGTTATTCTGCAGCTGCTATTAAGCAAAACGTGTCTCTGAAGAGAGGCGAAACCACGTTGGGAGATCCTTCAGTTTCATTTCAGTGTATTTAAATTTCAAAAGCCTCCACAAGGAAGTCAACGGCAATTAAATATCCAGCCGAAATGGAAGTTTCGAGCGCTTCATGCGTCACTTTAAGGACATTTAAACGGTGGCAGAAAATTAAAGCAAAACCGCTGATTTACAACATGCGAACATGCGAACATTCGAACATTCGATTCGATTCGAGTTTCGTTCGCTGGCAGGCGGCAGTCCGCGGTTGCAAACTCAGTAATTCACCCGAAAATCTGCGCAAATCACACAGAAATCCAGTAAAAAACAATGCAAGCCACTCCTCTCCGTAAATTAGCGACGAAACCGGGTTCGCTGTCGCGCGCTGCAATAAAATCCCACGCAAGACATCCTTGCAGGACGCCAGTGTGGCGAGTTTGAGCGCTCCTTCCATTCACGCGGCACCCCCGCCGCCACCGCCGCCGTTGCTATCTGATGACCAGCCGGTCACCTGACTGCACACATTTTCAGCATCCGAAGAGTTCAGCCGTTCGCGTCCGACGTCCTGAAATTTATTGAACACCTGGGAAATTTATTCGGCGTTAATTTTAAGGTCCCTCGAAGGAGGCGGAAGCTGGGAGCGGCGGTGGTCAACAGGCCGCGGCGCTGAAATGTGCGGGTATTTTGCCGCTTAAATCACAGCAGAGCGTAAAAATGCATTTTTATAGCAGACTTGAAGGGCGACATCAGTGGGGACTCGCGTCCAACAGCATAAAGTCACCCTCTCCACCCTCGCATTCAGTAGCCGTCGTCAGCCGTCGTCAGCCGTCGACATAAATTCCACACGTCGTCACGAAATATAACCTGCTAAAATTCAATATTAACGAAGGTCTCCAGGAGGCGTGAAAGTGGGCTCCGCGCCGCAGCAGGGTTGCCGTTGCGAGAATAATAAAGTTTCCGCGGCAACAAAGGATGCAATAACACGAAATTGATGACAGCATCACAAAAATGAAACCTTTTGCGGGCGCGCGGACTTTATGAGTCTCTCGCAGGACGAAAGACCGACCGACCCGACCGCTGCTTGGCAACCCGAGTTGCCAGGTAATTAAAGCCGCCCTTTGGCACAAATTGAGCGGTGGGGGGTGGGGGGGGCACGTCATCCCGCCTTAGAACTTTCATTGAAGTACATCGTGAAATCATCGCGTTATCCAGCGAGACGGTCGAGTGGCCAGAAGCGTGCAGAAAGCCAATTTAAATTAAAATCAGAAGTTCAGCTTTGCTGAACAACAATCAAATGGCTGCGGGAGAGAGACTCGCAAAACAGGAGGAGGAGGATTACGAATGAAGTGGCAGACCAGGAGGAAAACGCGGCGGAAAACTTGGAAAATCGGCGACTTTCTACGCAGAAATTTATTCGTTCGGAGTGCTTATGAAGGGCATTCAGGGGCTCGCTCGAGGAAACAGCGGAGTGGAGCTCCAGGGACTCATAGCAGTGAAAGGACTCGCAGGAGCCACAAATGCTGCTTCGCATTCGCTGCCATACATTGACGCAGTGATTCGGTGTGGAGAACCGAACACAAGAACCTTGCGTCGCAAGCATCGTGTGAGCCAAAGAAATCCCCTCCAAAAAGACAAGAAAAGAAATCCCCTCCCACCAGAGAAACTCGCGCGAAGGCCTACGAGCTCCTTGCGGGTCCGTCAGTCCCTCAGAAACGATGTCAGCGTTTAACTCGAACTAAATTCATTGGAAGAAAGGAACGGCCGGCGGCACAGCAGTTGGTGGTGGTGCTGGTGGCCCTCCCGACTAAATTTACTGCGTGGATGGCAGTAATGAAGGCAGTGAAGGCGGTGGCTGGTGGCGGGCGGCGGGCGACGGGAGGGGAGTTTTGTCGAACTGCCGCCAAGGCACGCTAACACGCTGACGCAGATGCACGCCGGCGTGGAGGGATTCCAGCCTATTGCCGACATCCGAAAGTGGGAAAGGTAGCGCTGGTATGAATTGGTAGCAGCAAGGGCAACCCTGGTCGCCGTTAACGCAAATCTGTCGGCTTCGCACTCTCGATTCGCTCGTTCAAAGCCAAGCCAAGCGCTGACCGAACGTGTCTGCATGCGAAGCGTATGCATGTGTGTATCTGCATGGGTGTGTGTAAGTGTGTGTAAGTGTGTGTGTGTGTGTGTCGGCAGGTTCCCAGCTAGCAGAATCAATATTTGAGCCAAAGACAGCTCAGCGAATTGCGTTGACGATAGCAAAACGCATGAATTTTGATGAGCGACCCCGAATGGATGGAAACTTGGAGGCGAAAAGCAAGTAAAATCGAAGATACGCGTACGTTCAGTATGAATATAAAATTGGCGTCTCGTCCCCTTTGACTGGACGAAGCGACTAGAAAAGTTTTGCTGTCCCCTCTCACTTTTAAATTCAACTTAAGGAAGACACAAACTTCGCAGGCACCTTCCGCTCACTCCCGCCGGGCCACCGTCCACCGGCCACCGGCTTGAAATCTCGCCCATTTGTTGCCGCTGCTCCTCGCTGCTCCTGCATCCTCGAGATGGATGAGTGTATTTTGTATTCGTAGCTGTTTCGGCCGGCTTTTGCTCTAATCTTGCTGGATTTTCGGATCTGGATCTGTTGTAGCAACGCATTAATTTGATTGCCTCAGACCAACTGCTCGTACTCGTACTCGGGACGCCCTGCAGTCCCGATTGCGCGGGCTGCTGTTAGCTGCGCTTAGCTGCGACTGAATTATTACTGGCAATTAGTTTGCAAAATCCCTCCGCAGCTGCGGCAACTTCTCTTCTCGACGACTGGAAGTAATCCTCGCAGCCTTCCTTTCAGAGGAGCAGCAGCGCGAGCTTCTTGTCTGGAGGGATGCATTCGAAGTGCAGGTTTCTACAGCATCCCAGACAATAAAATAAACGTGCAAAACAGGCGCGAATGCCGGGACTTCATCTCGTTTGTCCGTAATTCGTGTTGATTAAGTCGATAATGCGATCTTGCGAGGCCACGGTTAGCAAAATATCGTCCATTGAGAACATTTCGGTGCCGCGTTATAGTTTTCCACCCGACTGTAGGCGGACTTTGCACACTTTTTGCAGCATATTTTCTCAGAAATTGGCGCTCCCACTGCAAATCAGCGCTTTTACGACTGCAATTACTGTGAAAATAATATTGCATTTCCCACATTAAAATTGTTTATAATAAATCTACAAGAACAACGAGGTCGAAAAGCGTCCATCAGCTGCATCATTTTTAGTTTCGATGACGGGAAAATATTAAAACTAAAAATTGAGGAAGGCAAACGTCCTCGCCTCCGCCTCCGCCTCCACCAGACGATTTGTTTACCCAACACGGCTGCACTCGACGAGGCATTGAAATACTTCGGCGAGAATGCAACGCGGAAGAGCGCCACCGCAAATCACGGTCAGGGGCGAGGCGCCGACTGACTGATGGCTGGAATGACGGCTGGCATTGCAAAACAAACAGCTGGCTGGCAGACTGCATTCTGAGACGGCTTGGAAACGGCTTGCGGAAGCAAATCCGAAAATGGAGACTGGCAAACGCGATTATCAACTGCCGATTCGCCGAGTTATGGACGAGTTCGTCATGCTCAACACGAGACTGACGTTCCCACCTTCCTTATTAATATTAATATTTCCCTATTTCGCTATTTCCCTATTTCCCTTTTTCGCTATTTCCCTTGATCTGGCAGTTCAACTGTGGCGTCGATGGATCGAATTCTGGGTGACGCTGAGTAATACTCGTCCACTTCTATATCTGCAATATTCTGTCGTCCTCCTCTCTTCATTAAAAACGGAGAGCAGAGTGAATACTCGCGCTCCCTTCGGTTGTAGCATGCAAAGATGCCATTAATAAGAACTTTCGAGAAAGGATTTCGAGAAAGGATTTCGAGAAACTTCATCAGTCAGAGGAGATTTTTTTAACTTTTGTCTAAGTGGGTTGCCTGTACCTCTCAGCGGACCCGCTTTACTGGAACAGACGCAGGTGCCAGAGCGGAAAACCACGATTTCGGGCTGAGGAAGACCAAGTTAACAGCAGTTGTGGGGCGCACGGTGACCATGTGAGGTGGAGCAGACGAGAAGTGCAAGGAAAAAGTTACGAAAAAGTAGGAGGAAATGTGGAGCGAAGAAGAGGGAAGAAGAGCTAGAAAACAAGAGGAAAAAGTAGTGGACAGAGAAGAGAGGAAAAAGAAGAGGGAAAGTTCGAGAAAGTAATAAAAACTTGCTAATTTTTCAACTGTTCGAAATGAAGTCGCAGCGCATCAAGCGAGTCAGTTAATGTTGGCAGCTCCATTCCTGCTTTCGAGAAGTCATTTTCCGTTGAATTCGGCTGAAGGGGAGCGAGAATGGTTGTTGTTTCAAGTTTTTATAGAGTCAAAGTGTGCTTCACGCCGAGAAAGTAAGAATTTTGTGTCCTGTTGTTGACATCCCCAGATCTTCATATGCATTTTACAACTTGTAATTAACGAGATTAAAGTTGAATGGGAACGAGAGGGCATCTAAAGTAAGACGAAGGTCACCAAGTAACTCATGCGAGCTCCAGGTGAGGCTTGAAATCCCACTCCCGCTGAAGATTCGCTGCTGCCAACTTGCGAACTTCTTGCAAGTGACTTTTATTTGAAGTGAGTGACGTTTATCATTTTTCCTAGAGCTGATGTCGCTGGTTTCCCTTCTGTGTTTGCATCCCCGCCGAACTCCCTTCCGGCCTCGTGCAGCTAATTGACAGCGCGTCCTCCCGGTCACCTTCAAACACAACCAGCGAATTCATCACTCGTCCTGTGAGTAGTTGCAACCTTTCGGAATGGCACATCCTGAAGCAAACAATATTGCAAAATCGAGGTCATCGTGCATCGTGAAGCACGTCCGTCACTGCTGTCTTCCGTGGCTGGCTGTTGATGTCGCCGCTAATTGGCGATAATAAAGCAGCTGCGACGATGTGCTTCCACTCAATTCGCGTCCTGGACGTGTCCTTCGCTGGCCTCCGTTCTGCGGCGGCGACAGTGACGCGGTGTGACGCGGAGAAAATGCAATAAACTGCCAGTAGAAGAAGCGGTTCGCGATGCACGCCGCCGCGTCACTTCAAAGCCGCTCTGAACGATGGCTGCGGCCTGCGCCGACTGAAATTTACGGGCCGCCGACGTGCCAGCTACGGAAGGCACGTCGGCGACCAGAGCCGCAGCTCCCCACCTCAACACGACGCCCGCGGCTGGAGTGGACGTTTATAGCTGCGGATTTCATTGCCGAGTTGAGTTCGCGGCGACCACTGTGCACCTCGGCGCGGTGCAGGGGTCCCTCTGTGTTCTGCGCTGGCGGCCGAGATGAGTCGGGGAAACAATTAAACGCCACTCGGCGTTTACAACAAGTAAGCCATTTCGAGTGTTTTAGCCACAAACGAAGGCCGGCCGAATTGGCTGGATGCAGTGGCGCGCCATTAACTCGGCAACCGTATCCAGGCAGAACTACCTGGCTGCTGCTGCTCACGGAACTCGTTAAGTTCCGCAGACTCCTTCCTCGGAATCCGCATTCCCTTTTTTCGCCGCTGCTTGGTATTCCTCCTGCTGCTGGTCGCTCAATTTAGCGGCCAACGGCACCGCTGAATTGAGCCTCAGAATGAAGCGTTCAAAGTTGCTGCTCGCGTTTTTGGAGCGGAGGTTGCAAAACGTCTACTCGAGAAATGTGCTCGAGAAACGCGCTCAGGAATTTAAGGTGCGGCCACTGAAGGTGGTGTGAATGTCGGTTGAGTGTTTAACCCGCAGGTCCTCACTGGGCCAAACAGTCGCACAAACACAAACACAAACTTGAACCGACGAGAACAGCCGCTGCGAACAATTCCACTGCCGAAGGGTTAAACAGCGAAGTTGCTTGTTGCTTGTTGCTTCCTCAGCGCATTCCACGCACGCCGCCCAGTTTATTTTTATTGCTTCTTCATCGTCACATTCGGTTTATTCTTAACATTACAATTTTGATGTACATCGCTTAAAAATACAACTACAAAGTACGAAAACGAAGAGGTCGCAAGAATTCAAGAGTTTCGGACACGTGCAGCGTTCCTCGATGACTAACTGAAACGGAAGAGGATCTCGCTGGATCGGAAGTTGATTTGACAGTTGCGTCGGTCCAGAGGGGCGCACGAGCCGCTCTACCGCTGAGGTTGAGGTTGAGTGAGTGAAGTGCGGCTTGCAGGGCTGCGTTCGTCGGTAGGCGAAGCCGGCGCCGACTGGGGTGGTCGTGGGGAGGCCGCCCTACAAAATGGTGCCCGGCTTCCGCACCGGGAGACGCCTTCTCTGGCCCAGCAGGCCCAAGCCGCGTGCGGGCGCCTTCGTCGTGGCCTCCGCCGCCTCCTCGGTGGTGTCTTCCTTGGCGGCCTCGCCGTCTTCGGGGGCAGCGACGGCCTCGTCCTTCGCTTCTGCATTCTCGGCAGCGGCAGCGGCAGCGGCAGCGGCAGCGGGTGATGCGTCTTCGACTGGTGCAGCTTCTGAAATGGCAAAACGCGTTACAACAACAGAATCTCCCCACCCCACGCCCCCCACCACCCATCCCACCAGCGCGTACCTGTTGTGGACGGTGCCAGCTGCAGGCGTCTCTTGGCTAGCAGCGGATTGACTTTGCGCACCGGGATCGGCGTCGGCTTCGGTTTCGCGCTCTCAGTCTTTTGAATGGCGTTCAACTTCGGGCGGCTTTTCAGCTTGTTGGCCCCGCCTGCAGCGTGCGACACGGACGCGGCTTCGTTCTCGACTTTCTCGGCGCCTTCGTGGTCCCCCTCCTCCTTCACGTCGTTGTGATGAGTGCCCTCGACCGCGGAGTCGCCCTCGGCAGCCGCTGCGGGCGCCGCTTCAGTTGTGCGCGCGAGTTTGCCGCGCGGCAGCAAGCGATTTGCGCCGGGGCGGTTTATATTGAATCGCGATGGGCGGACAGCGGGCGCGCTCGCCGGCTTCTCCTCGCCGGCTGCTGACGACGACTCCCCGTCCGCGCCGCTGGCTGCCTCACCGGCTGCAGCGGGCGCCTTGGTGGTGCTGGTGGCGCGGCTGCGGCTCCGCAGGTTCAGCGTGGGGCGTCCGCGGAGAGAGCGGGCGGTGGTGCTGGAAACGGCTTCGCCGGAAACGGGCTCGTCGGCGTCGGCGTCTTCGTGGCCGGCGGGCTTCTCGGTGGTGGTGGTCGATCCGCGAATATTGAAGCGGTTGCGTGCTGCGTGTGCGGAAGGACGGGACGAAAGGTTAGAAAGCGCTTCGGCCGACTTGGGCTGTCAAACTTACGTCTGCCGCGTCCGAAGCCCGAGCTGACCGGCTTCGCCTCCTTCTTCTCCGCCACCTCCTCGTCGACCGCAGCGGGCGCTGCAGTGGTTCGGGGTGTAGCGCGACCGCGTCCTCCAATCGAGGGCCGAGCGAAGCGATCTGCGAGAAGATGGGATGGGGGGTGCATTAAGTTAGCAAGCCGAAACAACAAACGAGCGCCGCCAGTCGGCGCGTGACTTACTTCGGCCCGCCTTCGCCGTGGGCTCGGATGCCGCCGGCGCCTCGGTGGTGGTGGTGGTTGTGGTCGCCGTGCCCTTCGCCTTGTAGCGGTTGCGTCCTGCCGCCGCCAGACCTCCCCGCTTGCCGCCGAACAAGGAAGTCGGCGCTGCTGTCGTGGTGGTTGTCGTGGTCGTCGTGGTGGTCGTGGGCGCCTCGGTCGTGGTGGTGGACGTGGTCGTGGTCGTCGTCGAGCTGGGCGCCTCCTGCGCCAACGTGGTCAGTGCGTCCTCGTCGTCGGCGTTGGTGAGGCCGGGCAGCAGGGTGGTGGCGTCCGTGTCGGCGTCGGTCGTCAAGTCCATGTTGAAGTTCTCGTTGGCCAGGTGAGCGTACAGGTCGAGGGCGGCCTTCTGCATGGCTGGCGTTGTCTGCTCCGCTCCCTCCGCAGGCACCTCCGTCACGCCCTCGCCGTCGTTGGCTGCCTCCAGAGCGCTGTCGGCTTCCACTTGCTTCTCGGCGGCTTTGGCAGCGTCAGCGGCCGCGGCGGCTGCCTGCTCCTGCTCCAGGGCGAGCGCCGGCTTCGTGGCGTCCGCGTCGCTGCGGCTGCCCTTCGCCTGCTTCTCGTCGGTGTTGAAGGTGTCGCTGTCGACCAACTCCAGGCTGGGGCGCTTGACGCTGATCTTCCTCTTCTCGGCCGCATTCTCGGTGGAGTCGAGCGCCGGCGTGGGCGGCACGTCCACGTTCCTGCTGCGGCTGGGGAAGCGCGTGTTGGCGGGCAGCCGTTCGGGCTCGATGTCCTCGGGGTGCGCGATGCTGGACGAGCGTCCCTTGGCCTTGCCGCTCACCAGGTTGTTGTCGGCTGCCGACGCGGCGCTGTTACGCTCGATGTTGGTGTAGCGCGACTTGCCGCGCGTGTCCTTCTCTGCAGCTGCTGCTGCGGCGGCGGCGGAGGAGGCGGAGGCGGCGGAGGCGGCGGGTTTCGTCTTCTCGTCGCCCTCCTCGTCCTCCTCGTAGTAGTAGACGTACTCGTACTCGTACTCCTGGCCGTTGGGACCCTTCTTGATCTCGATGCGCGACTTCTTGTTGTTCTCCGAGCCGGCGGCGTCCAGGCTGATGGTCTGGTCGATGAAGCCCATGTCGACGTCGTCGTCCAGGGCGGCCTTCCTGCGGACGGGCGGCATCGTGGTCAGCACGACCGCAGGCGCTTCGGTCCGAGCCTCCGGACGCGACTTCCTCTTCTTCGACTGGCCGGCCGCGGCTCCCTTCTTGCGCTTGGCGTCCTTCGACTTCTGCTCCTCCTGCTGCGCCGCCTCGTCGATTTCGGCCTTGATGATGTCCAGCTCCTCCTGCTCGATGGCGCGCTTGGCCTCGATGCTCTTCATGACGTCCTCGTTGATGAGGGCGCTCAGCACGGGGTTCAGCTCGGGGCGCTCCTTGGTCGGCAGCAGGTTCATGGACTCCTGCAGCTGCACCAGGTCGGGGAAGTCGGAGTCGGTGTCGGTGCCGGTGTCGGAGGCGGTGTCAGTGGCGGTGGCGGTGGCGGTGGCGGTGGCGGTGTCGGTGGCGGTGGCGGTGGCGGTGTCGGTGTGGCGAAGCGACTTCGGCACGCTGCTGATCTTGTGCGCGGTCTGGAAGGCGTCGGAGCCGACGGCTTCGGGGCGTTTGTGGGAAGTCTCGAAGGGAGCCGCGTGCTCGACGCGAGTGCCGGCGGTGGTGGCGGCGTCCGTGGCCGAGTCGATGCTGTTGTCGGCGCAGCCCACCAGGGCGAGGCAGCCGAGAATGCAGCTGGAAGAGAAGAGAAGGAGGGGCGAATTAATAGAGACGCAGAGGGCTGGGGAGCGGGTGTCTTGATTGCTGATTCCTGGGGAAGGGGGCAGCTGACCCTACCACTGATACACACACTGACTGCACACAGTTTCAAGCCAATTTCGCACCAGTATGCCACGCACAACAAGAGAATTCAGAAGTATTGAGAATTACAGAAGCGACGACTTCAGTTTCTTGCACAAGCTTCGCTCCAGCAACGTTCGAGCTGCTGCTGGAACCAACATCAATTTGCGGCACACTGCAGCCGCTTCTCGACGGTGCCACCCACGCCGACGCAAATCACTCGGCATCCGCGCGTCGCCGGCAGACAGTCGCCATCGCCGCGCGTAGAAGCCGCTGCTGGATGATTAATTTTGCCACGGCGAATACCTGCTGCTGGCAAAATATTTCATAATCGGCAGCCGAAGCCAGTTTGCGGATGACGAAAACCCGCTGCAGCCGCCGTCGCCGTCGCCGGAACACGTAACCGTCCGAGCCGGTTGATCGGGTAGCCGCACCGAGAGCCGCCTGCCCGCGTCGCCGACCAGCGAAATGCCAAGCGGAGCGAAACGACGTGTTGGAGCCGAAATAGCATCAGCATCAGCAACAACACGGCACGGCACGGCACACCACGGCACGCCACGGCAGCGGCAATTAAGACCGGAGACGCTTTTCAAGGTCTTCGACGAGCGCAACAGGAATTTGTTTTTTTATTGAAATGAGCTGCGCGCAGTCGAGCTGGCAAAAACGGTGCCAACCACAGCTTAGCGCCTCCGCGGAGCGCGAGAAAGAAGTCGGCGAACAGGTTCTGAGCGAGCTACGTGTGGAGCCACGCATTCCAAGTGTTGCCACATCGTATGGAATTCCAGCGCTGACGAAGTGAAGAAGTGAAGAGGTGAAAAAGTGAAGAAAACGCTTCGGAACAGCAATCGCAATCGTGCAATTCAAAGAACGTGGAAGCGCAAGCGAAATAATTGCGATTTTAATGCGATTTTAATGCGATTTTACCGCGATTTGTCGGGGGACCAAGAAACTGCACAACGAAAACCTTAATAATCCGCACCCAAGTCATGCCACGCGCTACATCAGTCGAATATCAGCCGGCAGTGAATCACCCGTCCTCGCCGCCCACACACTCCCGCTGAAGACCTCTTGGGCACAACTGTACTTTCTGCCGCGTCATGGCGCTCCCTGCGCTTGCACGCTGTGCTGCGTTCACGCCACTCCACGAATCCCTCACGACGTCAGAGCCCTTCAACCTTCGATCGATGATTAATAATTGTGGCGATTAATTGAGTTGTGATTGCGCGCGGCACAACACCTCCCCTCCAGAGCCTCCGCGGCGGCGGGTCTGTCCAGCTGCCCATGTGTCAATATTGGTGCGTGTCAGCCATTTGTTGCCGCACGCAGAAGCTTTTTCATCGTTAAGTTTCGCAAATAAATCAACTGTTGCACGAAAATTGATAAATGAGTGGTGGGGGGGGAAACAAACAACTAATTAATTTTAAATAAGGAGAGCGCTCGCTAATTCCGTTATTATTAATGGCAGCGCATTATTCACCTACGGAGCGATCATTACCGCCGTTAATAAGGAGAAATCTCGCGACCAGTGAGATACATGCGAGTCCAATTAAAAATGGAATTGCTTCGGTTCTACACTGGAATAAAAGGCGAATCCTGTGAGAGCGTGAAGCAGCTCTCATCCTGGAGGAAGGCTTTGGTACGTCAAGAGGATCCACAGTTAAATGCGAAATGCGTAGACGTTGGAAGATAAGGATGAATTGATGAATTGCGTCGCTGACTTCAGAAAACATCACTCCGCGGTCGTGGAACTCCGGAAAAAATTGAGTTGTCGCTTCAAATCAAGTCTTGACTGATTTCTCGCCAATAACTCGGTGCCAGACATGGAATTGACTGAGAAAATACGTTTGGAGAGGTGAAAATAGCTGCTGTAGGCATTAAAAACGCACGGATTGGTTCGGAGTCAAGAGCACGTTCTGGCAATGGTGTCCCCCCCCCGTCTGATCTTTTCCTGATCTAACAGGAACGAAACTCAAAGTTTACCTTCCACTGCGGTCTGGTCGTTGGTCGGTGGCCACAAGGGCTTCTCTATAAATTCGCATAACACAAAAACTTGCTGCAAATCAACTCCTTTTGAAAGGTTTCGCCGTCACAGAAGGCTTTCCCTTCACCGCGCACCCTCGACCACACATAAGCTGGACGTAATTGTAAACCGCACACCGTCGCGTTTCACATTGCAGTGAAGAACCAAAAGCATCCTGCTTGCGAGGCGGAGTAGAAGGCCTTGAAAAAGTCAGTAAACTGCAAAATATATGAGTTAAAAAAAAAAAAGAAAAAAGCCGCCGCGTACTAAAACTGAAAGCGAGCAGCCGACTTCACTTGCAGCCACCTAAAAGTCGCAAAAACGCATTTAAAAACGATGCTTGTGGCAGTTTAGGCAACATTATGGCTGAATTACTCTGCCTGCCTGCTTTTGCAGCAGTTGCTGCCTTCCCCCCCCCCCTTCCGTGAACATATCATCTGCTTCTTCTTTTACCCGACTTGCATTCGAATGACCTTCAGCTGAGTGCCGACCAGCACCAGCAACTTCATAGATAAAAAGCGAGAGTTAGCAACGAAAAAGGGCTTCGTAAACAGGGAAACCGGCGCAGAGATGATGAGGGGAGTGAGGGAGGGTGAGGGAGGGTGAGGGAGGGTGAGGGAGGGTGAGGGGAGTGTAGGGCGATGAAGGGGAGAAGCGGAGGGTGAGCAGTTACACAACCGTTCCATGAAAAGAAACACAACAGCCACAGAAACGCATTCACGAAGCATGCGATTTTAGCATTAAAACGCACGTTTGTAGCCTTCAGCGTCATTAGTTTCTGTGGAAATCTGAAAACATTTGGAGAAACTGTGGTAGTTGTTGTTGTTGTTGTTGTTGTTGTTGTTGTTGTTGGTGCTGTTGGCACAAACAAGCATTAATTAGAGTTAATTGTTTCAAGACGAGTTTCTGTGCCGTTGTTTCGGTTGTTGCCACTAAAGCGAACACTATTTTCGAACTCCGCAGACAACAAAATACCAATTTGGCCAGCAACGGGCGGGCAGCGAATTCCAGCAACAGCTTCAGACCGCCGCGATGCCAAATCGGAGCGAACGCAATCTCAAGTCGAAGTGGAAGTCGTTGATCTGCACTTGACCGCATTAAATTGGGATCAAGTTTTCGGTGAGACTGACTGTTCAGCGGACTCCTCTGTGATTGTTGCGTGTCCGTCGTTGTTGTTTTCATGGCTTGTGGCAGAATAGGCCTATTACGACGACGGCTTTGCAGCTAATCAATCGCGGTATCGCTTTTACCGACTCGGGATTCCGACGGAGGTTGGCTACTGCGAGGTGTGGCTACTGAGTGCCAAAGTCTTTGTGAAATTGAAAGCTTTCCGTTAATTAGAACTGGTGGAAAACGAAAACGAACTGAAGTCCAGCAGCGAAATAGCGCTCGAAAAATCGACTCAGCTGAATTGGCCACAACAAAACATTGCAGAGTTTCAGCAACTTCTTTGGTCTCCACAAATGATTCTCATTTGATTTCTATTCGAATCGATGTCGGACTGGATCACTTTTTCCCCCTCACCGCTATTTCTGGTGTCATTCGAGTTCAGTAGAATCGGAGAAGCCGAAGAGTTTCGCACAATTTTTCCGGAAATTACTAAGAAACTCTACGAATTCATTTGCAATACGTTCAGGAAAACATTCAACAAATTCAGTCGCCTTCCTTCAACGTGATGTTTCATCATCAACAAAAGTCTGCCACGAACGCAATCGAAAGTAAATCAGAGCGGTGACGCAACGCTATTGACACACGAAGATCATTGAGATGTCGCGCCGGATTTCGTGTCGAATTACACGCCGAGCATTGGGAAAATTTTAATAGATCAAAATCGCTTTCGATTTCGGCCCCGCGAGCGTACGACGACTACGAGCGCCTTCACGCATTCGTGATTTCGGATTTCTGCTGCCTCAGTGTTGTGTGACGGACTCGTTTGCCGCCTGCGAAAAGGTCATAAATTCGCGGTGAAACGTGGCCATCGACGAGTAGTCGGTGCTGGAGATCCGTCTGCTATTTTCATGTCTCACACGTCTGCAGTCGCAAACGATAAAATGAATTTTATTCCAAAAACTGCTACGAATACTTGATTTCAGATGAACCCACAAAAACGCAAAAATACTCGCTGAGTTTTTATACTTTTGCTTCAGATTAAATTAAAATCAGTATTAAAATAACAAGGAAAATATCAATAAATGTACACAAAAAACTACAAAATTCGGTAGCCTACAAAATTCTGTAAGCGAATAAATAAATAAATAAATGGAAAATAGGCACTGAATTCGAGTTAATTAATTCGAGCCGGTAATCAAGACCTCCATCTCATAATTTCAGCTTAAGCCGGGAGTTGGATCGAAGCAAGAATCGATCGCGAACGATATTTTCTGCTTTATTCGCTGCGATTGGCAGTAAATTAGAATTTCAAAGCCAACAAATTCAGCTATCAAAACGAGGCTCGTGTCAGCTTGTGTATGAATTTCAGATTGCTGAATCGCTTCTTCGGAAGTTTGAATCTTAAAATCTCAATCTCGGTTGAGAGGCAAAAAAAAAAAAAAACTCCAATTCAAACTGGAAGTCTAAACCTGAAAGTTGATCAGATTATTATAAATTGAGAAACATTCGATTAAAATTCACAACATCTCAAGCAAATAAAAATTGCACTTTCATGAAATGAAACCGAAAAAATGCCAAAACTGAATTAAGAAATTCGAGAAAAAATTCATGTGCAGAATTACAACTGAACTGAAAATGTTGTTGAAATCATTTTCATGTGGCTTTCAATCGCTGAAACTGCGCTGGAGCGAACTTTAAAGGTTGCATATTTCAGCATGTGGCGGCGCCGCTGCCGCCAAGTGGTGCCACCTGAAGACGGGTTGCCATTCCGCACTCACGCCGCTGCTGTTGGTGCTGCTGCTCAAACGGGTTGGAGACCAGTTGCCGTTGCCGTTGCCGTTGCTGCTGAACGTGTTAAATGTCACTGTGTGCTTGCACTTGCATTCAAATGTATTCGTGCCGCTGCTGCTGCTGATTCCCGCTCCCCTCTTTCAATCAATTTTCAATAGTGCTGCTCTGCTCAGTCGTCGTTGCTTGCGTTGCTCGCATTGTTGCTGCTCAATTCAGTCGCAGCGATCCATTTGCATGCGTCAACAGCGGACACAACTATTGCATCAAGGCTGCGAATTGTTGTTTGTGTTGCTGACTGTGTAAAGAAATAAAGCAGCAGCAGCAGCAGCAGCGGCAACAACAGCAGCGACAACAACAGCAGCGGCAACAACAGCAGCGACAACAACAGCAGCGACAACAACAGCAGCGGCAACAACAGCAGCGGCAACAACAGCAGCAGCAATCTTGGCAGTTCAAAGGGAAGCGTGAACTTTTGTTTTCCGTTCAATTCAAGTGAATTCTTTTGTTTTTATGCAAAATAAAGTGAATGTTTTCCGTTGCTAGCAAAGCGTCGTCGCTTCATCGAAGTAACTAAAGACGTCGCGTCGCGTTCACTTTCGATGGCAAGAGAGTTCGACATTCAACGGCGTTGAAGAGAATGTGAGCAGAAATGTTGCATCAGCTGACAGCAGCTGACGAAATCGAGGAAGTGATAAATCGAAACGCACAGCGGATCAGAAGATCCGCCGCGCGTTTACTAAATCTCCGCACTGCTTACATTCACTTTTTGCTGAGTGCATTTGAACGCTCGGCGCCGTGGCAACGCGAAGAGGCTTCGAAAAGATGGATGGATGAATGGATTGACGTCGAAAAGACGTTTCGGTGGGAAGACTTTTGAAGGAATCTAAAGCGGACCTGCAATCGATCGCTGGAACTCTTCTCTGCAAAGGTCGCTGCTTATAATCGCTGCAACAGAATCCACTTCCTGGTGGTGGCGAAGCTCTTCGCGGACAGACACCGCAAAGTGCAGCCGCCAGCAGTCAGCCACCGGTGGTGTAGCACTCAAAAACGTTCGTTTACGAGCGAGCGGTTCGCCGCCACGAGAGCGTAACGACGAGAGTAGCTTGGCTGCAGCGGTTGCGGTTGCGGTTGCGCCTGCGCGTCGCAGTCTGACTGCTGCATCCCTGTTTTTCGCTCAGCCTCTCTAACTCTCTCACTCTCTGGTGGTTTGTTGGTTCGACCTTTTCTCGTTTTTATTGCGATGCAAGACCACCGCATTGCTGTTGACGCAAATACCAAAGTTAAAAGTTGTTAGGCAAACTCGAAGCAGACATCGGTGTCGGTGTGGCGGCGGCAGTGGCGAAGTAGCGGCGGCAGTGTCTGGCAGCGATCGTGCAGGAGGAGCGCGCGGTGAAGGAAGTGCAGGGTGACCAACTAAATCTACTCGCGTGTATGTCGTCGGTGGCGAGCCGAAGCAACGAAAGCGAAAGCGAGGCTGCAGCGACCGAAAACGAGTCGCAGTGCGCGGCGGCTGACAGCAGCACCGCACCGCAACCAACTGCGATGTTAAATTAGCACAGATTTGTTGCTGCTGCTGCTGCTGCTGCTGCTGTTGTTGTACTTTCTGCAATCTTGTTTACTACAACTGCGCGAGAGCAAAGATGCTGCTGCTGCGGCGGTGATGCTGCTGCTGCTGCTGCTGCTGCCGCTGTCGTTGTTCACTGTCGCTGTCGCTGTTCGCTGTCGTTGTTCGCTGTCGCTGTTCGCAGTTGGTTGTTATTGTTATTGTTGTTGTTGTTGTATTGGTGGTAAAACCCGTCGTCGTCATCATCGCGCGACCCATTTTATGGCTTCACTAATTTCTGGGTTTTTGTTTTTGGGTTGCCTGGCGCCGATCGAAATAAATAAAAATTACATAAGCTGAGTTTAAGCGAAAGTTTCCCCATTTTCAGGTGCACTTTGGACCGCAGAACTGTTTGGCTCAACCTTGGCTGAGCTTAAATTTGAAAATCGGGTGTTTTTTTTTTTTTTTGTAGCGGCGAAACTGCGAATGCAACTGCAGCGAAATGCAACTCGTGCGAGAATCGCTGGCATTAAATTTGCAACACCAGTTAAACGTCGAGAAAAAGTTATCGATTTAAAAATTAGAGACGAGAACGCGGAACTAAACTCAGTTTTTCTCTTCACTTGAACTGAGTTTGAGTCTGCCAGCAATGAAGGAAATTGAAGGAATTGAATCGAAAAGATGGCAACTTTTGTCTTTACTGATTTGCCGTTGTTGTTGTTGTTGCTGCTGTTGTTGTTGTTGCTGCTCTTGTTGTTGTTGTGCGGTGGGTGCGCTTGCGTACAACTTCCCGCATGAAGTTTGACATTTAAAAACTGGCAGTCGCGGTGGCAATAAAGCAACAACAGCACCAACTACAACAACAACAACAAGTCCCGTTTTGCACTATTTAGCAAAACTGGATTAAACTCGTTTGAATTTTTTAATGCTTTTGATTTTGATTTTTTTTCATTTTTTCATGTTGTTGTTGCTGTAGAGAGAAGGAAAAAAAAGTGGTTAGCATGAATTAAAGGTAGACAACTTCAACTTTTATTGCTGCCGCTGCCGTTGTTGTTGTTGCTTTAGTTGGCGCAACAATTGCAGCAACAGCAACAGAAAGTCGTGTGCGCACCACAATAGCAACAACAACAACAACAACAACAGCCTAGACAACTAATAAAATAAAACTTGAAAACGTCCTCCCCTGTCTGTCTCACTCGCTCTCTCTCTCTCACTCTATCTCTCTCCCACTCTCACTCTTCTCCTTCCACGCTTTCCAACACAAAAAACCTTCCACGCTCGCACATCCTGCTTCTTCTTCTTCTTCTTCTCGCGCAGCCGTCGCCACCACCGACGCCGCCGAAATATTTTCAAAACTTGTTATTTTCACGAGTTGCAAGTACTTTTTTGAAGCAATAAATTTGAATTCCTTAAAAGTTGCTGTTGCTGGAGCTGGAGCTGCATAAATTTTGAGTTGAGGCCAACATTTCGCTAAATTTCGTGCAGCAGCAGCAGCAGCAGTTGTTGTTGTTGCTCTCGCTGTTGTTGTTGCTCTCGCTGTTGTTGTTCTCGTTGTTTAGTAAGCAATAAAACCGTTATTCACGCCTAGTTTAACACGTGATGTGTGTGTGTGTGTGTGTGTTTTTGGCGAAGTCTTGCAAATTTATTGCTTCTCTTGTCGTTCCTGAAGGAGCGCAACTAGGAACACTGGAACTCGTGCTACCTTCCAGTATTCCAGCGAGTAACACGAGCTCCTTGCACGGCTTGGAATTGTTCGTTTTTTTTTTCCTTTCGAGAGGTCGCGGTTTTCGTAAGCTCAACCGAGCTCAACCGAGTCTCTCACGTCCTGGAATCGTCAACGTAACGCAGTGAGAAGGGAGTGAATTTTACTCCTCAAAACGTAACAAAACTGCGTCTGGATGAAGATGGTCGTTCTGTCCCACAGTGCAAAATTTTCGGCGAGGCAGCTGCTCGGCAGCTGCTCGGCAGAGCGTTAAAAACTTTTAAAAGGCAACAGAAATACATTACATTACAACAAAAAGCGGGGAGCGAAAAATTTTGCGTGGCGCAGAGATTCACGTAGGATTTGCGTGCGTGTTGCACGAGTTTTTCGCAGTTTTTAATACTTGAACGCGCAACCGCAGCAACTGCAGTTTGTACAGCCGAACAAGTTTGGAAGCGCGTCGCGGGATTCTTCTACTTACATTTTAAGCAGCATTTTGAAGTTTTTGGTGTTCTTTAGTCGCCGAGTGTTGCGGCAAATCGTCTCCCACTTCGTTGTGTCTCGTGGTTCCGCAGCAGTTTTGCACACTCGGGCTGGAGTTTCGCGACTCGCGACTCGGCTTTCACTTTCTGCACTCGCACGCCGTGACAAACGACGACGACGAGGACGAGGATGAGACGACGACGACGATTAGACGATGAAACGACGATTAGACGACGAGACGACGATGAGACGACGACGACGATGAGACGACGAGACGACGATGAACGCGCGTCTCTTGTTGTGGACAGCGTTTCCGCAGTGCTGACTGACCGTTGGATTGGCGTGGAAGTCCGTGGGCTCGGCAATCGATGGACTGCCACACAAGTGTTTGACTCGCTGGCGCTGAGTGGAGTGAAGTGGAGTTGAGTCGAGTTCGGTTTCAGTTTCGGTTTCTCGTTGCGTGTGAGTGAGGGAAGCACGCGGGCCGCGTTGGTTTCACAAGCGCGGCTGCAACACTTCTCGGCTCTCGGGCGCTCGGGCTCTGACTGCTGGTGGATGCGTGGTGCGCACCGCGTCGAAGTCACTTTTGCTTTCGTTGCTCGTCGAGACGCTAATGACGCGCTGCTGCGGGCCGCAGGCAGTCGCAGCGATCGCGCGCAGACCGAGCGGTACGCGGCGACAGTGCGACGGGCGACACGAGTGCGACGGGCGACACGAGTGCGACGGGCGACACGATCAGCGCCGAAGTTGCGGGAGGAGACGCGGCACCGAACGAGTCACCGAACGAGTCACCGACGAGTGGTGTGGGTCGACGGCGTCGGCCGGCCGGAGATGAAATCAGTGAAGCCACTCAAGACGACGCGACAGGCAGCGGGCAGCCGGTTGCGTGGCGAAAACCGAAGAAGCGACCAAGGAACGTCGCGCGTGGTTCGGGGGGGGGCGGTGGAGCAGCAGGCGAGTGTTTTAGCCGATCTCAACCGCACGTGAAACGCGTCCAAACTCGATACACGCAGCCACACGAATGCAAGCGCGCTCGTGCAGACGGTAAGTTTTGAAGTTACCACAGCAGCTGCTGGCGACGGCGGTGCCGCGTCTGCTGGCGCTCTCGTTTGCGCTGCTGCTGCGCTCGATGCTGCGATGGCTGGTGCTGTCGTTGTTGTTGCTGCTGCTGCTGCTGCTGCCGCTGCCGTTTCTGTTGTTGTGTTGCCCACCTGAAACTGTTGTAATCGCGCCTGCAGCCACTCCAACTCAGTTGTAGCTTCAGCTGCTCGCTCTCCGCGGCTGAGCGCACACTTTTCGCAGCCACTGTAACGTGCCGCTCGCTCGAGTGTTTAATCCTCTGTTGTCGCTGTCTCTCTCTCTTCGACTCTCGCTCCTCTTCGACTCTCTCTCCTCTTCGACTCTCGCTCCTCTTCGACTTCACTCCTCTTCGACTCTCCCTCCTCTCTTCGTTTATCTCTCCTGTGCGAGGAACACTTCGCCGACTGAGCACTCTGGCGGTGCCGCGTCGCTGGCTCTACTTTTGTATCCGCGTACGAGCGACTCGCAGCTCGCGACTCGCGGCTCGTCTCTGGTGTCGCGTACGAGTGTCTGCAATGAAAAGAGACGCAGAAATGCGGACAAATTAGTTGATATTTAGTGTCTCGTGATCGTGATTTATTAATCCCGTCTCCCCCCTCCCCCGCTTCGCCACACGCTGCACCCGCTCGCGCTCTTCCGAGGTGCCGCGCTCATTTCCTATTATTTCATCTTGCCAATCTGCCTCCGTTTTTATGCAACCAGAAGACACTCGGCCGCCGCGCGTCCCCGAGACGCGTTCATCGCCGCGCGGCTCGAGTGGCGGATGTGGGTTACGCTGGTGTTGCCGCCGCAGTGTGCGAGGCGGCCGCAGTGTGCGTGGTGGCCGTGGTGTGCGTGGCTGCCGTTAGATCAGCGCGAACGCCGCGTTTTATCATCGGCGCGTGCCGCTCGTGAACGCAGGCTGGTCATGAAAGCAGCGGCGGCGGTCACGATTTCGGCTTCTGCAGCGGAAGGGTCAGCAGCGCCCCTCGGACCTCGCGAGGACCCGCGAGGAGCGTCGAACTACAGCGGACCGACATTTGATTTGGTTTGATTTTGCATTTTGTTGCGTCTCTTAAATTTTATTAATGCGATTTTAAGCTTTTTCATGCATTTGCGGGGAATGTTTTCGGCTTCTTCGTCGTCTTCTTCTTCTTCCTTCTTCTACTTCTTCTTCTTCCTTCTTCTTCTTCTTCTTGGCGAGCTGCGATTTCATCAACTCGCCGAATTGCGATTGCAATTACAAACTCAGCTTGACGCGCGCTCAGCTTCTTGCAGCGCACATTGCAAGAATTTCGAATGCACGAAATGTAGCCACCCAGGCAACAACAACAACAACCACAGCAACAGCAACAACATGACAAAAGTGATGCCAGTTAGTGGAAATTCTTGATCTGCATAAAAATATCGAGTTGTTGAGCTGAGTTGAGCTCAGACGGGGGGAGCCGAAGTTGCTTTTGGTTTTTTGGAACTTGGAACTCGTGATTCAGCGAGCGATTCTGGGCTGCGCACGCACACACGCGCACACCGCGACACGAGCTACAGAAGCAGCTACGGCAACAACAAACGAAGGGCAGCCATTCGAGGCATTTGAATGCAGCGTGGCAACTCGCGCGATTCCGAGGAATTACGAGGCGATTCAAACGGCTTTTTCACGCCACCGCGAGAGCAGCCGAGAGAGCAGCGGACGGACGGACCGACCTGTTGCTTGCTGACTCCGGCTGCAGCATGAAACGCAGCGAAAACCTGACGTACTTAAAAAATGCCAAAGTGACAGAATGAGAGAAAAAAAAAGAAGCTGAATCTCATCGAGGTGGTAAAAATGATAAAATGGCAAAAATGTTGTTCACCTTTTGCATTCAGCATTCAGCAGCAACACATGCAGACACCTGAGCACACACACACACACACATGCACACTCACACGCACTCACACATGCACACTCACACCAACACAGACGCTCGTGCGTCCAGTTGGCAGGCGGCAGGCGGCAGTCGACAGTCGGCGTCGACGTTTTCTATGCAAATCGAGGAGTTGCTGACTTTTTCGCTTTAATTTTTCGCTTTAATTTTAATTTTAAGTTAATTCTGGTTGCCGTTTCTTTCTGGTTGCGGCGACATTTAATTCTGCGCTGCTGCTGCTGCTTGGCTGGCGATTATCAAAAGCAGTCTTCGAATTTAATCCCTCTCTGGCTGCCGTTTACTTGCTGTTTCTCTCATTCTTTCGCTGCTGATCGCGTGGCTCTGAATTGCTGCTGCCGAACGGGCTGACTTGCGACTTCTCGCAGCCGCTGATAATCGCGGCTCAGAAGCCGTCAGCTCGCCAGCTCGGCTTTCGTGGGTCTTTAAAAGCAGCGGCGACCTCATGTGTGGACGAATATTAATTTTGCTAGACTGCTGCTGCCGCTGCCGCTGCTGCTGCTGCTGCTGCTGCTGCTGCTGCTGCTGTCGTAATTGTGCAACTTTAATGGGTGGCTGGTGGTCGCCAGAAGTTCCGAACTCGCGATCAACTGATGAAAAGTGAGCGGGGTCTCGCCTGTCTTTCCCTCCGCAGCGTTACTGCGAATGTCCTGCGAGAAGGACACGCCCACCGCCGCCCATATTTAACCAGATATCGGCCGCAATCGCGTCGAACGCGTCGCCGACATCGCGTCGCATCCGCTGAGGCAAAACTTCCGCCTGCTGCACGCGTGGCAACGCTGGCTTCGCTGTGTGTTCGGAAATGCGGACGACTGAAAATCAATTACATCGCGCTGGCCACGCGTGTGCGTTTTCCGCAGCGCCAGCACGCGGCATCAGTTGCCTCATCGACTCGCCGCAGCCAGCGCGCGGACTTCGGCCTGCAAGCCGTCCGCAGCCGCGCTGAGCGACGCGAGGGAATCCGTGGACCGCCAAGCGGAAAACGCGAAGAATGTCGGCAGCGAGAAGAAGTCGGCAGCGAGAAGAAGTCGGCAGCGAGAAGAAGCGGCACTCGGCGCGGTTCTGCAGTCGCTTCACTCGATGGTGCGGCGCGATGTGCGGCAAGACGGACGCTGTTAACTAGAGCAAGCACAACAACAGCAACAACAACGACAACAACAACGACAGCACTGCCAACATTTAATAACGAACGCAATTAATTGCGCTGCAAGCAACAACTGGACGCCGCAACGAGTAGCGACAGCGATTAATCAGCGAACGACAGGCGAGTCTGCAATGAAGCGGCGCAAAGTTTGTTCAGCGAACTGAAACGAAAGCTGTGGCGGCCACCGATTGGTATTCCGTTCCGGTTGCACCAACCAACTGCTTGCGGACGCGTCGCTGCCCACTTCTTGTGCATGCGACGCGAGCAGAGCGCATGAAATCCGCCAAGAGCGTCCTCGAGGATGTCGTCGTCGTCGTCGTCGCTCGCTTGCGCTTCTGCGAATTTCAGTTTGCTCGAGCGCTGCGCTGCGCTTTCGAGGAGTGGCGCGCGAACGAACCTGCATGCAAAAAACGCCATAAAAGGCTGAAAACACGAAATTATTTCGGCGCACCAAAAAGTGCCGAAGAGGACGGACGCGTTTTTTCTTGACTTTTTTACGCCGCAAAGAATTGTCGTGTCTGCGTGCGCGCTGGAGTGTCGAGGGGGGGTTTTGTTGTGTCGGGGGGGGGGGGGGGGGATTAATTTATGCCTGTAATCATTATGCAAGCGAGCAGCTGAGAGCGGCTTTCGAGGCAGAATTACGTAAGCCTTCGTAAGCCGGGCACGTCGTGAATATAATTTCGGTACTTTTCCGGACGAATGCTCGGCCGGCTCGTTTGTCTGGACGGATGGATGGACGGATGGATGGACGACTGGATGGACGAGTTGGACGGTGGATGGACGGCTGGCTGAGTTGCCTGGAAGCAGAAGCCGAAAGAACTCTGGAAAGTCAATGACTTCTTTACGAGGTGAATACGACGAACGACGACGAACGACGACGAACGACGACAAACGACGACGACGACGACGACGACGATGATGACGAGGCGACGGTGATGATGATGGCGAGGCGACGCTGATGGATGAAGCAGCTGCGTGTTTTACAGGAAGATTTTCAGCATTCTGCGCGCTGTTTAGCTCTGCAATTCACACACGATTCTCGGAGAAAAAGAAGTCAAGAGAGTCGAGAGAGAGGGAGTGAGAAGCCATTTAATTACTTTATACACATCAAAACGCATGCAATTCCTGAGTTACTGACGAGTTACTGACTTCACTCCGCCGCTCCCTTCACCCCAGCGAGATTCGATGCAACCGCAAGAAGAGCCGAGAAATTCAAGAAGCCAAAACCACAAAAAAATGTTGTTTACAAAAATGCCTTGAAATCAGAAGACGAAGACGACGACGACGACGACGACGACGACGACGCCTTCAATTCGAAGCTGATTCACTTGCCGTGGGCTGGATTTCGTTAGAATTGCTGTGGATTTTTTGACTGACTTTTACTGATTTTCGCGGAAGTGCAGACGTGGATTTCGAGCTGCTTACGAGGAGCGGCGCGCTGGCTGCCTCGCATCGCTCGACTTGCGGAGCGGGAAGATTGCGCGCCCCCGCAGCGCTGCCAGCGAGTTGCGAGTATTTTTGGCGGCACGCAGCAGCACGATGACGTTGACGTTGTCCGCGCTCGCCTTGATAGTGACCGAGTCAGTCGGCGAGTCGGTGAGTCGGCGAGTCGTTGAGTTGTTGAGTCGTCGAGTCGGTTAGTCGTTGAGTCGGCGAGTCGTTGAGTCGGCGAGTCGTTGAGTCGGCGAGTCGTTGAGTCGGCGAGTCGTTGAGTCGGCGAGTCGTTGAGTCGGCGAGTCGTTGAGTCGGCGAGTCGTTGAGTCGGCGAGTCGTTGAGTCGGCGAGTCGTTGAATCGTCGGGGTGCGCCGAGCGGCAGTAGCGAGCGCCGAGCGGCAGTAGCGAGCGAACAATGCGAGGCGCGCTCACCGCGTTGTTACGCGCTGCGTGGCGGCGGCGGCTCTCCTCGCGTTTTCGCGCGACACTTTTGTGGGCCGCGCGACACTTTTGTTGGCCGCGCGACACTTTTGTTGGTCGCGCGACACTTTTGTTGGCCGCGCGCCGCAAGCGACAGCGAGAGAGCAACGACGAGTCCGACCGGTTGGCCGAAACGCCGTCCGAAGATTGCGTAACACGCTCAGCAGCTCGCTGAAATGTCAAGCAGCTCGCGAAGCAGCTGAGGTGGCGTCCGGCCGCTCGAGTTCCCCGTCAATCGCAGCGAGAGAGATCTCGAGGTGGAACTCGTTTGCTTCTGATTCGGAGTTGCGTTGGCGCTGGCAAAGGATTTCCAACGAATTCCAGTTGCGCGAAAATTCAACCGAAATTGATTCTGCGTATTTTATAATTCGCGACGCTCTCCTCGCAACTGAAATGCTGGCCTTCAACTTGTTGGTCGCGAGTCGTGATATTCCTCAAATTTGATCCTCGCCGACGCTGCGAGTTGGCCGAGCTGCGAATTTCTACACTCGGATTTTGTTGGCAACGCATTGCAATTGCAAACTTTCACAGGCTAAATTTTACTCACCACTCGCAAAAGCGAAGAAAATCCCACGTCAAGCTCGACGATTTGGTGAATGCAAGTGAAACGACAACAACGACAGTTATTTCTAAAATGCAAGCAACAACAACTGCAACAACTGTAACTACAACAACAACTGCAACTATACAACGACAACAACAACAACAACGACAGCAACGCCAACACGAAACTTTGCAGAAAAAGTGAAGAGATTTCACTTCGTCGAGACTTTGAAGAAACCAGCAACAATTGCCGGTCAACAGTGTTGCCAACCACCACAACAACAACCACCACAACAACAACCACCACAACAACAACCACCACAACAACAACAACTACCAGCTAAACGCACAAACAACTTTCATTGCTATTAAAAAGTTGTAGAAATTGCATTGAACTTTGAAAAAACTCACTTTTGCAAATATTCTCCGCTTTTTCTCCTTCGAATTCTTGTGAATTCTTGCGAAGTTTTATTTCTGCGATTCAAGTGGACTTTTTTTTGTCAAGATTTACACTCAACTCTACAAAAAAGAGAGAAAACGTTTGTCTTGCGAGAAAACTCGAGCTGTAAGTGAAAATTTCCTGTGCGTCCAACTTCTTTCACCGACTCGCTGTTAATGTTGCGGGTTTCGCTGGTGGCGCGATTGCTGCCTCGACTGCTGCCTCGATTGCTGCCTCGATTGTTGGCTCGATTGTTGGCTCGATTGCTGGCCAGGACAGCCGCTGACTTTGGCACTGAACGAGTGGACCGAATGCACGTGACCAGCGTTGCCAAGTGCGCGGCGGTGCGCGCGGTTCGACGGACCGCCAGACGCACTGCGATGCAATTGGAAGCGCGGTAACGGTGCGCGTGCAGCTAACTGTAAAGCAGCCGTTTTCGAGGGACTGCATAGAATTCGAATTTCGGAATTCGGGGCTCGAATGAGGCGGCTTCGAGCGGCTTTAATTTAATGGTGGTCTTCAAATTTACGTGACTTTTTTTAGTTGTAATGAAATGAAATGAAGCGTCACGTCGTCGCCTCTCGCCAGCCACGGCAGACGTGACGTCACCACCTGCCCGCCACTCGCGCCGCAGAAGCGACGAAAGCCTGCCCGCCGTACGAAAGCCGGATCATCAGGAAATCGCAGCAGAGAATCGCAGCAGGGACGAGCATAAAAAACTAATTAAAATTACGAGTAACAACAGCAACGACAACGACAAACACAACGACGACGACGATGACGACGACGACGACGACGACGACGACGACGACGACGACGACGACGACGACGACGACGACGACGACGACGACGACGATGACGACGACGACGACGACGACGATAACGACGACGACAACGACGACAACGAGGACGACGACGACAACGACGACAACGACAACGAAGACGACGACGACGACAACGACGACGACAACGATAACGACAACGACAACGACAACGAAGACGACGACAACGAAGACGACAACGAAGACGACGACAACGACAACGACAACGACGACGACGACGACACCATCCACGTTTCGTGTGGAATTACAATGTTGTGTTTTTCCATGAATTCGCTTCCAGCGAACTTGCTTCTCTCTCGCCTTCGCTGGAAGCGCGCAACCAGTTTTCGAACGCAACGACGTAGAAAACCCATCGCAGCCAATTAATTAGAATTAACAACAGCGGCGGCGGCGGCGACGACAAGCAGGACGACGCAAATCGAATCCCTAACATTTGATATTTTTAGCGGCAGCGGCCTTTGAAGCCGCGTCGCGTCGCCTCGCGTTCCGAAACAGAAAAAGTCACGCCACACCCGAAATACTTGTTCTGCCAGCGAGAACCGAAGCTCACGCTTTGCGAAACCTTTTTTACATACATTTAATAATAAAAAAATAAAATAAAAGCGAGAAACGCAGGAAAAACTAGCGGCGCGGGGTTGTGAATACAAAAGCGTGGAAAGTGAAGAGCATGGAATGAAATTAATAATTGAAGCGCATTTTCGGTTATTGAAAAAAAGGTGATGAAAGAAAACGCTGGAACACAATGGCGCTGCTTGAGTGCAGCGTTTTTATACGTGCGGATAAAACGCGAATTAAACGCGCATAAAACGCGTTAATCACTCGGTCGTAAAATCGTGAAAAAATGCAGCGCTGAAATTCGCACCTTCGAACGGCTGCACAAAAAGTCAAAACAACAAACACAAGACGACAGCAACAACAACAACACCAACCTACTACGTGTCGTGCAACACTGAAATTGAGCGGCGAATTCCGCTCAACGGCGCCTTCTGTAGGATTTCGTTCGCAGCAAAAGCGTAGCGAAATTTATTCCAAAATAACAGCGACAGTAATTCCGGCGATTAAAACAGCAAGAACAACAACAGCGAAATTAATTGGAAAGCCTGGCTGGCTGGCTGGCCGCTGGTGGCTGCATTTTTATTCAAATAGCAAAGAAAACAGCGTGGAGGAGAAGCAAAAAATTACTCAAGTCTTGTAAACAAAAGCAAAGAAAGGAGTGACCACGAGTACTCAGAAAGAGCAAAGAAAAGCAGGCAAACAACCGCAACAACAACAACAACCTGAAGTGGTTTTTAAGTGCTCAACGTTGGCTCTCCGTCGCCTCTCCGTCCCTGCGAAGTGAAATCTGCATGAAGTTGAGCTGAAATCTCTTCCACTTGAAAAATACTCGCAAAACGCTCTGCAAGAACATGGAAGTCAGCCGGAGCGCGGAGCGGAAGCCGAATTCGAACTTGAATTATTTATTATTCGAACTGCAAGATTTTAGCTACTGAACGCCCCTCCAACGCTTCGATTAATCAAAAGTTGTACTAGAAATCGCTTCAAAAAATGAGTGAGTGCTGCATATTTTTCGCATCGGCTTTAAAAGTTCCCAGGAAAGTTCTCAACTCGGCGAAAAGCACTTAAAAGCAACAACAAGCAAGGAGAGACATAATTTAAAAATACTGGTAACTACAACAACAGCGAACAGTGAGCAGTCGTCGACTCATTTGTACGCCACGAATTAAAGCAAAACCGATGCTTTTAAGACTGTTTTGTGTGCGGCCTGAAAGTATGCAACGGAAATTTCGGAATTTCTAGCGCGTTCAACTTGGCGTCCCTCCGACAGAGCGACAGGGCGACAGGGTGCCTCTTGTGATGAGAAACCAGAGAGGACGTCAATGGTGGTGAACTGTAAAAAAAGAAGAGGCAAGTTTATGCTACGTACCGTTATTTAGTTCATTTCTCTGCTTCCTATTGCCAGCTGTGTGTATGCGAAATTAATTAAACGTCGTTGCAAGCAGAGGAACAGCCAGGAGAAAAGAACCAGAAGAAGAAGAAGAAGCAGCAGAAGCACTCATTTCATTTTTGGGTCGCCTTTGAATGAAGCTGAACGGAATGAAGCGCCAGCTAGCAAGCTTCTCATTACCTGCCCTGTACTCGTGCGCAGCACTTGAGTAATTAATATCAATCTTCCATTTTCGGCTGGGAGTTTTTTAATATTGAAAATGCATGCATTTTAGGCGCCACCCTCCCCCCTTCTTTCTTGACCTACTTTTCACTCCAAAAGTGATCTGCTTTCACCTCCGAGAGCAGCGAGAATGCGTTTCGGTATCGTGTGCTGCTGCTGCTGCTGCTGCTGCTGCTGCCGCTGCCACTCGACAGCCGCACCGCTGAGTAGAAATGAAACGCAAAATCCCGCTACATTGCACACTCATAGAAGAAAACTGCGCATTGGCCTCCTGCATTTGGCTGCAATTAGAGGTGATTAAAGGGCTTCCGGCGGCAGTGGAGTGTGCAAGCATTGGATGAAATGCATTTCTAGCATGTTTATTCGATCAAGAAGTTGTCGTCATTCTCGCAGTCATACGCGCGCGCATTTCGTGGCAGCAGCGAAGTTGTATGCATGCAATCAACTTAATGAATTACGGTGAAAATAACTGCACTTCAAGTGGTGGTGGAAGAGTTTCTCTTAGATTTCCTTAGCAGCAAAGAACATCGCGTCCGCTGAAGAGCGCAACGCTGAGAGAAGACTGAAGATGAAGAGCAGCAAGAGGAGAAACACCTGCTGCGACACCCAACAATCGCTCCAAAAACCATCAATTTCTTTATTATTACCATTCTTCCCGAATTTAGTTGTTTGCTCGTCTCAGCGAAAGAACGAACGATAGAAAATCGCAAAATCCAGGAATCGAAAATTTAATATTATTCAAAACTAGCGCAAAAATCCACACTGCATCAATTAATTCGCAGTGTTTGTATTTGAAATCAGTTACTTTTAATTGAAGAAATTCAAAATAAATTGCATTTCACTTTGAACTCCTTTTTTTCAGGAGAGCTTCGGCGCTTTTCCGACTTCCGAAAACAGCAGATCAATCAGTTTATATCGCGCTTTTAATATATGAAAATAAATAAAATATATTTTTTTATTTACATATAATAAAAGCTTTGAAACAGCAACAACAGCGTGAAATTATCGACCGCATCAGCAGCACGACAACGAGGTGCAGAGTATGCCGTCCCAACAACAGCATCAACTCCACCAACTCCACCACCAACAACAACAACAACAACAACAACTACTACTACAACAAACGCGACAATAATTTCTGGCTTCTGTTTATAACGGTTAGTCAACTGGACCGTGTCACGCCGTTATTCTTTATCGCATCGAAAAAAGGTTAAAAAATAGTGATGAATTTTTTGTGGTCAGCTTTTTTGTGCGATTGCAGGCGCTACATTTCACATATTTTTTCCTCCACAGCGAAAACATGACAAACATGGATGTCCGAGCTGAGAGGCTGAAATCTACGAGTAATTTAAGCCACTGACGGCCTACATTCAACGGGCTACGAATGGTTGGCTTGCATGAGCTGGCAATTAGTTGACAATTAGAGAGAAAAAAACGCAAGAAATACCCACCAAATACTCGAAAGAAATAGAGGAATGAAAGATTATCTAGCGACTTGCAACGTGGTGCTTAATTTGGATCCTCCAACTCGATAGAATGCGTTCTCTGATTTTGAATCTACTATAAAAAAAGCACGCATATTATTCTGGAATCCTCCGGTAAAACCTCGAATGAGATTTGCTTTTACGAAGTCTCGTCTCATTTCTCTCTCTTGTGGTTAAGTATTTCTGTTAGTTATATTTTAGTTGAGAGAAAATATTAATCACGATAACCATCCCCAGCTCACTCAGTTTGGTATTCTTCGCGGCTATGTGGGCAATTCCGTCCTGGCTTTCAGCAAAGTGGATGCAATACATTTCGCAGATTGTCGAAGGTCCTGAGCCGACCAGTAACTTCAACACGGACCAGCAGTTGTATCCACTGCTTACGAGTACCCAGTGTTCTGTCCACTTGCCTGCATGAAGCCACTAAATCATTCAAACGGCTTGCTCGACACCATCATCGACAGCCACTTTCGCTTGTTAATCAGGGAACGGAGGAGAGAATAACCGCATGACATCAGAGCTGAGATGCTTGACGATTGCAGACATCGGGATGAGGGCGTCTAGAATTTCAACGCCTACAGATCAAGTTTTCTTAGGCGACTCGACTCAAAACCAGTCTGAACTTGCAAAGACACGCACAGGCCACGAGGATGTCCTGATTATCGTTCAACAACTCACAAGCGGACACACGCGCAGATTCACATTCAACTGCACTTGTATGTCACACGAGGAAGGAAGGAAGGAGGGAAGGATGTGTGAACCTGCTTTGATATGCGTGCGCATAAAATATATTAACAATTTATTTCATTTATCAGCAGTTCCCTTCATGTGATGAGATTCCAAATTATATTCCTGGAAGAGAACGGACGCGCGCCGGAGGCCGAAACTTTCGATAAATAATCGCGCGTGGGACAGAAGTGCAAATTAAGCAGTGAAAACTCAGTACAAACAGTAAGAAAAACCAACAACTATCTTTAATTATTAGTAATTATTAATACATATGTAATTATCAAGTTAATAAGTAAATAATTCATGGATATATATATCAATCATTTGTCAAATACGTTTGATGTTCAGACGAAGAACATTGGGTTGTGTTGCAATAAATCCTTCTTGACCAAACGTGTTTCATACTCGATGTTGGGGTTGGAAAATTGCTTCTCTCTACAAATGAGAAACGCTTTCATGTAGAAGGCAATGGCCTCCTCTTATCGAATTTAAACCTACCCCTGATAATAGGCTCGGCCCCGAGTTGCCACCAAATGGGCGAGGTAAGTCGGCTCCGGGTACGCTATGGTTCGGTACTGCCGCACGAACATGTAGCACAGATGTACAGTCATTGCATTTATATCTTCCAATGCCATTCCGGCGTCATCTGCGATTACGTTGTAGCGTGTTGGTCTGGAAGAGGCCTGGTCGGGGTGGTCGTTGGCCACGAAGAACTCCGTCTCACTGGGGTGGGCAACCTCCCCGTCCGTGGTCGGGAAGGAGAGTGTGTGGTGGCTCCTGCTGGAGACGATGCACGTCAACTTGGGGTAACACTTCATCTGGAAATACACACGGAAGGCAATACTTCAGCCCTAGCTTTGGCTCTCAGCCTACTCACCCCAGCGCAAGCCGCGCGTATGCGACGCAATTCGTAGCTCTTCACTAGACGGAAGTTGCCCTCGGAGACACCGTCACGGTAATACACGATATGACTGGGATATATGCCACGACTCGACAAGTAGGCTCGAAGAAAACGCGATATAGCGTCCTCAAAGTCCTCGATAATCTCGCTGGACAACTGTAGTTGGTGCTGCATGTTGTACTTAGCCCCGTCGACGTCATTCGAGGCGGCCATGCCCACCACTCTCGGAGAGTGCCTCTGGTCGGCCAAAGGGCGGGTCACATAAGCACCCATGAACATAATGTTCTCCAGTGGGAAGTTGTAGTCCTCCTGGACTCGATGAATTGCCCCATTTAGCTTCACACTGACTTTCTCTAAAATGTGTTTTATGGATAGAAATTGTTTTCTGTGGATGGTCTCCTCCTTTATGCACTGGGTGAGTATCCCGACCTTCAGCTCGGCCTGCTGTTTTATTTGAGCGTATGAGATGCCGGATCTCGGGATGACCACGAAGATCAGCTCGTATTTCTTGTCTTTGAGTGTCTGCAGAGTTGGTGTTAAGTTATCGAACTGGATGATTTCGACATTCGTAGACAGACAGATGTTCAGTTTATTTGCCATATTGGACACCTGTATAAAAATACGGTTGTGTGTGCAGGTTAGACTGACATACCTCTAAATAGGTCTTTAGGACCAGTAATGCGCTCGTAATGATAATGATAAAATGATAGAATGAATCCTTGCCCGTGATGTTGGTGCTGATCTCGTTACTGATTCTAGTTTCTATACATCACCTGAATCCTCTCTACGGAGTGCCTGTCCACTTAGTATGAAATGTAAGCGGGGATACTAACCTATTTCGCCCATTTCGCCCATTTTTGTCACGTTTTCTTGCGATGTCTCTATTCGTCCTCCTGTAATCGTGATTCCAGTCTGTTTGTCCAGACAGACAGATGGACAAACAGACCGACAGACCGAGGACAGCAGAGCTGATCTACTCTGTATATATTGTACCTACTCGTGTCTCTGCGCCATTCTTGTCTGCGCCATTCTTCGGGTGTAGGGTACAAAGAATGAAGCATCGTGAAAACGCGTGACTATTCTCAAATAATATGACCATCGGAGGTCCTCAAGTCGCGCGCATTTTTAGTTATTCTCAATAAAATTAAACAGGGCCTCTCCTCTCAGTCTCGTTTGTACTCACCTCCTTGAAAAAGGCCCACAGAGTGTGGTAGGAGAGGCGGCCTTGATTGCTGTGGATGGCTGCCCACTGGTGACACTGCGACATCTTGACACTTTCCTGAATGCTCTCGTTCACGTACGAGGCGGCTTCCTTGATTGCTAATAGCGCCTGCCGCCCGATGTACGAAAACAAAGGCGGGCTGACAGCGCGCATGAGCATGTGAATGAAGTTCGAGCGTATTTCTACGCCAAAGCCTTTAATTTGAGCACCGGGAATGCGCTCGAAGTACGACAGAAAGCGCACAACTCTGTCCTTCCTGGCCGTGGGCGAGGTGGCTTCGTACAAAATAGTTCGCCGCATTTGTGATGGATCTTCCTTTCTCTAGAGTGCGATTATATGCCAACGTTCAACGTTCTACGAAACTGGCGGGGATAAAGTCGGATACTTACATTGATTGCTTGCCTTGGTAGTATTCTGCACAACTCTAGGGGCAGATATATACTCCTGTGTGAGGTGTATGCTTCCAGGCAAATCCAGTTGGCGAACTTGAGGGCGTAGCCTCTACTTTTATAATAATCCGCCATGGTCATCCAAGAACCGTCATCTAAGCTGATCGGCAAAGCAGCCGCCGGCTCTGCAGAGACGTTCGAGACCCTGTATATTCTAGAAAAGGAGCCGAAGACAGCTGGCGGCTCGTAAACTACAGCGACGCCCATGAGGACCCTTTTTAGCAGTGAGACGCAAGTGTCTTTGAGTGGACGAGTTGCACGAGCGTCACGCACGTGGGTTTCTATATATTCGGCTATACTGCACTCGCTAGCGAAGGACTTGTGGGAAACCTCCACACTTAAGAATTTCGTGTCCAGTGTGGCCGCTTGGAAGGGGCCGGTCCACATATCCAAGCCGTCGCTGATGTCATGACGCCGACGGGGCTCTAGGAAGAATGATCCCTCGGCGTTCAAACAGCTTCCATGCCACGGATCCGCAAGCACGACGTCAAAGCACTGAAGCGCGCGTATGGGTTTGTCAGAAACACGCTCCTTAAGGAATCTGCAACATCAGTTGGCATTAAGCGATAGTTGAGGCAAGCAATTGGTGAGCTACACGCTACCTCTTCAATGAGCCCAGGTCGACCTCCACATCCTTCGTCTCTTTGAGGGCCACTCTCAGCGTTTTCTTGCGCGTTCCCATGTTGGTGTCGTCAATCTGAGCGGAAGATTGAGAAGCGATAGAGGCAACTGCTTCTGCGCGCCGCTACGAGTTCTGCGGCGTGGCGAGTTCGCAACTTACCTCAACTTGCCACTCGGCGGAGGCCACTGGCAACTTCTGGTTGGCGTAGCACGTGTTTCGGCCGTCGTACGCCATCGCCGTTTGGGGGAAGTACAGGCGCCTGAACTGCTCGAATGCGGGCCGCAGGAACTTCCCGGGCTTCTCTGGGTCGATCTTCACGTCATAGTGGTACACGGTATTCAGCATCTGCCCAACATCTATTACCAGGCGCTTAACTTCCTCGTTCCCTGGGCGGCCGATATTGGCGCGTGGCATGAGCCCTGCGGAGCGTGCCGTGGTTTCTGATGCGCCCGGAGCCGGAGTGGGGGCGGAGGCTGCAACCAGAGCTCTTGCATTTGCTGCTTGTTGGGAAAAGTAGTGGACTTGGACAAGAAACTTACCCCGTCGGCCTTGCTGGCGCTGCCCACATTCTCCACCATTTTCCTGCGACGGATCTGTATCATCAGCCAATTTGCTCATTCCTGTTGGCGAAGTCATTTATATTCTCTTATTAGTTTGCGAGTTCTATTATTTTATTTAAGAATTATTTTATTTTAAGAAACCAACCAAAGAAATTTATAAGCCTTTAATAATTTGAACTGAAAGGTTTGAAAGTTGAATTGCTTCTGAAACGGAATATTTTCTAATGCCTGGAAAATAAAATTTTCACTCAGAATCAGAGCCTCCTCAGTTCGAATTTCAATTTTATTCGAGGTTATTATGTTTTGAGTGTTTTTCTAATTGGTTGCTATGGGTTTCGTGTGTTTTTCGAATTCTATAACAAAGTGTGACTTTCAATCCACACTCGGCTTCGTTCGCGAATCTTTAACGAATTGTAAAACGAATTCGAAAAAATTGTTCGAAACGGATGAAATTTCCGTTTGGAAATGAAAAAATTCCATTTATTAAAGTTGATCGTTATTTCGAAAAAAAACAAACGAAAACCTCTAAATGTCCCGGTCTGCACTCAAACCCGTCATCCTCGCTTGCAAGTCCGACGACTTCGCGCTACGCTGCGGTTAATGAATCCAAATCGTGTTTTATTTGCTTACAAATGCGAGTTCGAATTTCAGTCGTGGACTAGACTAGTATTTATTTTTAAATTTTTAATAATAATTTTTTATTTTTTTTAAGTGTATAATATTGTACAAGTATTTAATTAAAAATTGTTTTATTCATTTAATAATTGATTCATTCGCGAAAAGCTGAAATAGCGGATTCGGAATGATTTTTTAATGTTGAGTACTGCATTATATTAAAAATAAGAGGATAAATGAAATTAAAGAATTAAATAAAATTCATTAGAAAATTACGTTAATTTATTGAAATCGAATGAGGCAATAAAAATTTGTTAAAAAAATCTTCTGCACATTTTTCGCTTTCTCGGCTTCGTAACGAATGCGTTAACGAACTTGAGAAACTAGCATTTTTTTTAAGTTAAATCTTAATTATTTCTGAACACTTGACTTTGTTATAATTAAATAAAAAACTTTTTGCTAAAAATTCGGAAAAAGAATTTTGTGAAGAGTGAATTTAGAAGTCTATTTCTTCTCAAAATAGGTAGTTTATGCCACGCCTCTATTTGTTCTCAAAATAGGCGAATATGCTTTACATATCTTCATAAGAACAATGAAACTTTTGGAATTAAGCACTCTAAATGTCAGCAAAAGTTACGCTTCTTCCGACCTCCCCACTCCTGGCGTTCCTCGCGCTGCAGAATCAACCTAAACCATTGCAGAATCAACCTAAACCGAAATCGCAAGGGATTAATACGTTGTAGTCAAGATGGCTGGTATTTTTATATATAGCTGCTACTGTCCGCCAAGTTTACCGACCTGGAATACTCGGCAGTCATTGATCAGTTGGTAAGTGACGCTCGCAATACTTCGCCCTTTATAATAGCTGGAGATTTTAATGCGTGGGCCGTGGAATGGGGCAGCCTGCTCACTAATGAAAGAGGTAGAATTCTGCTCGAAGCCTTTGCGTATTTGGACGTCGTACTGCTAAACAATGGGCGTCAGCACACATTCGAAAGAAACGGAAGAATATCGACGATCGATATTACATTCGCAAGCTGTTCGTTGGTAAGACGCATCGATTGGCGGGTTATCAACCGGTATACAAATAGCGACCACCGTGCTTTGATAATTCATATCAGGCGTGATCACGCAGAGGAGGTGGTACAGAGTACCTCAAGAATAAAGAGTTGGAAACTACACACGTTGGACAGAGATGTTTTTGAGCAAATGCTGCAAATGTCTGCTCCACAAGCGGAAAGAGCAGAAGACTTAGCCAGAAAAGTTGTCTCGTGTCTTAATGCAGCTTGCGATGCGTCTATGGCGAGATGCGTCTATCGCCTCACCAGTATGGTTTTCGAAAGGGCCATTCTACAGTAGACGCTATCCAGAGAGTGATAAGGATGGCAGAGGAAGCAATCGAGGGCTCTCGCTGGTTACACGGCACACAAGAGTACTGTTTGGTCATAACATTGGACGTCCCAAACCGCCTTCAATTCAGCAAGCTGGGAAAGCATCATCACAGCCCTGGAGCGGCCGCAAACACCACGCTATCTCGTCAGAATTTTGAGGAACTTTCTCTCAGACAGAATTCTTCTTTATAGCACCGATGTGGGTATCAAGCGATACGAAGTTACGGCTGGAGTTCCGCAAGGCTTGGTGCTGGGACCGCTAATATGGAATCTAATGTACGATTCGGTGCTGCGCATACCGGTACCAAGCGGCGTAAATATAATCGGATATGCTGACGATGTTGCCGTCGTCATTGTGGCTAAACATCTTCACCAACTCCAAGCTTTAGCGACCAGAGTGGTGAACGCCATTAAGATCTGGCTAGTAAAAAACAAACTACACCTGGCTGCCCAGAAAACAGAAGCTGTGCTAATAACTAGCAGGAAGAAGCTGGAGTTTGTAGAACTAAACATCGATGGAGCGACAATTACATCTGCCCCCGCAATTCGATACCTGGGCGTTATGTTGGATAGTAGATTGTCATTTGCCTCGCATGTCGGAATGGCTTGCGGTAAGGCGATGACAAGTTAGGCGGCCTTAGCTCGTATACGAAAGACGTATACGTATGGGCAAATACGTATGGGCCCACTCAAAGACGTAGGCTGTTACTATCGAAGGCAGTCACTTCAATAGTTATGTATGCTGCGCCGGTTTGGGCTAAGGCGGTATATTTGGCAAGGAATGCGCGACAGTTAAGTTAAACCGGGTTTTCCGATTGTGTGATCTGCGGGTTTGTTGCGGCTTCCGAACCATTTCGCACGAAGCAGCCGGAGTAATCGCGGGCTTACCACCACCAGATCTGTTGGTCGCAGAGACTACGATGCGATATCGCAAGAGGGCTGAAACTCTCTTGAGAAACTCACAGCCCACGAGATAGAGGAGATTGTTAGCATCACTTTCTCTAAGTGGCGAGATCGGTGGAGCAGCTCCAGCAAAGGTCGATGGACCCATCTGCTAATACCAGACGCTGGGCGCTGGGTTGAAAGACAGCACGGGGAACTGGATCTCTATTTGACGCAGATGATTAGCGGTCACGGTTGCTTTCGCAATTATCTGTATAAATATGGCCATGATACGAGCTCAATACGTGGGTGGTGCTCCAGTGCACGCGAAGATGCACGTCACATCTTTTTTGAACGCGGTGGCCTCTCGCAAGTAAGAAGAAGCGCTGAAATTGTGCTGCGGAGCTCTTTAACTGTGAACACCATCGTGAATTGTATGCTGCAGTCAGCAGATGCCTGGATGGCCGTCAAATCCTTGTGTGCTACTGTTATGCAACGCCAACGCATGTTGTAGCGTGTGCGTAGTAGACGACTCAACGATGGATTGAAAAGCACGTTCAGGAAAGCTGATGCATCTTCGTTTATAGACCTCACATTTGCTAGTACGGGTTTAGCTCGGTCCACCAAATGGCAAGTAAGTGAACATTATACGGGCAGCGATCATCAGGCAGTTGTCTTCCAACTAAAATATCAGGAAGTAGAAGCAGAAAGAAAACAAAATTATCGGGGCCGAAATGGAAGGCCAATATGTTCGACAAACAAATCTTCGAGGAAGAAATCGTATCAGCCAACATGATTTCTCGGAGGTCAGTTAAAAATAGGAGATCACCCTGCTACTGGTGGAATGACAGAATCCGATCTTTGAGAGCAGACTGTTTAAAATCGCGGCGGAAATTACAGCGGGCGAGAGGCCGACCCGATTTTCGTGATCGTCTAACATTATTTAGAGACAAGCGAAATGCACTAAAAAAGGCGATTAAGTCGAGCAAGAAAGAATGTTCCAACAGACTTTGTGAGGAAGCCGACATCAATCCCTGGCAAAGTCGTTATGAAGAAGATGAGCAATCCAAAAAAGCAGATTACCACTTGCCCTGTAAAACTGCTTAACATAATAGCTACATTGTTTCCACAACGACACGCATCAAAGCAAGGTGCGACTGTTAGATATGAAACTGGACTTGTTCCGCTAATAACAGTTGAGGAACTTCGGGCTGCCTGTAAAAGAATTGGCGACCCGCCCCGGATGGGTTTCCCAATATAGCAATTAAAACTGCAATTCTTCGAAGGCCAGAAATATTTCTGCACGTATTTCAAAAATGTTTGGATGATGGAGTCTTCCCGAATTCATGGAAGATACAGAAGTTAGTGCTGATTCCGAAACTAGGAAAACCTCCAGGCGAGGCCACCCTATTGAATGAATCGTCAAAAGGGAGAAGTATTGCAGAATATTATCGACAAAACGACATATTAACTAGGGCTCAAAGGGATGAGATAAGAACCATAATTGTCGAGGAAGCCATACGAAGCAACGTCGCTCTTAAGGTGCAGGACTTTCCACTTTTAATCAATGAAATTTGTTCAGCGTTTCCCAATGAGAAATATGTTCAGGTAACTCTTAAAATCAAAGTCCCTTGATGATATTGGATAATATCTTGAGAAAAAAATCTATGATTTTAACATACATATTTTATAGGAATATTATTTTATTCCTAGGAAAGGCAAAACTATTGCGAGCGGAAAACTGTATGCAAAATATAAAAATAAAAGGAGTAAAAAACAAAAACTAGATTATTCAGTTTCCAACCAAGAAGCAGATTTTTCTGTTCTGGCGCAAAGTAAAAGCCAGTCGTGCACACAATCGACACAAGCTGCAGCAATCGATGAGTCCATTGCCTCTGCATGAAAACTATTCCTAAACAGAGAGAGCGCAGATTGGAGCGAGGTCTGCGATAAGTGGATAAAGACATTTAATGTACGCCAGAGAGAGCAAATATTTTTTAAAATGTTATTTATTTCTTTTGCAGATGCCCGAGATTACATTTATCTTACACTTCTAAACGCAGTCTTACCGTCGACAGGAAGATTTAAAACCAAAACTGGAAAAAACAGCAAGAAAGTCACCATAGTGGATGCGCAGGAAAGTTTGGTTTTGCGTTTGGTAACAATTAACGATTACCAGAGACAAATCGATGCCATTATCAATAAATATTTTTCGGCTGGACTGACTGTACAACCTTTTTTAATCGTTGAGGGGTCATCGGATGAGGACATCAGAGGTTTTTTCGTATTTTTTGATCATACTTTATTCAAACTGAATTCATTTGTCGAATCTTTAGATATTTGTTTTAAAATATTCCATGTACTTAATTTAGAATATCCACCAGCATGCAGATTATGTTGGATTTTTGTACAACAATTTTTTTTTTGAAATTAATACCCGTTTTGATTATAAATCCTCAAATATTACTTCACTCAGTAGCTTCCTTAATACAAATTAAAAACCTCTAATTATTACAATGTATGTTTGTTTCCGATGCCTACATGAATTTTCAGAATCTCGTCTTCTAATTTGCCACTTTAAAGTTGATCATTTATTAACGACTAAACTTCTTAAAATTCAATGTGTGCAAGATAACTGTAGTCAAACATTCGCTAATTTTACAAGTTTCAGATTGCATTTGGAAAAACAATATAAATTTGATAAAACCGAAAGTAATTCAAATGAATTTTTAAACTGCTTACCTTTAACATCAATTTCAAATAAAATTAAAATAATCACTTCTCGCATATCGATAACAGTTCCTTGCTATCTCCAGCTAAAAGAAAAACTAAACATATATTGGAAAGGGTAAATAATTTAAAGCGAACAGCATTGAAACTATCTTTAAATTTATACCAGCAAAGCTTTATGCCTAGAAAGCGAGTCATAGAAATCCAACATATTATTTCATCTTTGCTTACATCTGTATCTACAGAAATAGAAGACTTATTAAATGCAAGTGAAATTCAGCAAGATTTAAAGTGTTTTTGAGTTCTTGTAAGGATCCATTTCAAGAAGTAAGCTCAGAATATCGATTTCTTAAAATATTGAAAGAATTGCATTTGTATGAAGAACCAAAAAAGTATATAATAAGTAAAACTATTTCAGAAATAGTTTGCCATTGGAATTTACTTTTCAATCAAGTTTTCAAATTCCAAAATTTTTCGAGTATACAATTAAAAATACAAATAATTATTTTGAAAAAAATTATTTGTGCAATTTTGCGTGTGGAGAAATTTTTAAAATGAAGAAACGGCAATATCAGTCTGGGTTTGTTATTCCATATATTCTTTATTGCGATGATTTCCAAATTAATAACGCACTTGGGAGTCATACATATACCCTCTCTGTGGATTTTACATAAATTTTCCTACAATGCCGCAATATCTGTTGTCAAAGTTGGCATATATATTTCACGCAGCGTTTATATCAACTGAAAATTTAAAAGCTAATGGAAACGAAAAAGCATTCTATAGTTTTGTAGAAGCACTGAAAAAAGTGGAAGCCGGAGTTAAAATCACTGTAGAGAATAAAGTTTACGAAGTTCATTTCATTCTACACCTAGAAGGCGATAACTTGGCTGTAAATAGTTTACTTGGCTTTGTCCAATCATTTAATACGAAAAGATATTGTCGTGCTTGCACAAGAACATAGCCACAAATGCAATTTGACTTATCAGATCATCACTTATCAAATGTCGAAAGCTTACGGAGTAAGGAAAGCTATCAAAAAGATCTGCGGAAGAATTTTCAAGAAACAGGTGTAAAAACCAGTTGCATTTTTAACAATTTAAATAATTTTCATGTCGCAGAAAACTTTTGTTTTGATCTCATGCATGATGTACATGAAAGGGTTTGTGGATATGACGCGTGCAATGTATTACTTGCATTAATCAACGATAAGGTTATATCTTTAAAAGATATTAATAGTAGAAAACAAGTATTTCAGTTTGGCGAATTGGAATCCGGTAATATTTTCTTACCTTTGGATTATGGAAGACTTAAAGCATTCAACTTGAAAATGACAGCTAGTGGAGTCGCTTGTTTTTTTCATTTTTTACCGTTAATGATAGGAGATCTAATTCCACCTAATAATTAGAAGTAATAGAAATAATAGATTTGCTTCTGAAATCGAATTATAAAGATTCTGAACTAACTTATTTGCAGTCTTTAATAAGAAAACATCATTTAATGTACACGAAGCTCTATGGAGCATTAAAACCTAAGCACCATTTTCTCGTCCATTATGCCACTGCAATTAAGAGGTGTAGACCTTTGAAATACGTTTGTAGCATGCGTTTTGAAGCAAAGCATAAGGATGCTAAAGTATATTGCAATAATATCACTTCCCGAGTCAATCCACCATATAATATAGCAATTAAATCAGGAATAAAATTTTCAAAATTTTTGCTCGACCATGAAAATTATATCGAACCAGTTTTTTCTTTTGATTTTTCCGAAATTCTTAATTTAAAAAAAGGAAGACTATTTTTCAAAATTGATACAAGAAAACGGTATTAATTTCGAGAGTGTAGAAGTATTGAAAAAGTTAACTTTTACAGGTACGCTATATAAAGCCAACTTATATTTGGCTTATATAAACTCTGGAAGTTTTGAGCTGTATAAAATTAAAAACTTTTTACATGAAAATGAAAAGATTTATGTTCTATGTCACCCAATAAATATTATTAAATTTGACTATCATTTTCAGTCATATGAAGTTGGCTGCAAGAGTGATGTTATTTTTATAAAAAACATTTGTGAATTTTCAAGTCCTCCTTTACATTTATATTATAATAACAATGGTAAAACCTATGTGCGGCATAAACATATTTAATAATATTTTTTAATTTTTGTCATTTATGCTATTTAACTGATACAATATGAACTGTTATATTTTATATATGTACACTTTTTTTATTTAAAAAAGGCTCTAATTAAGGCCTTAAACATAATTAAGGCTCTAATAATGTGAATATTCATAAAACAAAAGAGTTTATTATTTATGTATGGGCAAATTAATTTCGAATTTCGAATTTCGAAAATGAAAATTAAGCGGAAAGTAATCTTAGATCAAGATTGGGATTCTTAAAATAAGAATTTTAAATAAATCTATTTGGTCTTAAATGAAGCGCTCTATTCTTAAAATTATCTCAAAGCCAATCTTAAAATAAGAATTATAGACTTGTTTCGAAATTAGTTCTCAAATAAGATCTTCAAGCTTAAAATAAGAATTTTTAGACTTGATAGACTTTCGTAAATTCTTGATTTTTTTTTCTTCGTAAATTCTTGATCTTTATTTTTCCTATATTCTTGATTTTAGCCTGTTTTTTTTCTTAGTGTATAAGCTATGTTAGTACAAATCTTATATGTACTAACATGGCTTATATTAGTAGATATAGCGTCTACATACACACAGACGCTATACAGGCTGCAACCAGAGCTGCAGCATTTGCTGCTTGTTGGGAAAAGTAGTGGACTTGGACAAGAAACTTACCCGGTCGGTCTTGCTGGCGTTGCCCACATTCTCCACCATTTTCCTGCGACGGATCTGTATCATCAGCCAGTTTGCTCATTCCTGTTGGCGAAGTCATTTATATTCTCTTATTAGTTTGCGAGTTCTATTATTTTAATTAATTTAATTATTATTTTAATTAAGAATTATTTTATTTTAAGAAACCAACCAAAGAAATTTATAAGCCTTTAATAATTTGAACTGAAAGGTTTGAAAGTTGAATTGCTTCTGAAACGGAATATTTTCTAATGCCTGGAAAATAAAATTTTCACTCAGAATCAGAGCCTCCTCAGTTCGAATTTCAATTTTATTCAAGGTTGTTATTTACGTTTTCCCGAGTGTTTTACGCACAGTAGTTTCTGTGAATTTTTGCAAGTATATCTTGCAAAGTAATTTTTAAAAAAAAGTAATAATTTTAATATAAGTGGAATATTGGAAAAGAGTTTAATAGTGCATTTTGTGTAAGTCATCAAGTGACATTTGAGAAATAAGAAAAAGTTGCTGGTTGTCTTTATTTCTCGCAAATTTATCGATGGGCGGTCCTCGGAGGCAGCATAAATTCATTGAAATGCGCTGTCATAATTTACGCAATAAAGACTCGAATGCGTTCCTTCAGCTGCTACTGCGGCCGTTCTTCCGTTTCTTCATGAGCTGCCATTTGCGGAAATGAAGGAGATGAAAAAACTCGAACTCTGCCTTACGCTGAAAATATGGAAGCCACGAAAAAGGCGAACGACTGATGTGGCGAGAAACTGAATGTGAGGCAGAGGCAAACAAAGCGAACTCATTGCAACGCGACAGTTAAGAGGGTCTCGTAAATAAAACGGGAGGGAAGAAGCACGAGAAAGCGTGTAAAAGCAGTGGAAACGCAACTGTAGAAGATCGAGCGGTGGCGTCGGCGAGGGGAAGGCGGAATCGCATCCTTCAGCGGTACACGCTTCCGCTTGCCGGCAACTCTGCGCTGACTTCGGCACGCAGCGGAGGCGCGTCTTCATCGTGCGTTTTTATGTGCAGAATCACTTCTTCGCAGTAATTTTGGCGAAATATCTTTGTTTGGAATGAAATAAATTCGCCGAAAAGCACTCTGCAGCAGCTGCTCACTTTCTTTCTTCTTTTTCTTTGAGTGTAGATTTACTGTTATGAGCTTCGAGTTTCAAGCTGCGCCCCGCGCGCCGAACGCTTCTCCTCCCGCTTGACAAAAGACTTCACACCTTCCCGGCAACAACAACAACAACAACAAACCCTCAAGCGAGCGCAGCTCATCCGTCACTGAAATCTCGCCCGTAACTTTTGCTTGTGGCGTCCGCGTGTCCAGTTTGACCCAATTTTTGACCCGAGCGGCGTCGAGATGCGCTCGGAGCCCGCTGACCAACGCCACCCCGTGATTGATTGCACGCAAGCAGATGCCGGAAATTTGACGCTGGCAACACCGTCCTTCCAACAAATTGCGCTCGAGTGTCGTCGGGCGGCGCAGGCCTGCCTCTTCGAACAGCGAAGCAAGCGAGGTACAGCAGCTCAGTGTTTTTCCTACATCTCGCACTGGATTTCGCACACCTGGCAGCTCACAGTGATCGCGTTACACAAAAAGTTGCTAGCGACAAAAACTGCAGCCTGTGTGAACTGCAGCCTGTATGCGTAAATTCTGGGCAGAAATCGCCAACTATTATTTATGGTCGTTGTTGCTTACTTTTTTTATCCTCCAGTGCTGCGTCTGAAAAATGCGTGGAAATCCTTTAGCTGTGTCACGTAATTCAAGCAGGCGTCTTCCTCGTCCTCGTCCTCGTCATCGTCAGCGCTCACGTTGCAAATCGCAGGCTACAGTAAACAAATGGACGTGAGGAAGCTGCTGAATGGCCGGCATGAGCTGCCGAATGGCCGGCATGAGCTGCTCGCTGACACGCGTACTGCAGGGACGCGCGTCTTTCGAGAAGCGCCGGCAAGTTGGCAGCGATTTGTTGATGATGCGGTGGCAAAACAACTGCAACGTGGGCCTTCGGTGTCCGTGCACCGCTCAGAGCTGCAAAATTGCACCACTTTGTTGCCCGTGCTTCGCCGAATTCACCGAAATGATTTCATTTAATTTCATTTATTTGATATCATTTATTTAATTTCATTTATTTCCCTAGTTAAATCGTTGAATGCGATTATCTGGCAGCTTTCAGCCGCAATTTGTGCGCTTTGAGCTCAGTTTGGCTTGCCATTGTTATTTAAATTTACTTTGTAATGCGTCACGTGGTAGGGAATACAAAATACAATAAAATATCGGGAATTGGCTAGTTTAAAAACTATTTAGGGAAGAAGTCGGCGGAAATGCGTTCGTCCTCTCGTCCCTTCCGTGTGAAATCCATTGACTGCGTTGCGGATTCAATTAATCAAACCTCGACGCCACCTCTCGTAAAATTCTCTCCGTAAATCCGGTTCACCATTCGCAATTTACGTTGTTTTAAGTGTCTTCTGTTATTGTTGTTGCTGTTGTTGTTGTTACTGTTGTTGTTGTTGCTGTTTTTGCTGTTGTTGCTGTCATCTGTGAAGACTGCCGTATCTATTTCCAGCTTAATAAGTCATAAAGTTGCGACCCGCGCAACGCAGATTCGCAAGATTCGGTCCGATCTGCTGCCCCAGCCGACAACAGTACGGAAACTTCCTCCGTAGCCCGCCAGGACTCAGGCGCGAATCCTTTTAGCGTTATTAAAATCGTGAAACGAAGTGAAGAGTTTATTTGAATGAATTCCTTCTGCTCTCCGAGCGTGTGAAGAGTCGAGGAGCGGGTGGGAACGCGAAGGCAGGACTCATCAGGAGAAGCTGTAAAAGCGTCACCAGCTAATTAAGATTGTTTACGAGCTTCGCATGGCCCTGCCTCTCAGTCCTCAGCCACCACTGGAAGCCTTTCTCGCGACCCAGAGCAGGTAGAATTCATTCAAATGGCAACATGATGGAGCCGCCGTTGGAAGGTCCTTCGCGGACACGTTAGCGGGCTGTGAATTTAATTGCGGTCCGTCGAATGACGGCCGAAGTGACGGCATGGACGCCAACGGAGATGGTGGACAGGACGCTGAAGCCCGAAAACTTCTCCACTTTTTAAACAACCGCGTAGCCCAGGATGAGGGAAATACGAAGCAAAAAATAGGTACACTTTTAGGTCGGTGTTTAGTGTGTTTGTGTGTGCGTGTGTGTGTGTGTGCGTGTGTGTGTGTGTGCGTGTGTGTGTGTGCTCGTTTGTCCTTTAATGATGCTTTCGGCTCGTAAAGTAATCGTCCACAATTTCATTTCGCTCCTCCCAACCAGCTCGGAGCTCACAACCACAGGCATGAATACACAAGCACACACGCACACACACACGCTGCGTACACGCATGCACACAAATGCAATTTATTGGCACGCCGTCGTCCGCCGCTCCGTGTCGCAGCCGCAATCCATGCGTTCTTAACTCTGTTTAAATAAATGAATTTAAGCCGGGAATTATTTCAGCCTCGGCTACTCCGCGTCGTCTGCGTCTCTCAGCGTTGGCGTCGAAGTACGCGCAGCCCGAAGTAGTTGATCATTTCCTCGTTCATCGGTTATCGCTGAAAGCACTGAAGCTGGCGACGCATGTGCGAAATGCGGACGCGTCCGTCGTTGGGTCTTTGCACGCGTCGCGTGTGTGTGTGTGTGTCACTTGTGCTCTCCGCTATGAAAGCGTATAAAATACGCGACGAAGCAAATTCATTATTCTTAGCCTGAGGAAGATCTCACGTGCGGCTTCTCTCTCTCTCTCTCTGTGTTTGTGGTGTGTGTGTGGGCGTGTGTGTGTTGCCACATAATATGGATTTATTGCCGCATGAGGAGCTTCTGCAGCGCGAGGAACGCCAGGAGTGGGGAGGTCGGAAGAAGCGTAACTTTTGCTGACATTTAGAGTGTTTAATTCCAAAAGTTTCATTGTTCTTATGAAGATATGTAAAGCATATTCGCCTATTTTGAGAACAAATAGAGGCGTGGCATAAACTACCTATTTTGAGAAGAAATAGACTTCTAAATTCACTCTTCACAAAATTCTTTTTCCGAATTTTTAGCAAAAAGTTTTTTATTTAATTATAACAAAGTCAAGTGTTCAGAAATAATTAAGATTTAACTTAAAAAAAATGCTAGTTTCTCAAGTTCGTTAACGCATTCGTTACGAAGCCGAGAAAGCGGAAAATGTGCAGAAGAGTTTTTTAACAAATTTTTATTGCCTCATTCGATTTCAATAAATTAACGTAATTTTCTAATGAATTTTATTTAATTCTTTAATTTCATTTATCCTCTTATTTTTAATATAATGCAGTACTCAACATTAAAAAATCATTCCGAATCCGCTATTTCAGCTTTTCGCGAATGAATCAATTATTAAATGAATAAAACAATTTTTAATTAAATACTTGTACAATATTATACACTTAAAAAAAATAAAAAATTATTATTAAAAATTTAAAAATAAATACTAGTCTAGTCCACGACTGAAATTCGAACTCGCATTTGTAAACAAATAAAACTCGATTTGGATTCATTAACCGCAGCGTAGCGCGAAGTCGTCGGACTTGCAAGCGAGGATGACGGGTTCGAGTGCAGTCCGGGAATTTAGAGGTTTTCGTTTTTTTTCGAAATAACGATCAAGTTTAATAAATGGAACTTTTCCATTTGAAATTTCCGTTTCGAACAATTTTTTCGAATTCGTTTTACAATTCGTTAAAGATTCGCGAACGAAGCCGAGTGTGGATTGAAAGTCACACTTTGTTATAGAATTCGAAAAACACACGAAACCCATAGCAACCAATTAGAAAAACACTCAAAACATAATAACCTCGAATAAAATTGAAATTCGAACTGAGGAGGCTCTGATTCTGAGTGAAAATTTTATTTTCCAGGCATTAGAAAATATTCCGTTTCAGAAGCAATTCAACTTTCAAACCTTTCAGTTCAAATTATTAAAGGCTTATAAATTTCTTTGGTTGGTTTCTTAAAATAAAATAATTCTTAATTAAAATAATAATTAAATTAATTAAAATAATAGAACTCGCAAACTAATAAGAGAATATAAATGACTTCGCCAACAGGAATGAGCAAACTGGCTGATGATACAGATCCGTCGCAGGAAAATGGTGGAGAATGTGGGCAGCGCCAGCAAGACCGACGGGGTAAGTTTCTTGTCCAAGTCCACTACTTTTCCCAACAAGCAGCAAATGCAGCAGCTCTGGTTGCAGCCTGTATAGCGTCTGTGTGTATGTAGACGCTATATCTACTAATATAAGCTATGTTAGTACATATAAGATTTGTACTAACATAGCTTATACACTAAGAAAAAAAACAGGCTAAAATCGAGAATATAGGAAAAATAAAGATCAAGAATTTACGAGGAAAAAAAAATCAAGAATTTACGAAAGTCTATCAAGTCTAAAAATTCTTATTTTAAGCTTGAAGATCTTATTTTAGAACTAATTTCGAAGCAAGTCTATAATTCTTATTTTAAGATTGGCTTTGAGAGAATTTTAAGAATAGAGCGCTTAATTTAAGACCAAACAGATTTATTTAAAATTCTTATTTTAAGTATCCCAATCTTGATCTAAGATTACTTTCCGCTTAATTTTCATTTTCGAAATTCGAAATTCGAAATTAATTTGCCCATACATAAATAATAAACTCTTTTGTTTTATGAATATTCACATTATTAGAGCCTTAATTATGTTTAAGGCCTTAATTAGAGCCTTTTTTAAATAAAAAAGTGTACATATATAAAATATAACAGTTCATATTGTATCAGTTAAATAGCATAAATGACAAAAATTAAAAAATATTATTAAATATGTTTATGCCGCACATAGGTTTTACCATTGTTAATATAATATAAATGTAAAGGAGGACTTGAAAATTCACAAATGTTTTTTATAAAAATAACATCACTCTTGCAGCCAACTTCATATGACTGAAAATGATAGTCAAATTTAATAATATTTGTTGGGTGACATAGAACATAAATCTTTTCATTTTCATGTAAAAAGTTTTTAATTTTATACAGCTCAAAACTTCCAGAGTTTATATAAGCCAAATATAAGTTGGCTTTATATAGCGTACCTGTAAAAGTTAACTTTTACAATACTTCTACACTCTCGAAATTAATACCGTTTTCTTGTATCAATTTTGAAAAATAGTCTTCCTTTTTTTATATTAAGAATTTCGGAAAATCAAAAGAAAAAACTGGTTCGATATAATTTTCATGGTCGAGCAAAAATTTTGAAAATTTTATTCCTGATTTAATTGCTATATTATATGGTGGATTGACTCGGGAAGTGATATTATTGCAATATACTTTAGCATCCTTATGCTTTGCTTCAAAACGCATGCTCCAGACGTATTTCAAAGGTCCACACCTCTTAATTGCAGTGGCATAATGGACGAGAAAATGGTGCTTAGGTTTTAATGCTCCATAGAGTTTCGTGTACGTTAAATGATGTTTTCTTATTAAAGACTGCAAATAAGTTAGTTCAGAATCTTTATAAATCGATTTCAGAAGCAAATCTATTATTTCTAACAGAGTTGTTAAAACTTGCCAATGTTGATTATTAGGTGGAATTAGATCTCCTATCATTAGCGACTTCACTAGCTGTCATTTTCAAGTTGAATCCTTGCGGGACGCCTGCAGTGATATCGTAGTGTTCAGTCCCGCGATCGCTCTCATATATAGGCCTTCTGTTTTAAATAGCTTGCAATTATATTAAGTATATAGCCCGGAGCTTCCATCCTCCTAAGGACTTGTCGGATACGCTTCCCACTGGCTGAATTGAACGCATTTTTTACATCCAGCGTAACGATCGCGCAATATTCTTTCGTCCCGCCTTTCCAGCGTTCGCCCGAGATGGCGTATCTGCAATCTCTACAACTGCTTTCACCGCATCAATCGTTGATCGGGACTTTCTGAAGCCGTATTGGTGTTCGGAAAGATTATTTTCTGCAATTGGCAGAAATTAATATACTATGCGCTCCAATATTTTTCCCAGTGTGTCGAGCAAGCATATTGGCCGATATGACGAGGGCTCGTCTGGAGGTTTTCCTAGTTTCGGAATCAGCACTAACTTCTGTATCTTCCATGAATTCGGGAAGACTCCATCATCCAAACATTTTTGAAATACGTGCACAAATATTTCTGGCCTTCGAAGAATTGCAGTTTTAATTGCAGTTTTAATTGCTATATTGGGAAACCCATCAGGGCCGGGTCGCCAATTCTTTTACAGGCAGCCCGAAGTTCCTCAACTGTTATAGTATTAGCGGAACAGGGCCAGTTTCATATCTAACAGTCGCACCTTGCTTTGATGCGTGTCGTTGTGGAAACAATGTAGCTATTATGTTAAGCAGTTTTACAGGGCAAGTGGTAATCTGCATTTTTGGATTGCTCATCTTCTTGGAGGATTGCCTCGCTTCTGCCATATCATGCATGACCCCCGATACCTTAGTGGCTGCTTCTGCCAAAAAATCCAGCGGAATCGATGAAGATATCACTAGCACTGCATCTTCAGAAACTGTACGGAATGCGCAGCAAACTCTTAACGCACACCAGCGGTACACCGCCTTTACGCCTCGCGCAAAGCTTTCAACTTGTAGTGCGCTCTCCCAGATAGCTGCAGCATAAAGTGTTGTAGATTTAACTACACTAGCTAAGAGTTGTCTTCGCCTCTGACTAGGCCCTCCTCTATTAAGCATTATGCGGGATAGTGTGTTTACAACCTCAGATGCCTTACTCTGCACGTACTCCAGGTGGGCTTTAAAAGTCAGCCGGCGGTCAATCATGACTCCTAGGTATTTGATGTATGGCCTCGACAAAATCGCGTTGTTACCAATTTTTCCGAATTTTTAGCAAAAAGTTTTTTATTTAATTGTAACAAAGTCAAGTGTTCAGAAATAATTAAGATTTAACTTAAAAAAATGCTAGTTTCTCAAGTTCGTTAACGAATTCATTACGAAGTCGAGAAAGCGGAAAATGTGCAGAAGAGTTTTTTAACAAATTTTTTTGCCTCATTCGATTTCAAAAAATAACGTAATTTTCTAATGCATTTTATTTAATTCTTTAATTTCATTTATCCTCTTATTTTTAATATAATGCAGTACTCAACATTAAAAAATCATTTCGAATCCGCTATTTCAGCTTTTCGCGAACTCGTTTCGAATCCGCCTTAAATGAATTTATAAATCAATGAATTATTAAATGAATAAAACAATTTTTATTTAAATACTTGTACAATATTATACACTTAAAAAAAATAAAAAATTGTTATTAAAAATTTAAAAATAAATACTAGTCTAGTCCACGACTGAAATTCGAACTCGCATTTGTAAACAAATAAAACTCGATTTGGATTCATTAACCGCAGCGTAGCGCGAAGTCGTCGGACTTGCAAGCGAGGATGACGGGTTCGAGTGCAGACCGGGACGTTTAGAGGTTTTCGTTTGTTTTTTTTCGAAATAACGATCAACTTTAATAAATGGAATTTTTTCATTTCCAAACGGAAATTTCATCCGTTTCGAACAATTTTTTCGAATTCGTTTTACAATTCGTTAAAGATTCGCGAACGGAGCCGAGTGTGGATTGAAAGTCACACTTTGTTATAGAATTCGAAAAACACACGAAACCCATAGCAACCAATTAGAAAAACACTCAAAACATAATAACCTCGAATAAAATTGAAATTCGAACTGAGGAGGCTCTGATTCTGAGTGAAAATTTTATTTTCCAGGCATTAGAAAATATTCCGTTTCAGAAGCAATTCAACCCTCAAACCTTTCAGTTCAAATTATTAAAGGCTTATAAATTTCTTTGGTTGGTTTCTTAAAATAAAATAATTCTTAATTAAAATAATAATTAAATTAATTAAAATAATAGAACTCGCAAACTAATAAGAGAATATAAATGACTTCGCCAACAGGAATGAGCAAACTGGCTGATGATACAGGAATGAGCAAACTGGCTGATGATACAGGAATGAGCAAACTGGCTGATGATACAGATCCGTCGCAGGAAAATGGTGGAGAATGTGGGCAGCGCCAGCAAGGCCGACGGGGTAAGTTTCTTGTCCAAGTCCACTACTTTTCCCAACAAGCAGCAAATGCAGCAGCTCTGGTTGCAGCCTCCGCCCCCACTCCGGCTCCGGGCGCATCAGAAACCACGGCACGCTCCGCAGGGCTCATGCCACGCGCCAATATCGGCCGCCCAGGGAACGAGGAAGTTAAGCGCCTGGTAATAGATGTTGGGCAGATGCTGAATACCGTGTACCACTATGACGTGAAGATCGACCCAGAGAAGCCCGGGAAGTTCCTGCGGCCCGCATTCGAGCAGTTCAGGCGCCTGTACTTCCCCCAAACGGCGATGGCGTACGACGGCCGAAACACGTGCTACGCCAACCAGAAGTTGCCAGTGGCCTCCGCCGAGTGGCAAGTTGAGGTAAGTTGCGAACTCGCCACGCCGCAGAACTCGTAGCGGCGCGCAGAAGCAGTTGCCTCTATCGCTTCTCAATCTTCCGCTCAGATTGACGACACCAACATGGGAACGCGCAAGAAAACGCTGAGAGTGGCCCTCAAAGAGACGAAGGATGTGGAGGTCGACCTGGGCTCATTGAAGAGGTAGCGTGTAGCTCACCAATTGCTTGCCTCAACTATCGCTTAATGCCAACTGATGTTGCAGATTCCTTAAGGAGCGTGTTTCTGACAAACCCATACGCGCGCTTCAGTGCTTTGACGTCGTGCTTGCGGATCCGTGGCATGGAAGCTGTTTGAACGCCGAGGGATCATTCTTCCTAGAGCCCCGTCGGCGTCATGACATCAGCGACGGCTTGGATATGTGGACCGGCCCCTTCCAAGCGGCCACACTGGACACGAAATTCTTAAGTGTGGAGGTTTCCCACAAGTCCTTCGCTAGCGAGTGCAGTATAGCCGAATATATAGAAACCCACGTGCGTGACGCTCGTGCAACTCGTCCACTCAAAGACACTTGCGTCTCACTGCTAAAAAGGGTCCTCATGGGCGTCGCTGTAGTTTACGAGCCGCCAGCTGTCTTCGGCTCCTTTTCTAGAATATACAGGGTCTCGAACGTCTCTGCAGAGCCGGCGGCTGCTTTGCCGATCAGCTTAGATGACGGTTCTTGGATGACCATGGCGGATTATTATAAAAGTAGAGGCTACGCCCTCAAGTTCGCCAACTGGATTTGCCTGGAAGCATACACCTCACACAGGAGTATATATCTGCCCCTAGAGTTGTGCAGAATACTACCAAGGCAAGCAATCAATGTAAGTATCCGACTTTATCCCCGCCAGTTTCGTAGAACGTTGAACGTTGGCATATAATCGCACTCTAGAGAAAGGAAGATCCATCACAAATGCGGCGAACTATTTTGTACGAAGCCACCTCGCCCACGGCCAGGAAGGACAGAGTTGTGCGCTTTCTGTCGTACTTCGAGCGCATCCCCGGTGCTCAAATTAAAGGCTTTGGCGTAGAAATACGCTCGAACTTCATTCACATGCTCATGCGCGCTGTCAGCCCGCCTTTGTTTTCGTACATCGGGCGGCAGGCGCTATTAGCAATCAAGGAAGCCGCCTCGTACGTGAACGAGAGCATTCAGGAAAGTGTCAAGATGTCGCAGTGTCACCAGTGGGCAGCCATCCACAGCAATCAAGGCCGCCTCTCCTACCACACTCTGTGGGCCTTTTTCAAGGAGGTGAGTACAAACGAGACTGAGAGGAGAGGCCCTGTTTAATTTTATTGAGAATAACTAAAAATGCGCGCGACTTGAGGACCTCCGATGGTCATATTATTTGAGAATAGTCACGCGTTTTCACGATGCTTCATTCTTTGTACCCTACACCCGAAGGAAGGAGCAGACAAGAATGGCGCAGAGACACGAGTAGGTACAATATATACAGAGTAGATCAGCTCTGCTGTCCTCGGTCTGTCGGTCTGTTTGTCCATCTGTCTGTCTGGACAAACAGACTGGATTCACGATTACAGGAGAACGAATAGGGACATCGCAAGAAAACTTGACAAAAATGGGCGAAATGGGTTAGTATCCCCGCCTACATTTCATACTAAGTGGACAGGCACTCCGTAGAGAGGATTCAGGTGATGTATAGAAACTAGAATCAGTAACGAGATCAGCACCAACATCACGGGCAAGGATTCATTCTATCATTTTATCATTATCATTACGAGCGCATTACTGGTCCTAAAGACCTATTTAGAGGTATGTCAGTCTAACCTGCACACACAACCGTATTTTTATACAGGTGTCCAATATGGCAAATAAACTGAACATCTGTCTGTCTACGAATGTCGAAATCATCCAGTTCGATAACTTAACACCAACTCTGCAGACACTCAAAGACAAGAAATACGAGCTGATCTTCGTGGTCATCCCGAGATCCGGCATCTCATACGCTCAAATAAAACAGCAGGCCGAGCTGAAGGTCGGGATACTCACCCAGTGCATAAAGGAGGAGACCATCCACAGAAAACAATTTCTATCCATAAAACACATTTTAGAGAAAGTCAGTGTGAAGCTAAATGGGGCAATTCATCGAGTCCAGGAGGACTACAACTTCCCACTGGAGAACATTATGTTCATGGGTGCTTATGTGACCCGCCCTTTGGCCGACCAGAGGCACTCTCCGAGAGTGGTGGGCATGGCCGCCTCGAATGACGTCGACGGGGCTAAGTACAACATGCAGCACCAACTACAGTTGTCCAGCGAGATTATCGAGGACTTTGAGGACGCTATATCGCGTTTTCTTCGAGCCTACTTGTCGAGTCGTGGCATATATCCCAGTCATATCGTGTATTACCGTGACGGTGTCTCCGAGGGCAACTTCCGTCTAGTGAAGAGCTACGAATTGCGTCGCATACGCGCGGCTTGCGCTGGGGTGAGTAGGCTGAGAGCCAAAGCTAGGGCTGAAGTATTGCCTTCCGTGTGTATTTCCAGATGAAGTGTTACCCCAAGTTGACGTGCATCGTCTCCAGCAGGAGCCACCACACACTCCCGACCACGGACGTGGAGGTTGCCCACCCCAGTGAGACGGAGTTCTTCGTGGCCAACGACCACCCCGACCAGGCCTCTTCCAGACCAACACGCTACAACGTAATCGCAGATGACGCCGGAATGGCATTGGAAAATATAAATGCAATGACTGTACATCTGTGCTACATGTTCGTGCGGCAGTACCGAACCGTAGCGTACCCGGAGCCGACTTACCTCGCCCATTTGGTGGCAACTCGGGGCCGAGCCTATTATCAGGGGTAGGTTTAAATTCGATAAGAGGAGGCCATTGCCTTCTACATGAAAGCGTTTTTCATTTGTAGAGAGGAGCAATTTTCCAACCCCAACATCGAGTATGAAACACGTTTGGTCAAGAAGGATTTATTGCAACACAACCCAATGTTCTTCGTCTGAACATCAAACATATTTGACAAATGATTGATATATATCCATGAATTATTTACTATAATATGCACTTATTAACTTGATATTTACATTTGTTCATAATTAAAATATTTGTTCTCAGTTCTCAAACTGCACTGTGTCATCTTTCACTTCCTTAAATCGCGCAAGCGATCAGTCTCCTGACTCGTCCTGCATTTCTACGATAATTTAAACGGTAGGTAATAAAAGTTAAAGTGTTAACTAGTAAGAATCGCGGCGGCAGTGTAACAGATGAGCGCGCGCTCTTGATTTTTTTCCTCAACAGCCGCACAACTAATGCAAAGTAATGTGATGCGCTTTAGGGTTGCAAGGGGGCGGGGGGTTGAAGGGGAAGGAACAAACATCTGTAGAGCAGTCACTTCTAATTTTTGTAGGTCGACCGCGAAGCAGCGCCAGAAGGACGACCGGCGCTGCTGGCGACCGAATACAATGGAATTTTATTTATTTATCACCCAGTGTAACAAGCTGCCCGAGTACACAAAACATGGCCAGCGAGAATCCTTGGTCGCGTCCTAGCAGTCGTTGCGCGGCGGCCACGTTGAACTGTGGGGCGTGGCGGTCAGGGGCGCCAACGAGGCAGCGCAGGAATCAGGTTAACCAAATATTTACAAGTCGAACAAATACAGCTACGGAATTAACAGCCGCACTGGACCAGCGAGCTGCAAGAGACAATAAAACGAGCTATAAAAGTAGGAGCAACCACAACAACAACAACGACAACAACAACAACAACAATGACAATTACTTTCACCGTAAATGGTGATGAACATTTGGACGAACCGAAGACGAAGTACAGTCGCGCGCAGTAGGAAATCACGAGCTGCAGCAGGATATCAAGAAGGAGAGACAGAAGCGGCAGCTTGTTGCTGCTGCTGCTGCTCCTGCTGGTGAATGCTGGCCAACTGCAGTCTGAGCTTTATTCGCATTAACATCCATCTTGCAGCCAGACCCTCGCCGCACCCTCCACGCAACCGCGAAAACCCGCGTTTTCTTTATGATGCTATTTTGCGCAACTCTAAAAATCAAAGTGAAAATACAGCAAAATGGGTTTTAAGATAAAAACAGAGTACGGCAGGACATCAACAACAATAACAACAACAAAAACAACGAAGGTCTAGAAAATATTCTCTAAAAATGCAACCCGATAAGCGGAAAGGACGCTCTGAGTCAACTAGAAATGGTCGAGATGATGATGGCGACGGTGACGATGAAGGCGGTGGTGATGGTGGTGGCGGTGCGAAATTGAAACGGGGGCACGTGAGGATTTCCAAAGGTCTTCGCTGCTGGTTTGTGGTACAATTTTTGCCAGTTTTCTTGCAGCAAAATACTTCTGCAAGAAGCAACAATAACAAGTAGCAGCATTTTCTGCTCATTTTGTTATTTCCGCTCAACCTCGAGCTGAAAATCGTTCATCGCAACCTCATTCCCTTCCAGCTACCGACATGAATATAAATAAATATTTGTTCGCTCGAAATTCGATTTCAATCATATCTGCAGAATTCCACTGAAGGAAAACAATCAGAGCATTTGAAAAAACAGAAAAACAAAAACCAATCCTCGGCATAATTCTATCAAAACCTAGAAGAATCCAGTGAATGTTGAATTTCGTTGTCAGAGATTACAGTGGAACACCAGGAGAGGACGTGACGTTGGTTGGCGGTGGTTGGCGGTGGTAGTCGACTAAAAAGCACCAAACGCACCCGAAGAGGAGCGGGAAATCGGATTGAATCGCCTCTGCGAGGAGAGACAATAAAATACTAACAAGAAGGTCGAGTATGGATCGCAATTTGAAGCATTTTCCCCAAATCGGCGATGAGGTGAACGACCTACGACCGGGATTACGTGAGACACGATTAGTGAAGTCAATGACAGACCGTGTTTTCCGGAAACTTCAAAGTACTTCATCACGAAAAACTCTACCTTCTGGTCATGGAATCGTACTACACCTCTGGATCATTTTTCGAGTGTGAACCCAGCCGATTCTCCTTTAAACGAAAACTTTGCAGCCTCCGCGCTGATAGAGTCCATAGTAATAAATATTAATAGTAAAAAATCTGCAGGCCCAAACGATATTTTAAGCTTTACTATTAAAATATTCTGCAACGTGTTAGTATGTCCGGTCACCATTATAATAAACAACAAAATAATGTCCATTACCCAACTACTTGGAAGGAAGCAAACGCATTCTCTTCCAGAAAAATGCAAATTCCAGGTAGTTAGAAGGTCTCAGGCCAATCTCTCTTTTCTAATATAATCTGGGTTAAGTCCTGGAAAGGATAATACTCATTAAAGTAGAGTCCTTTGTGAAATCGAACAATATTATCCCCAGCATTCAATTGGGGTTAAGAAAAACTTATTCCACTGAACACGCACTTCTTTATTTCCAGGATATTATAATAAAAAATCTCAGAAGAAGGATACGTACCATTGCCTGTGCCCTTGACCATCTTAAGAAAGCTTTCGACCTGGTTTGGCATGAGGGTCTAGTAAATAAACTTATCAAATTGGCACTTCAATTGTCCTTCATCCGCATGATACGTAGTTTTCTCAGCTGCAGAAGTCTTTGAATTCACTTAGGTCGCGAAAAATCAAACCTGATAGCAGTTCAGACAGGTGCTCCTCAAGGGTCCGTTCTCGGTCCATTCTTGGTCCATTCTTGGTCCATTCTTGTTAAGTATCTTTTTGCTACAATATTATAAAAAAGGGGGATACAAGTGAACTAGAGCACATGCGAGCTTATCTGCTTCAGAAGTGCTTCAGGGAGAGGCCATCATTTAGTGGTGCAAGATAGCAGACACCCTTCACTATTCGCAGAAGCACATCAAATGCCATTGAAGAGTATTATAAAATATCCAGCAGTATACCTTCATCACAGATGAAATATCTTCTCGTTTTGCCTGCTGTGGGAAAACGAACAAAACTTCTGTTATACGATATAAGAGGCTTATACGGCCTGTGTTGGGAAGCCAAGGCGTCCGTATATCAGGGAAATGGTTCAGTAATGAAACCATTTACGACACTGCGAGAGTTCTTCTGTCTCCTGCCAATGTCAGGCTACAAAAATTAGATTTAATGAAAATAGTTTAACACATTCCTGATAAAAAGTACTTATATTCTTTAAGCATAGTTATTATATTTCACCTTTCAGTATTCTGCATGCACAATCTAATTTTGAACTAGCCGTCGCAGACCACATTTCTCCCCCTACCACTTCTGTTTCAGAAAATCCCCCAGTAACCTATAGAAGTTCATTCCACTCCTTCGTCTATTTTCATTAGTAAGTCCACCGCCTGAAGCAGTCTTTTAGTTTCGAATTCTCACCATTCCTTCGACAAATCGGCTTAAATACGGATTTTGAGGGGCGCTGGGATTACGCTGGCCTCGAAGTTCTAATTGCAATGCACTTCAACTCGTTTTTACGATTAACTTAGCTAAAGCAAATAGAAGAGAGAGACGCATAAAGTGCGGAATTCCTGCTTGAACTGATCTTCAGGTACTCGTAATTTGGGGGAAAAGCGCGAACACCTTGCTGACGACATTCTAAGTAACAACCAGCAACTTTTAAGTAGCGAACGCAGAAGTCTCTTGTGCCTCGCGCTCGGGACACACGCGGCGAGGTCCTGAGTGAGCCCTGAGGTAAGTTTCGTGGCTGCTTTCACACCTTCTTCACACCTGGTTGCTGCCCGGTGCTCCACCAGGTTCACCCTCGTCGTCGTCGTTGTAATTAACTCTGCATCCCTCAAACCGGGTTGAGTCGAAAACAGTGAACTTAAAGTGTATCAGATTCTGTTTAGTTAGCAGAAGCTCATTAAAGCTGCTCACTTACAACATCCAAAGTCTTCTCGCTGACTGGCGCCGAATGTGTGGCCTCCAGTTGTTGCAGATCGCACAACAGCCGTAAATGTTTATGCTAGCAAGTTTGTTTCCAGTGTTCTCGGTGCGTTCGTGTGCCGAAGTCCTGTGCGCTGAAGTCCTGAAACGATAACTCTGGCTGCCACAACAATCCCGCCACGAAGGAGCGAAATGCCAGTCGAGCGATGTTGATTTTCGATTAGACGGAACAAGAAGGGTTTTGGAGTGGCGCACGTTTGTGTGGACGGGCACTCGTACATGCGGCCTTGTGAGAAGTGTGTGCGTGTGTGTGTGTGTGTGTGTGTGTGGGTGTGTGTGTGTGTACTTTTGCAAGTGTACGTCTGAGTGCTTGAACAAATGTTCACATGCGTCAGCAAAAATGCGGCAGGAGCTGGAGTGTGTGAGCGCGAATGCCAGCATGTGCTCGTCCTCCTCCTCCTTCTGCGCTCGTCTGAAGAGGTCTATAATTGGAGGGATTCCACATGAGACCATTTACCGCAAGTCGAGAGAGAGGAGAGAATCGAGATGTGTAAATTCGTCTCCTATCTCAAGTGCGAGTTTGTTTTCTTAAACCGCAAAGCGTTCAGTTGGTCGCATTTGAATCCGCAACACTTGCCAGTGAATAGTTAATTGAGAATTCAAGTAGTTCGAGTGGCGAGAGAGAAGCAAAAAGTGAACAAGTAGAGAAGTGGCTCACTCGAGATTGAAATGAATATTAATACTTGCAAATAATAATAATTATTATAATAATTAAAAATATTATAATAATTCACTTTCAATTTTTTTTCGGAGAGAGAATTTCGGGCGCCTTTTAAACGGGGAGTAAAATAACAGAACACACACACACACTGAGAGAATATTCCTCAACTCAAAATAAAACTCAATAAATTGGGGAATTTCTTGCTTTATAAAGCCTCGTCAGTCGGCCTTAAGTATCTCAGACTCCTTCGAGTGCCTACGAAAGCCGTAAAAAGTAAAAACTGTGAATAAAAAATTCTCGAAATATAATTGATGTCCTTGCAACATCTCCACATCTGCACGGACTTTCCCCCTCCCGATACGCCACTTAAATCGACCCTTGGTGAGCAGCGCCTCTCGATTCCATCTCGATTTATTCAATAAACCGCACTTTCGGTCCGAAATTCTTTCAGAAACATCCCACTTCTTCATTTTTCTGCTGTCACATCGAGCATTTCTAAACACGTCCGCAAAGCTGTCCAAGTTGCCTTCTTCCCTCGAGCCCGCCGCCCCGCCTTCGCCCCTTCGAGGTGTCCTTGAACTGCGTTTCGGCGAGCCTCCCGTCCGCGCTTGCGATTTCAGTTGGGACTCCTTCAGGCTCAGCAACGACGTCGATTAAGCTGTGTGTGGCCGCCGACCTTTCCTGTCGTGATTTCGCTCAATTACTGCCAAAACTAAAACCGAACAACTTGCAGGACACGAGCTTCCTTTTTATTGCTTCGCTTAAAGTTTCACTTCGATGTCTTCAGCGTCTGAACGTTGCCGAGGACCGAAGCCATGATGCTGCCCTCTTTTTACGGCAGTTTTACTGCTTCTATTTACTCAACTACAGCTTCCCTCGCAAACCTGAAGGCCAATAATTGCAAATTCGTTGTATACTTTGGAAAATACAATGCAGCAAATTCAAATTTAAATTAAAATAAGAGGTTTGCTCACAAAAGAATAAAAGACATCGTATCTCGTACGCAACGGTAGTCGTTTTGATGGATGTGGAAATTAGGGAAAAAGTTCTACAAAGAGAAAACGAGTCACCGGAAGCAGCAAACGGAAAAGTGGAAGCCTACAACCGAGAAGACCGGAGAGGGAAACCCTTTTCTGGGTTCAAGGACCGAGCTGCTTAAAATCGGGCTGCGCTGTCGGTCACAGAGAGATAAGACATTTTTATTCCCCTACGAAGAGCGGGGAGAAGTTAATGTCGGCTCTTAATGGCAGAAATGTGTGTCTGTGTGTGTTTAGATTCCATAATTAGAGCATTAAAAGCTATAAATGAGCAGTAAAAGTTATTCAGGACCGGTTAGAATGGGGTTAGGCTTGATGGGACCGGTCCTAAAGACCATTTCCTAGATGTTACTAATGCAGGTCACCAGCGTAGCCTTTCAATATCAGAAAATCAGAGGCCAAACATGAGTTTAACCTCGAAATTTCTGAGTTTAAATTTAGTATGCAGTCAGCGTTTCCCCACTTGTGCGTTGAGAAATAGGTTCGGCTTTATATTGGACCCGACTTTCTCCCGATTTGGTGAGGACTACCTAATCGAGGCTACCTTATTCAGCTCCGATCAGGCACATCATTCGGTTCCCAACTCACTTTATCAGTGTTGTCGCTATTCTTTCAATTTCCTCCACTCTTTCAGTATCCTCTTCGTGTTTCTCCCTCCCTCCCCTCCTCCCCCCCGGCTTTGTTAACCGACACGAAGCTGCTACGGTTGGCCTGGATAAAAACGATTAACCGATTTTTTTCTACTGCACTCACATCACTACGAATCTCGTTGAGTGGTTGTGCTGGTTGTCATGCATTCCCATCACACCTGAATGGGTTAACGGACTCTCGCATTTGCACACAAACACACGCACACACACACACACACACACACACACACACACGCACACACACACACACACACACACACACACACTCAGTCCAACATCGAAGATTAACGATGTGCAGTAAAACCCGCCCGAGTGACTGATTCATGATTTGCTGAAGACGGTACTTGCGTGGCTTTCAAGCTGATTAATTTCAGCCGAGAATGCATGCAAGGCATGAGAAAACATCTGGCAGAGCACTAGAGACACACACACACACACACACACGCACACTACTACCACCACCACACCACACCACACGAACACTAGAGTGCAGAAATAACAACGGAAAAAAGGAAAAGAAAAGAAAGTCAGCAACACTTATCAATCCGAGAGTGACATGTTGACGTTGAGCTAAACTACTCGCATTCTACGAAGCCAATACGAACAACAACAACTACAACAACAACGACACCACCACCACCTGCCGCCAACAACAACCACAAGTGCCACTTGCACCTGTTGCTGGTAAGAATGCCGCGTAAAATGGTTGCAACTCAAGTACGAAAATCGCATTATTTTGTTGGCTCAGTTCAGAGCTCGTGAACAGTTGTGCATGTGTGTGTGTCAGTATCTCTGTGTCTGTGTGTGTGTGTGTGTGTGTGTGTGTCGTTGTAGCTGTGCGCTTGTATGCATCGCCATCACTTTCAATTCCCAGTTTGGCGCGCATTTCTTCTGACTTCACTACGCTTCGTTTTGCAAAATCATCGATTTCAATCACAACAAATTGCAATCAGGACGCTTTGAACACTTCATCCCTCGCACTCCTCTTCCCCCTAACTTCCTTCCTTAACCACCCCCCACCCCCGCCGCGTACGTCACCTCAAAACTTGCTGCTTGCAACGCAACGTCCGTCAATTTTTCGAATGCAAGCTGCTGCGATTTGCATCCGGAATTGCGATTTATCATGATTCCACTACAAGAACAATCGATTTCCACGCCTCGAGTTGTGAGAAGGAAGCCGTTACTGCAGAAAGGAGGCGCGGGGACCACAAACACGACCGCAGAATTGCAATTTTCCACATGGTTTGCGGAAGATTTCCACAGTGGTTCTTCTTGGATTTTTCCGGGCTTCTTTCTTTTCTCTTTCCCCGCATTCCGCTCTTGGATTTATTTTCGTTTATCCAGTGAACCGCATCGGCAACCGCCGGCTGTCATCTGCCAGTCGAGCTGAGCCAGCCATCCGAGAGCGAGTATTTTCCGGCTCCGTGTGTTTCATCTTTATATCAGCGTTCCACACCTGCACCGAAATGAGAAGCAAATATTTGCATTTCGCTGGCTGGCTGGCTCCGCGGGGACTTTCGGAACTCTGCGATTCTGCGATTCTGCGATTCTGCGATTGCTTGCCACATCGAGGATGCAAAATTGCAACATAAAAGGAAAGTTAAAGGAAAGCCGCGAAAATGTCCCTTCCAACAGAAATGGCAACTGTAGAACCAGAGTGGAAGATGGGTCCGAGAACTCCTAAAAAACTGGGAGCAGAAGGCCTTAACTCACTCAAAGGCCTTTCATCTCATTCGCTGTGTGAGATGGAAGGCCTTTGAATGAGCCGAGGAGGTCCTTGAAATCATATTCTCGCAGCTCGGGAACTTGAGCGTGGAACGTAGAGAACCGTAGAGAGGAAGCTGCAGATATCATTCGATGCTGTGGTAACCGGTGACGATAGCGGTGAGTTATAATTTATTTATTTTATTTTTTATTTTTTTTATTTTTTATTGTATTTTTTTTTTTTAGTGTAATTATTTTTTAAAATTTTCTTCTTTAAGTTTTTAACTTATTTATTTTAATTTTATAATTTATAATTTTATTTCTTTTTTTTTAATTTTTTAATTTTTTTTTTTATTTTTTTTTTATTTTATAATTTTTTTTTATTTTTTTTTTCAATTATTTACCATAATTGAATACGCGGTGCGCTTATCTGACGTGTGGTGTGTGCGAATTAAGCGCTTCGTTCGGCTTTTTAACGTTTTAAATGCTCAAATCGCGCATCTCAGATATCGGGGACTCCACCAAAAAACAGACACATCCGGCTGTTTTCTGTTGTTGGCAGCAACAAAGCCGACTTATCGCGTTGCCTGAATATTTATGGCAATCATAGAAAACCCATTAAAAGCTGGATAAACTGCGGCAATAATTTCTGAACAAGCAATAAATTTAACGAGGCACTTTAGTGTTTTCGAGCAGAAGTTTGCTCTGGTTTCACTCTACAATCATTTCAATTTTGTCCGCGACCAAAGTCGGTGAAGTGGAAGAAGTTTTCGCATTTAATAGCCACAGCAGTTCACATTTTTCGCGTTTTTATAGAGAATAATAATGCGATCGAAACCACTGGCGAATCTCATTCAGCGACGACTTGTATGCAAATGAGAATCACTTTCATTGCTCGCGGAAACCCCTCGCCGGCAGCCGATTTAGATACGCGCAACGCAATCCGCGTAATTAAATGAGCTGCCGGCAGCAGTAGGAATTCAATTTGGTCTTCTCTTTGCGCGCCGAATTCGGCCAGAAGTAGTTAAATAAGAGCGGTTTTCGGGATAAAAGCGAGCGAGTTGCAACTACTTTGCGACGGAATTTACGACCTCGAAAGAAGCGAGCGGCCACGAAAGGACTTCTGCCGCCCCCTCGACTGGGAAACACGAGGACATGGAAGCCAGAAAAGCGGAGTGAGAAGCAGTAACAAGCGGCAACTGAAGCCAACAGAGCGGCGCGGTAGAAGCGGTGGACGGAGGTCGCGGCGGCCAAGGAGCGCAGATAAGGATACGGATATCAACACCGAGAATAAAGCAAGAAATGCTAGTTTCTCAGTGCTCAACTAAGTTGAGCAAAAACTTCGACTCATTGCGATAATAAGCCGCACGGACGGGGGAAGAGAAGGAGGTGGACAGACAGACAAACTGGTGGGTGGTCAGCCGAGCGAGGACTCACGCAGCGAGTCCTTAGCACGCACACACGCACTCGTACGAACACTACAACCGCAGGCAGCATTCTTGGGGCGCGCTTCGCATTCCAGCGGAAGCGCAGCCATGTTGAATGGCTGCATAAACAACCGGAAGCCGTTTACTGGCCACCGCAACTGGCGCTGCTTCGTCGTCGAGCGGGCGACTTTTATTGTGTTCGGCCGATGTTATTGCAGTTGTGGTTGTTGCTGTTGCTGTTGCTGTTGCTGTTGCTGTTGCTGTTGCTGTTGCTGTTGCTGTTGCTGTTGCTGTTGCTGTTGCTGTTGCTGTTGCTGTTGCTGTTGCTGTTGCTGTTGCTGTTGCTGTTGCTGTTGCTGTTGCTGTTGCTGTTGCTGTTGCTGTTGCTGTTGCTGTTGCTGTTGCTGTTGCTGTTGCTGTTGCTGTTGCTGTTGCTGTTGCTGTTGCTGTTGCTGTTGCTGTTGCTGTTGCTGTTGCTGTTGCTGTTGCTGTTGCTGTTGCTGTTGCTGCTGCTGTTGCTGTTGCTGTTGCTGTTGCTGTTGCTGTTGCTGTTGCTGTTGCTGTTGCTGTTGCTGTTGCTGTTGCTGTTGCTGTTGCTGTTGCTGTTGCTGTTGCTGTTGCTGTTGCTGTTGCTGTTGCTGTTGCTGTTGCTGTTGCTGTTGCTGTGGAGCGACAGCAGAAAGGCTGAGCTGTGAAGACGGCAGCGGAAGGAGCTTCCCGTGAGCTGCAGCTACTCATTCTTCTCCGCGAATATCATTCAGTCTACGATATTCTTGAAGTCTCCCGTCTCGATTTTTAAGCACCAAATTCTTGCGAAAACACATCGTTAAACATCTGGAAGTGAGTGAGACGGCGGCAACTGGATGCAGATGAAGGAGAGCGAAAAACTCCCCGCAACACACATACGTGCGCAAACACTGTGCTCAACACACGTGCACGCGAGTGCATCCTGCATCCATTCAACTGCCAGTCAATCCTCTCTCAACTCGCTCACAGTTCGCCGTTATTGTGGGAGCAGAAGGGATCCGCTTAATATTCCGAGAAGGTTTGCGAGGCACTAGTTCGGGATTTCTGCGCAAAACACACGTTTACGTGTAATTTGTGCATCTGTACACAAACACACACAGCCACGTACACACACACACACACACACACACATGCACACACACACTCATGCACAGGCACACGTGTGGAAGAAATACTAATTGCTGGAGTGGAGCTGCGGCGGCAGCAGAAAAGGCGAAAAATACGAAGTGTTTGCCTAACTTGGGAGACGAATGCACCATCTGACACACACACAGACGCACACACAGACGCACACACACACACGTACGCACACACACACACACAGAGGCCACACACACGGACACACATGCCTGCCGTCGTTTTAAACTCCACCGAATTCCTCTCACTTCCTCAAACCAAACCAGCGGAACAAATGACTGAATGGCTGCGTGACTCTTTGACCGACTAACTGACTGCCTGACTGACCGCTTGACGGACCGCCTGACTGACCGCCTGACTGACAGATTGACTCGTTGGCTGACTGACTGACTGACTGATTAGCTGACTTTTGAAATGTTCCTGCCTCTCCAAGCATTTCTTCGGCTGTGAATGTCTATCCGAGGTCCTTGAATTACTTTAGATCGCAGCGTAGACTCAGCTGGCTTACAAAGCAGCTGTATACCCACACACACACACACACGCACACACACACACACTCAGTCACTTCTTCATCTTTTTTACTGCTGCCCGCTCCTTCCTTCCTCGCCCTCCGTTTTTTTTGTGCGGCGTTGCACAAAAAATTAAATATTTCCTCGTCGAGCTCGCATTTGCTCTCGTTTTTCAACCACACGAATTTAATATTTGCGAGTGTATGTGTGCGGATTGCTTGTGTGCAGTTTATTTTGTGGTCTGCACATTTATCTGTCCATCTGTCTGCCTGTCTGCCTGTCTGCCTGTCTGCCTGTCGCTCGGTCCGTCCTTCCGCTCACTTTGTAGCCGCCGTGTGGCTTTTTATGCGTCCGCCTTTGAATCGAATCGAATTTCAAGGAATTCATGTCGCTCGGCTCGGCTGTCGCTCGGCTCGGCTGTTGCTGGGCTCGGCTGTCGCTCGGCTCGGCTGTCGCTCGGCTCGGCTGTCGCTCGGCTCTGCTGTCGCTCGGCTCTGCTGTCGCTGGGCTCGGCTGTCGCTCGGCTCTCTGCGGCTGCATTTCGTGTCTCGCAACTCGATTGTTTTTATTATCCAGCAACTCTTGACTGCCGGATTTTCTTGGCTCTCCTCCCGTGCACTCGGCAAATATGAGAATCCACGAGCGGCACGTGCTGGCGTGACATCGTGCGTCTCAATTTGGCCACCCGGTGTCGCTGCAGCGCGTGGCTGGGCGGCGTTTTCTGCCGTTTTCTGCTTGTTAGAAATTCTTCGAATTTCGAGTTGTGGTTGCGCCGCTTCGACTCGAATCGAGCATCAGAACAGCAAAAGCAACAACTTTTCGCTGTCTTAGTTGCTGCGATGCCCTCGATTTCGGGTTTTCAGTACCTAATTTAACTTCGTCCCTGCAGAGCTGAAACTAGTTAAGTCTCTTCAATTGCATTTTAGTGAGGGAATCTGCGAACTGAACGTGAAGACGAATAAGATTTAAAATCTAAAACACGTTCATTTCTTCCAACCATCAAAATGCAGAATTGAAAACGGCAAAAAGCAACGCATAAATAAACGCAACGCAGACTGCGTTCTGCAGCAAATCTAAATGTGGCGCCCGCCACGATTTCCGCTCTGCGGCTGCTGCTGCCTTCTGTGGAAGTCGCGAGGAGAGTGAGAAATCGCGAGGAGAGTGAGAAGTCGCGAGGAGAGTGAGAAGTCGGCTCGGCGTGCGCGGAGAGCGAGAAGAGCGAGAAGTCGCCGCAGCTCACAACAACAGCATGTTTATGTTGCGCTCGAGGAAGGAAGGAATTTTATGTACGGTTACACACACACACGTGCCGAACACAACCACACAGAAGCTCATTCGCACAACCTACGCACGCCGCAGACGCACCGACTCGCTCGACTTTATTCACTCGCTCGATTTAGCATGCAAGCCACAGTTATAACGGCAGACATAACGGCCAGCAAGCAACTTTTTATGAACGTTTATTGCATAGCGAGTCCGCAAACACACGCTCACAGGCAGCTGTTGACACATGCACACTAACGCACGCTACACGTTCACACACACACACACACACACACACGCACACAAACACACACATATACAAAAAACGTGCTTGTTGGCAAACTCCACTCCATGATTTGAATTTATTCTGCGCTTCGCTGTGTTTAATCCGACTGATTTAACACTCTGTATTCGAACGCCTTCCGTGGCCAACATCGTCGTCTTCAGCAACAACAACAACAACACAACAGCAGCAACAACAGCAACAGCACACAACAACACTACGGTGAAGTGAAGGTGTTTCACGGGATTGCATTTCAAATGCTTTTAAAATTGTTGTACGTGTGTAAGCAACGGGAAGCTAGTGTAATTGTTGTTGTTGTTGTTGCTGTGATGTTGTTGCTCTTTTCACCTCCTCCTCTTTAGGTTCTCCATAACCGTAACGTTAACAGTTACTTGCGCTCTTCGTGCCAGTTTCGTGCGCCAAACTATGAAATCTTAAATACTTCGACTCGTATTTCACTTTTAATTCTCCCGCTCTTACTCCCGCTTCTCCTCTCCCTCTCTCCCTCAACCCAATCCCTCTCTCTCAACCCAATCCCTCTCTCCCTCTCCCCCATCGCACTCACTCACTCTCGCCCCCCACCGCCGGCCTCCTCGTTCTTCCTTCGAAGAGTTGGACCGACCGACGCATCAGCTTGCTTGTGTTGCTGCGACGAGTAACAATCACGTTCGCACACTTCAGCAACATTAGAAACGATGAATTTAATCAAAGTAGCGGCGGCGGTGGCGGCGGCGGCGGCGGCGGCGGCGCGGAAGTGCGGGTGCTGCTTGCCAACTTCCTCGCAGCAGTTGGCTGGCACTCGCAGTTCAAGAATTTCTGGCACGTACGCGCCGCGCCGTCCGTATTATTTTGCGGTTTGGCTACTTTTGGCCCGGAGGTGGATGCCGTTTGTCGCGTGTCCTTGCTGTCGCGTGCCTCTGCCGCAAGCAGCAGCCGACGAAACGAGTGGCTGACCGCGCGACCACGCTGCAGCCGAGATATGAATTCTCGGCGGAGTTATTGCGGGATTCAATTGAGTTGGCAAGCGTTGGCAAGCGTGCTCGCGCGCGTCCAGCTTGTGGATTCAGTGTGAGCGCGGAGGACGTTGGCGCCGCGTTTCCGTATTAAATGCGGAGATTTTTATTAAAGCTTTCCATAAATTTCAGTCTTCTGTCGCACGAGATGCCGCGTTGATAAACTCTGATCTGAGTGAGGATTTTGGAGGGATTTTTCCGAATGAAATTCTTGCGTCGATTCTCCTCTACTCGTCCTCTCTTCTCTCGCGTTATCTACGCTTCCTCTCTCTCTCTCTCCCTCTCTCTCTCTCTCCCCCTCTCTCTCCCCCTCTCTCTCCCCCTCTCTCTCCCCCTCACTCTCTCTCTCTCTTTCTCTGCTCCCGCTCTCGTTTTTTATACTCAGCCTTTCTTCTTAATTTCCCTCCCTTCGCTGAAGTTAATTTGTTGAGTTTTCTGTTTTTATTTCATCGAAAATTCAATTGCGTTTTTTCCTACATCATTTCGAAATTACTTATTTCTGCTGCCTTCTCCTCATTTTCGCTAAAATTCACATTTGCGAGCCCTTTATGAGCGCGTTTTGTTTTATTTCCGCTCCCTCGGTTGCTCTTTCATTCATCTTTTATGTCTTTCTAACAACGAAAGCAGCGCAATTTTAAATCCCGCTGCGGAAAGTCAGCAGGACGTGAACAGTTTCGCTGTGTGGATGCCTCTCGAGTGTCTGTGTGTGTGTGTGTGAGTGTGTATGTGTGTGGGTGTAGGCGAGTGTGTGTGGGTGTGCATGTATGTGTGTGCGCGTGTGTGTGTGTGTTTGTTCTCCATTGTATCTGCTTTGCTATATTTAAAATGTAGACTTTCAAATAATCGCGCTCTAATTGTAGTTGTTGTTGTTGTTGTTGTTGGTGGTGGTGTTGGTGGTGGTTAATATCGGCTGCATAAGATTGCGTTTGAATTTAAATCGCCGCACTTGACGACTGACTGAGATTCGAGTTCCCGTTGGCTGCACTAGAGATTCACTTAACATTTCGTCGACTAGCAAAGCCGTAGTTTGGGCAACCACGAGGAAATCACAAGGAAACCACGAGGCAACCACGAGGCAACCACGAGGCAACAACGAGGCAACCACGAGGTAACTACGAGGCAACCACGAGGTAACCACGAGACAACCACAAGACAACCACGAGGCAACCACGAGGTAACCACGAGACAACCACAAGACAACCACGAGGCAACCACGAGGCAACCACGAGGCAACCACGAGGAAACCACGAGGTAACTACGAGGCAACCACGAGGTAACCACGAGACAACCACAAGACAACCACGAGGCAACCACGAAGCAACCACGAGGCAACCACGAGGCAACCACGAGGTAACCGCGAGGTAACCACGAGGCAACCACGAGGTAACCACGAGGCAACCACGAGGCAACCACGAGGTAACCAACAGACAACCGCGAGACAACCACGAGGCAACCACGAGGTAACCACGAGGCAACCACGAGACAACCACGAGGCAACCGCGAGGCAACCACGAGGTAACCACGAGGCAACCACGAGGCAACCACGAGGCAACCACGAGGCAACCACGAGGCAACCACGAGGCAACCGCGAGGCAACCACGAGGCAACCACGAGGCAACCACGAGTTAACGTGTGCTTAACCTGCGCTGAAATTCAAATAAATTAAATCGTATTAATTTGATGGCGGTCGGCGCTTGATTGCGGTCGGTTCGAGTTTAACTGATGCTCGAAAATGCTCAACTGGGTTGCGTGCGAGAGCGATGAATGCAAATGTTGCACGCTGCAACCGCAAAATAATCGCATCATGCGGGACTTTTTCAATTACGAAATCGCGGTGCATTTTCGAGCGTGACTACCATCGCACCCACTGAGCCGCCGCCGCCGCCGCCGCCCCTGCCGCGCCCCGTTTGCTTTGCGGTTCAGTTGAATCAATGATGCCCGCTGCCACGCCCACCACGGTTGCATGTGTGCGCCGCATCCTGCTTCAGCTTGCCTGCTGTTTGTTTCGAATTGCTAACAAATCGCGGCCCTTGAGCGAGTGTCGCGTCGCGTCCTGCGCCTCCCTCACGGTCATCGCGGTTGGCCACGCACGAAATTGACGTATTTCACGCTCTTTACGTGAGCCGGAAGTACGTAAATTACCGCACATCCATCGTCGTGCGTCGGCTCGCTCGCGCGGCGATTGCAAACTAATAAATATATTTTTGGGCCAATTAGTGACGCAATGTATTTGAAGAGCCGAATGCAGGAAGGGATTCACGCTTCAGCGTTCAGTGGGTCTCTCGTTTGGGAATGCAGGGCGTGGTCGGGGGGAGACGCGACGGTGATGAAGGCGGCGCGACGGTGATGAAGGCGGCGCGACGGTGATGAAGGCGGCGCGACGGTGATGAAGGCGGCGCGACGGTGATGAAGGCGGCGCGACAGCGGTGAGGGCGGCGCGACAGCGGTGAGGGCGGCGCGACAGCGGTGAGGGCGGCGCGACAGCGGTGAGGGCGGCGCGACAGCGGTGAGGGCGGCGCGACAGCGGTGAGGGCGGCGTGACGAGAGGGCGACCAAGCAGAGGAAGGGATCGCTGGTGGCCGCGGCGACTTGCAGCGCGGTGAGGTTTCATAATCGCGTTTTTTAAGCCCCACGCACCACCTGCTGCTGCCTCACTCGGACGACCTTGAGGAGATTCGGGACCTTGAGCAACTGAAAATAGTCTCCCGTCTATTTCTGTGCTCCTCGAACAAAAGGGGGGCTGAAGGGGATGCCAACTCGGCGGATTCCATTAAAAGCTGCTCATTAGACGCGCTTGTCAAGCAGCGGAATTGCGTTCGCGAACGACAGCCGACGACGCACAAGCGGCGAGCAGGCGGCGGCCACCCAGCGGCGCTCACTGGGTTACTGGGTGAGGACACAACAGCTGGCACGTGTTCCTCCGCGAGAGGCGGCATCGGCGGCATCGACGGCACCAGCAGCACCAGCAGCAGCAACAACAACGAGACCCATTTGTTACAATTGCTAAATTACTCTCGAAATACTGGGAAATGGCGAAGCATGCGCTTCGCTTTCCTCAGAGCGCCTCCAGCTCTCACTTGCGAGAGCACCTCAGAGAGCAGCTGAGAGCGAAGAGCATCCGATGGTGAGAAACATTGGGAAATTTTATATCTTCACTTCAATCGCGTCGCCGGACCGACCGATTGGCTGCTTGTAATGCAAAGCTGTTGGGCGAACTTAAATTTAGTCGCCAGCTGAAGGTGACACTCGCGTGCAGGTATTTCGTGGCTCGCAGATACTCTGTCGGCCGCAAATGATTTCCAGCGCTCGCCGACACGACCCTCGAAAGTCTGCGGCGCCGCTGATTGAAGCCGCGGCGCCGCTGATTGAAGCCGCGACGCCGTTGAAATGAAATGCATTCGGCCGACAAGCAGATGCGTTGCTCTGCGCGCTCAGCTGCGTGGCGTTGGCATGCGTTGTGATGCGACTTCTTAATTTTAATTTGTCGCCTTCTGTTCATCTCATTTCATCCGTCGCTTGGAATTCTCTTCTTGTTTTCACCGAAATCGCTTTTGTTTCGTACTTGAAAACTTTGTGTTTTCGTTGTTACTGGTGTTGTTTTTGTTGTCGTTGTTGTTGTTGTTGTTGTTGTTGTTCATGTTTTTGCATCTGTAGCAATTTGTTTGGATTTCGCGGACTTTTAAGCGGCTCAGCAGTTGTATGGCCATTAAATTCGCTGTAAGCGATAAAAATTAGAAACTTTCAAGTACCGCGCGATTCAACTTGGCGAAACAATAGCAACAACAACAACAACAACCGATTACAACCTCTTAAATTTGAATGAATTTCGAGTTGGATGATAAAATCCACTTGAAATGCAAGAAAGAACCGGAAAATTTTAATGATTCAGCTGGAATCGAATTCAAAACGAGCGGGTGATACAAAAAAAAAGAAGGAAACTAAGGACGAAACTCTTTAGAAAAGGACGAAACGAAGGAGTTTCGAGAAGCTGTTGCTTTGGTGAAGAACTCCGAACCCCGAAAAGGCCGAATTTTGCTGATCGAACTGAAGATTCAGCCACACTGAAGATTTGTGAAGCCCGTGCGCCGCACTGTGAATCGAATTCTGCGAGAGTCCGACCCTCCAGCGCTGGCAGATTGAATTGCGAGCAAGAAACAAAACATCGTGAGGAGCGATGAGCGACGAGCGATGAGCGATGAGCGATGAGCGACTCGCGTGCACTGAAATCGCCCACCACGAGGACGCACTTAATCTGCACTTAAAACTTCTGCTCCAGCACACACACGCACACACACACACACACGCACACACACACACACACACACACGCACACACACACATGCCGCCTCCTCCTCCCGCAGTTCGCACCTCATTCAGCATGCAAAGTTTCGCCCTTAAACGCGCCACGAGATAACTTTGAAATTTTAATCAATTGAGTGCATTAATTTTCGCCACATGTGAACTCGCGTCGCAGCCGAGCGAACTTTTCGTCGCCCGACGACCCGACAAACTTTTGTAAGCTCGGCACTTGAGCGCCATCTGGTGCAGGAGGTTCGCGGCGAGCGAGCTGCACTTTTATTGGCTGCGTAGGGAATGCAAGAAAATTTTCGGAGAAATTCACACACACACACACACACACACACACACACACACACACACGCATACACACACAAACACACATGCGCGCGCAAACTGAAAGATCGACGCCGTCAACTTATAAAATTTCGGTGAACAAAAAACATCCGCGAGAAGGAGTTCGAAGCTGGCATTTGAACAGAAATCGTTTGCCTACTTTTAGGCGTCCCGTTATTTGTTAGTTTTGGCGGATTTTCAGGGCTTTCAGGGTTTTCCTCGCTTCTTTTTGTCGCTTTCTTCTGTTTTTTTTTTGAGATTTTAAGGGTTTTTCTCGCTTTTCTCGCATTTCGACTGACTTAACCTTGCACGCGTTAATTGAATGACTTTGAATGACTGCTTCAGTCTTTTGAACGCTTTCAGTCGCTGATTAACAAGTGAAATCTCTCGCTTCGCCACAAAGAGTCGCTTCGGCTTTGAGCGCCATTCGAGTTGGAGATTTTGTGAGGGATTTTGTGAGGGATTTTGTGAGGGTCGTTGCTGTTATCTCGTGAATAGAATTCTAAATGGAATTCAATTCTATTGAATTCCAACTTCACAACTCTGAACTGAAAGCGCGGACTCGCAATTTAATTCAGGTTTTCGAAGTCTTTCTGTAATCAAAAACGCATTCAAAGGATTCTTCCAGAAAAAAAGGGGGGGGGGTGTATGTGTGTGTGTGTGTGTGTGTGTGTGTGCTTGTCTACGTCGCACTTGTGTGTCTCGATTGCGCGCGTCTTGCTTTCCATTCACTTCACACACACGCGTTGCAGTCCATTAAAACGCAGTTTTCACCACAAGAAAGTCGAAATCAAGGATTTCATTGGGATTTCATCGTCATTTAAGGCAAATAAACAGTTCGCGGCAATGAGATTCGGCGACTTCAAAGTCCCTTTCAAAGTTAGTTTTGCGTAAATTAATTGTGATGTGAGATTTTGCAATGATTTCATCATTCCATTCAATTCGCGCGGCGGCGGCTTTCTGCGCAATTTAACAATTCTTCGTGCCGATTTCACTCATCGCACGCGACGACGCGACGCACGAACGCACGAGTTACACGGGAGCGGAAGCGCTGCGATTTGCGAGCATTTAACACTCCATTGCGTGTGTAAATCGCAGGAAGACGGCGGCGGCGGTGGTGGCGGTGGTGGCGGTGGCGGCGGCGGAGAGGTGAGGCGCGCTCACTGGACTCCTCGCAGTTCGCGCGAACGCAACGCTTCAGTAAACGCAGCGCCAACGCCGCGCCGCCCCACTTAGTCGAGGCTAATAAATCACAACTTCGAATGGCTCTGCTTCGACGGACGTTTATTGATGTGCGGAGGATTTACTGGGGCGGCCACTCGAGTGCATTCCGTCTCAGGCGGAAAGAAGTGGCGGTGGAGGCGGTGGAGGCGACGGTGGAGGCGGCGGTGGCGGTGGTGGCGGCGGAGGCGGTGGAGGCGACGGTGGCGGCGGTGGCAGCGGTGGTGGCGGTGCCGGCGAAGGACGCGGCGCAGCGCGAGTGCAGCTGGGATGCAGCAGTCGCGACTAATGGATTCCTTTGAGCGCGAGCACGCTTCCGCCTTCGCTTTGAGCAATCAATCCGCCGGCTGCTCCTCCCCCGCCGCCGTCGAGGCATCAATTTTATTGCGCTTCTTGCAGTTGGCTTCGCAGTTGATGGACGCCGTCAGTCAATAAAAAACGCAACGATTACAATGCGTCAAAATGGGACTCGCAAAGTCGTTCCATTGAAATGGTGGAAGTTGAAATATTGTTGAAGTTCTTCCTCAAGATTTCGCTAAATCACAAATTTTCATTTGAAATCACAGCAGAAATTATGATGCGCCGATTTTCACCTTGAAATTGTTTGCGTTTATTATTCTCTCACAATTTAATGCAACGTTTTCGCGCTTAAAAACAACCAACTGAAGTTTGCTTAAAATTTGAAATCTCTACAACTAACTGAAAATTGTTTGCAGTGACTGTTTCCCCCTCCCTCACCCCCCAACCCCCCTCAGGGGTGCGGGTTTCCCTCTTTCCTCCTCTGCTTCGCGCTGCTTCGCCGCTTGTGGTTGGATTGCAGCGCAGACTGCTGCAGAAACCAGCTGCTGTGTGGAAATCGCGCCAACTTGCTGTTAATTCTGGCTGGTGCGCTCTCGCCTCGACCCGGCTGCGGCTGCGGCCGCGGCTGCCTCGTTCGCCGGTCGTAGCTGAGCTCTGGACTTCGGGCGGCCATCGTGCGCGGCGTGCTTAGTGTGGCAGCGTCGAGCGTGTCGCTCGCAATGTCAGCGTGCAGCGTGTTTCGCAGCGCGTCGAACTCTGGCGAGGAGATTAACGGCTGTTCGAGGCTTAACTGCGCGAGAACAGCAGCGCAACTCGTTGAAAGCAACACGCAGATCGTCGCGAGCTGCATGTTCGTCTTCTTTCGGGAAATCGATCGGCGATTGAAAGTCTCGGTGAAGCAGCGGATATTTATAGCGTCTTCGCCGCCGAACGACTTCGTGACTCCCTCTCTCTCTCTCTCTCTCTCTCTCTGTCTCTCCAGAACTCTCTGCTGGTTTTTCCCTGCCTTCGCTGTGTTGACTTTCGCGTTCGTTAGCAAGAAGTTCGGCGTTCGTTCGCAAGAAGTTCCACACTCGCCGCGTTTCGTCGTTCGTCGCGTTACCAGCTGCGCAAACAAACCGCTTGAATGCGTGCTGGCGCGGCCTTGATGGCGCCGTCGGAGCGTCGCGTTGCAGCTGTTCGGCTGCCTTGGGAATTTCCGAAAATCCCTTTCAAAACTGGAAAACGCAGTTCTTCTCGTTCTTCTCGTTCTCGTTGTAAAAATCGTGCAGCGCCGCTGTTGTGCCGCTGAGAGTGCCGAGCGACGTGTTTACAACAGCTGGAAAATTAGTTTCTTCTCTCGTTCCTCTCACTCCGCCGCCGACTTGAAATTGTGCGTCTCGCTGCAACACCCAACTTTCAGCGCGTCGTGGCGTCGTGGCGTCGTCGTCGTGGTCGTTCGTCTGCTTCGCTTAATTTTGTTCAAGTTGCGCTTGCGATATCCAGGTCAAGGTCGCCGCCAGGGCCACCCAGGGGTCCACCACCCCCCCCCCCCCCCCCACCAACCCCTTCGCGGTTCGTAAATGTCTGCCGTGCATCTGAGGAGCGTCTGAATTACCGTTGCGGGCACCGCAGCGCATCATCGACCGAAACTATCAACGCGACGACGCGTCGTAAATGGAGTTTCGCTCGCTTCGTAGCGAGGATTGAATCCTCATTTTGGCCCGATTTGCTGGCGAAATAAATTCAGGACGGCAGCTGCAAAATAGTGGAGAACACAACGAGCGAAGCTGTAAACTCGTCGTAACTGAGAACGAGATTGCCATCGTAACTTTCGGCGGTGGAGGCGCGCGCGGCGAGCGAATGAAGCCATCAAAGCGAGCGTAAAAGAGCGGAAAAGAGCGGAATTCAGGCGGCGGTGAATGGCGAGCGCTGCCTGCTCGACGTGTGTGTGTGTGTGTGTGTGTGTGCGTGTGTGCGTGTGTGGCGTCGCCGTCGCCGTCGCGAGGGCTTAAATTGACAGCCATTGCGATTTATGTGGCTTCTTTTCGACGTCTTTATGTCGTTTTTGTGACAGCTTCGTGGCGTTTTCGTGTCGTTTTCGTGGCGTTTTCGTGTCCTTTTCGTCGCGTTTTCGTGTCATTTTCGTGTCGTTTTCGTGTAATTTTCGTGTTCTGGTTGACGATAAACGAGGCTTTTGGAGATTCCAGCGCTGCGAGAGCGCGATTTCACGTCTATTTCGTCGTTTTATTCCTCGAATCTTCCTGAGAGCACGACAACCATCCGCGCCCCCGCCTCTTCTCAACTCCCAATCGTCGTCCTCACCCTGCCACGCCTTTTTCCTTCCCCTTCCTCATCTTAATTTCCTTCGCCATTCGAATGCTTGCAACTTTTCACTTTCCACTCCTCACTTCCCGCTCTCCGCGCTCGTCTCCACCTCCGAAAGCCACCGAAAGCCATCGAAAGCCATCGAAAAGCATCGAAAAGCATCGAAAATCGCTTAACAAACGACGACATCCATCGAGCTCAAGTGATTCGAGCGCCGAGTCAACAGCTTCGATGATTGCCTTCCGCACGCCTTTTGTGCTCTTTGTACGCCGCTCTCCCGCCGCGTTCTGCTAACCGAGCTCCGCACTCCACACTACACACTCCACACTTCACACTCCACACTCCACACCGCGCTCTCACCACTCCACTCCACACACACGTCAAACGAAGCTACAGACTTAAACCGCAAACAAATTGTGTGCCCTCGAACTGCGTTACCAAGATTACCGACAGCAGCACGGTGTGGTTGTCACCGCTCTCCCCTCGCCGAGCGGCCCATCCATCATCTCGTCCCCCCCGCCCCCCCAACAACACCACACTGATACCGCATTCACAGTGTAACTCGGCTCTCGTGAAGAGATCCATTCTAATCTCGGCTCTCGTGAAGAGATTAGCATTCAAGTGACAATAAAGTGTGAGCGCGGAGGGCGCGCGATGGAGTGGGAGAGCGCGAGCGTCGTGGCGTACGAGATGGAGTGAGAAAGCGGGAGCGCGGAGTGCGAGATGGAGGGGGAGAGTGTGTGTGTGTGGGAAGAAATAGAAAGTGTAAAAGTCGCACCAACGCGTTTTTCCTTCGCCTCCCATTTTCTCGAATTTGCCGCCGCTGAGTGGATGAGAAGGATGCGCACTTGAATTCGCTGCATGTTCGCGTTCATGTTTTCGTCGCGTCGGCCGTCGCGTCTCGTCACTCGCGCAACGGACGCGGAGGCTTGCGGGCGCCGCCGTTGCGATTTACGTGTGCGTCCGTCGCCCGGGTCTGCGTTTGAATGGAAATAAAGACGCATAAAATCGGCCATTTTTCATGCCATTCGCCAGCACAAACGTCGGTGTGTTGAAAACGCGCCGCAACTTTGCAAGGAAGGACGAAAAAAGACGAAAGAGTAGCAAAAAAAAAAAAAACAAAAAAACAAAAAAACAAAAAAAACGTTTATTTGCACGGCTCGAATCGCAATTATCGTGGGAGGCATGGACACCAGCGCTGGTTTTCTACTCTCTGCCGTCTTCTGCTGTGCTCTCCACGTCCCCTCTCACTCTCCCTCTCTCTCTCCCTCTCTCTCCCTCTCTCTCCATCCCTCTCTCTCTCTCCCTCTCTGTGGCAGCGCGACCCGCTTTTTTGCGGGTTCGACGGCGTTCCGTGGTGCAGCAATAAATTAAAAGATTTCGTGATTGTTTCAAGTCTCTTCTCCCGAACTCCCCCCGCTCTCCGCTCCCCACTCCCGCTCGCAGGCACCGTGATGTGCTTCCTGATACTCGTGGTCACACTTCAGCCAGCATTTATACGGCAACCGCGTCGATAACGCACGGTCGATAAAGCAGTGCCACGGACAGAGAGAGAGAGAGAGAGAGAGAGAGAGCGAGAGAGAGCGCGCGCCGATGATTTAGTGCAGGTTTGCTCACTAAATAATGCAAGAAATTAATTTAAGAAGCGATTTCATTTCATTAACCATAAAACGAGAGCAAGTAGATCGACGGAGAGAGGGAGGGAGAGAGAGAGAGAGGGAGAGAGAGAGAGAGAGTGAGAGAGAGGGAGGCGTTGAAGAGAGAAGAGAGGCAAAGGCAGTGAGAGCGCCAAGAAGTGGAGTAACTTTAATTTATTCATCACTGCTTGTGTTTTACGACTCGCAGTTGGCCAGTGCAGCGCGCTTCACGCGAAAGGGGAGGAAGTGTGGAAGGGGCGTGGCACGCGCTCAGTGGCTGTGCCGGTTACAGCTTTTCCGCGACCCTTTTAAGCCAATAAAACGAACTCTCGGCACAAATGGAATCCACGACGATCGTGAAAACAAATGAAGTGAATCACAACTATTAAAGTGAATTCCGACGGCAGCGATAAATCAGCGATAAATCAGCGATAAATCAGCGATAATCATCGACGAACTCCGGCTCGCGAACCCTTCTGCCCGCGGGTTCAACTCCAGCGCGACCCGACCGTCCGCCCGTCCGCCCGTCCGCCCGTCCGCCACACGACACGCGGGTTAAGCCAGCTCGAGATGCCGCGCACAACTCGCGTCGCTGTCGACAGCTACTTGCATTAATTAAATAAAATGCTACTGCATAATTACAACAACAACAACTACAACGACAACTGCTGCGACGACAGCAAGTCCTTCAGCGAGCGCGACGGACAAACTCGCAGCCTAACCGACGACGACACCTTCACAGCGCGGCACGCAGCAGCTCGCAGCAGCTCGTGGCAGCTCGTGGCAGCAACACCGACGCAACGACGACGCAACGACGACGCAACGACGACGCAACGACGACGCAACGACGACGCAACGACGACGCAACGACGACTTGCATTCATATTGCCGTCGAGTCTCAGCTGCGTGCTCATTACGCGCTGCAAAGACATGCTGTGTAAATCAGAGCGCATCACGCCGAACACTCGAACGCACTGACACGGAATTCCAGGTGGCTGCCGACCGCGCCGCCCCTCTTTTCACCCCCCCCCCCCTCCCAACCTCCCACGCATCCCGCACCCCGCGTTGACAGCCTTCCGGCAGCAGGAATGCAATTAGAACTCCGGCTGGTTTCGGCATAAATAATCCGCTTGCTTGCCCGCCCCTCCCCCCGCCCCCTGCAACGAGAGCCTCACTTGCATCGCCGCCGCGCGCCGCCGTGAGTGCAAAAGCGTGTAACTAAATTATTTAATTTTGCGGCGCGAGTCCACGTCGGCAGAGTAGAGTGAGGGAGCGCCTCTCCCCGCCATCCCCCGCCCCCGGGGCCGACGCACGCAGCTATTCAGTAACTTGTCGCCAACAGTGGAGCGGAGCTGAAATCCATTTTAATTGATTTCAACGAGGTGCGCCACGGCGAGGGTGGAGCAGCTGCACCACGCTGCGAGCAGAGCGGGAACAGCTGAGCAAACAATGCGGCGCTCCATCGCTAAGCGGGAGCATTTGAAGAGAGGACTGAGAGGCGGTGGAGCGGGTGGAGCGGGTGGAGCGGGTGGAGCGGGTGGAGCGGGTGGAGCGGGTGGAGCGGGTGGAGCGGGTGGAGCGGGTGGGGCGGGCGGAGCGGGAGGAGCGGGAGGAGCGGGAGGAGCGGGAGGAGCGGGAGGAGCGGGAGGAGCGGGAGGAGCGGGAGGAGCGGGAGGAGCGGGAGGAGCGGGAGGAGCGGGAGGAGCGGGAGGAGCGGGAGGAGCGGAAGGAGCGGGAGGAGCGGGAGTAGCGGGAGGAGCGTGAGGAGCGGGTGGAGGGGGTGGAGTGGGTGGAGGGGGTGGAGTGGGTGGAGTGGGTGGAGGGGGTGGAGTGGGTGGAGTAGGAGGAGCGCATGGAGCGGGAGGAGCGGGAGGAGCGCGTGGAACGGGTGGAGCGGGTGGAGCGGGTGGAGCGGGTGGAGGGGGTGGAGTGGGTGGAGGGGGTGGAGTGGGTGGAGTGGGTGGAGGGGGTGGAGTGGGTGGAGTAGGAGGAGCGCATGGAGCGGGAGGAGCGGGAGGAGCGGGAGGAGCGGGAGGAGCTGGCCGAGCGGGTGGAGCAGACGAAGTGAAGAGACACAAACATCGATGAAAGCGTAAAGCTAAAATTTACGAGAGACAAAAGTTTCGCGTTACCAACTGCGTGCACAAGTTTGTCGAGGAGTGCGGAGAAGGAGACGGGAAGGGGCGGGTGGGAAGAGGGAAGGGCTGGGGATGGAGAGGGCAGGTGGAGGTGGAGGAGGTCGTGGAGGGGCGAAGGTTAACGAGGTCCACGTTCGCTCTCCCCTCCGACGACTGCGTGATTTTGTTGGAACTGCAAGACTGCGCGACTCTCAGCTCGTATCAAGATGCGGCTAATGAGGGAGGAGCGCTTAATTACAGCTGCGTTGTCTTGCCAGGATGTGCGGAGACTCGGGCTGAGAAGAATGAAGTTGGCTGGGGGACTGAATTAGTCGCGGTTCTCGTTTTTCAGCTGCTAATTGCAGGTTGCGGCTCGTCCGGGGTCGCCTAACTCAACGTGGACGACCTCGATGGAGGCGATAATATATATCTGACCTGGAATTCGTGCTTCTTAGGGGATTCCGAGCTGCGGGACATGCAAAAACACGCCGGAAACGAGATCAAAGCAACCCAATCAAATATTATAAAGCCACACTGAACTTCAGCGGAGACTGGAAAACCGCCCGACTTCACCGCTTCAACCGCGCGGCTCATTTAGTCGAGTCTCATTTAGTGGAGTCGAAGAAAACTCTGCGTCTCTTCGCTGGCGAGGGTTGAAAAGTTGTTGGCTTTCTTGAGAAAACAACGAAATCCTTGCGCGAGTCGTTAATGGAAGAAAAGTGGTGTGGCAACCCTCGCATCTCCTGCCCGCTTCGGTCGGCGTCTCCGTTATCCACGAGGCCTCGCACGAAATCCACTAACGAAGCCAATCGTCGGCCGAACGCCGCCGCTGCAAAAATAAGCGAGCGAGCGAGTGAGGAATCGACAAAACGAACAAACAATTCAACAAAATCGATATTTCATTCGAGAAAAACTGCTGTACGACACCAGTAACAAAACTCTGGATTCATTTCACCAAAGCGGTGATTCACCTCACGAGAATGACGACGACTCACTTCAGGAAAATCCTAATTAATTGCGAAAACTCGTTTCTCTCCATATAAAATCGCAGCTGCCCACTCCGCTCAGCTGGGGCAGAAATAGCGGAAGTTCGCTCTGTACATTAAAAGCAACAACACACACACACACACACACACACACACTCACACTCACACTCACACAACTGGCAAGCATAAAATTAGCAGCACTGAAATAACTGATTGATTGCACAATCATGTGGTGGCAGCTGTGAACGATTTAATTAACAAATCATTTCAATTTCTCTCACTCTCGCTCTTTGAACTCACTGAAACAACAACAACAACTCTTCACTGCGCGTCTCTCCGCTTCGACTCGCTTCTCCTCGCTTCTACTCGCTTCTCCTCGCTTCTCCTCGCTGCTCCTCGCTTCTCCGCGCTGCTCCTCGCTTCTCCTCGCTTCTCCTCGCTGCTCCTCGCTGCTCCTCGCTGCTCCTCGCTTCTCCTCGCCGCTCCTCGCTTCTCCTCGCCGCTCCTCGCTTCTCCTCGCCGCTCCTCGCTTCTCCTCGCCGCTCCTCGCTGCTCCTCGCTTCTCCTCGCTGCTCCTCGCTGCTCCTCTCTTCTCCTCGCTGCTCCTCGCTGCTCCTCTCTTCTCCTCGCTGCTCCTCGCTGCTCCTCGCTGCTCCTCGCTGCTCCTCGCTGCTCCTCGCTGCTCCTCGCTGCTCCTCGCTTCTCCTCGCTGCTCCTCGCTGCTCCTCGCTTCTCCTCGCTTTTCCTCGCTGCTCCTCGCTGCTCCTCGCTTCTCCTCGCTTTTCCTCGCTGCTCCTCGCTGCTCCTCGCTGCTCCTCGCTTCTCCTCGCTGCTCCTCGCTTCTCCTCGCTTCTCCTCGCCGCTCCTCGCTTCTCCTCGCCGCTCCTCGCTTCTCCTCGCCGCTCCTCGCTGCTCCTCGCTGCTCCTCGCCGCTCCTCGCTGCTCCTCGCTTCTCCTCGCTGCTCCTCGCTTCTCCTCGCTGCTCCTCGCTGCTCCTCGCTTCTCCTCGCCGCTCCTCGCTGCTCCTCGCTGCTCCTCGCTTCTACTCGCTTCTCCTCGCTGCTCCTCGCTGCTCCTCGCTTCTCCTCGCTTCTCCTCGCTGCTCCTCGCTTCTCCTCGCGGCAGCTGAGTTTAACCAAGCTGCAACTACTTTGTTGCTGCCAGCACTAACAACATTTTAACCAGGTCATAAATATTTATGGCCGAACCTGATAAGCAGCGAACTCGCAACAAAGCAGCGGCAGCAGCAGCGGCAGCGGCAGCAAGACCGCGACCCGCAGATAACGAGTCGCTCAGCTGCTGCTGATGATGCCAAGTAAACGCGAGCGAAATAAAAATTAAAAGTTCGAGTTGTGTTGCCTTGCTTTCCGCCAGAAGCAGCAGCAGCAGCAGCAACAACAGCAACAACAGCAACAGCAACAGAAAAACTTGAAACTTCGCCTCACTTTTTATTCACAGCAGCAGCGGCGGCAGCGCTCAACCAAAGCGGAAGCGGAAATGAGCACAAAATGATAGAGTTTCGTTTTTCTTTTGCTAGATTAACTTAATTAGTCGAGTTAATGTAGCGGCGGCTCGCGAGGGACGAGCGACAGCAGCGGCGGAGAAGAAAAAGCGGCAGAGAAGAAAAAGCGACGGAAACGCGTTCTAAATAACTGAAAAAACGCGTTTAACGGAACGTCAAGGAAGCTTTGTGTGTGTGTGTGTGTGTGTGTGTGTCTGGGCCTCGTGTAGCTGACGGTTTTTGTCGGTTTTTTTGTGGGCAACAGCGAATTAAGCACGTTTCACGCAACGCAATCTTAAATAAATTGGAAAATCTTTCAAATTCGATGTGCTGCAGTGGGCGTGGACGCGGCGAGAGAGCGCTGGAGGGTTAAGCGGCGGGGGAGGGAGAGGGATTTGATGTCGATTCAGTTGCGCTGCAGTGAAGAAACCTTCGTGAATTTAGCTCAATCTCAGCTACGACGGTTTCACGTACACAAAATGCACTCAAAATGCAATTTTAATTAAATTTAACTGGCAAAATGTCTGCATTAAGTTTCAATATAAGCGTGAAATAACTGTATCTTCGTATGCTACTAACTAGGATAACGGCGAGGATAACGGCGAGGATAACGGAATCTGCGAAATCATAACCGAATTAGAGCGAGAGATTGAATTTCGTGCTCGCTCGCAACCAGAAGAGCAAATCGAAGCGAGTCTCTCGTGCTTCCTCCGGCTGCTAGTGATGGGAAAACTTTTGCGCTCGTCTGCTGCTTATTAATGCCAACAATACAGTTATGGTTAGTGTTGTTGTTGTTGTTGTTGTTGTTGTCGTCGTCGTCGTCGTTTTATTATTGCATCTCAGGTTTGCAGTGAAATTGCGTTAAATGAATTGAAAATAACAATAATGAAGCCATTTAAGCAGACCGAGGCTAGCCATGAAATAAGAGAGCCATTAATACAGTCAAGAACACACACACACACACACACACACACACACGCGCGTACACTTCTCCGCACGAGTGATCAGTCAACCGCATCAAGAGACGAGAGATAAAAGCGGGCTGAAAATACACTCAGGAGACTTTTGAAAAACTAATTAAACTAAACTGAGAATTAGATAAGAGCAGCAACAACACCACCACCAACAACAACAACAACACCACTAACAACAACAACAACAACACCACCACCAACAACAACAACAGAAGCTGTCCAGATATCTGTCAGAATATTCAGTTGTGCTGTTGCAGTCAGTTGAAGTCATCGCATGAATGATCCGAAATTCGTAAGAACGCTTCATGTGGGAATAACGGGACAGCGAGGGGAGAGCGTTTCTGGGCCGACGGCTCCTCCATGTGGTTCAGAGTGAGAGAGGTTCGGTGGAGCAGCGACTATAGTGAGTGAAATGTCGAGAGTTGGCATCTCTGTTCCAATTTTGGTCTCGAAAACTCGAGCATCTGTTGAGCTTTCGATGAAACTTTCAGCATTTTCATCAAAAATCTGCAATTCGTCGCTGTACATAAACAACGAAACCAACACAAACTCTCCCTCTCTCTCTCCCTCTCCCTCTCTCCCTCTCCCTCTCTCCCTCTCCCTCTCTCTCTCTGTCTCTCTCTCTCTCTCTGTCTCTCTCTCTCTCTTTGGAAGAATTGCAAAAATATCAAATCCCTTTCAAAATTTAAAAACCTCTCACGCTTTTCTTTGTTCATGAAAGAACGCGATTATTTGTCACGAAACTTTTTACCTCTTGCCAACATCACTCTCTCTCTCTCTCTCTCTCTCTCTCTCTCCCTCTTCCTCACTTCCCCTGGCCGAATATTTATTCTTTCAATTATCCTCTTTCATCGTCGTTGAAATAAAAAACAAATAAAAACTCTGCGACATCGTAAACTTTTGCTGGCTTTTATATTCTCCGAAATGTTCTCGATCAGTTGAAACTTTGCAGCCACTCAAAGTTGCAAAAAATTTATAATCTGAAACAGAGAGAGAGAGAGAGAGAGAGGGGGGAGAGAGAGGGAGGGAGTGAGCGGAGGCAGAATTTTAACTTATCTGAGACGTCGATTTGCTTTGCAAATCGGTTTTGACGTTTTTCGGCCGCTGCAGTCGGTGTTGCATCTCCAGAGGGTTTCAAACAATTAGCAGCCGGGGCGTGGAGTGAGAGAGGAGCGGTGGGGGAGTGAGGGGGCGGGTGGGGTGCAGCAGCAGTAGAGCTGCTGGCTTTGAAGCTTGAAAGAAACTTGAAACTCTGAAATGTAATTCGTGAAAAGCATTGTGGTGAAAAGTATGCAAAGAGGGTGGCTGGCCAGAGGGGAGGGGGCGTGTGGCGAGGGGAGGAGGCGTGTGGCGAGTGGAGGGGGCGTGTGGCGAGTATAGAAGCGAGGGGTGGAGCGGGTGGAGCGGGTGGAGCGGGTGGAGCTTCCACCACCTCGTTAGGGACTTAAAATGCGAGATTTCGAAAAGTTACTCTTCACTGGCAGAAGAGGTCCGGAAAGGAGTGAATGACGGTTATTCTGACGGTTATTATGGCGGTTATTCTGGCGGTTATTCTGCGTATTTAATGCAGGAGGCCGACGTGAAGAATGGCAGCTCGTTGAGTCGGAAGATAACCTCGAGTTCTTTCATTTCTAACAAACTTTTTCTCTCTTCTCGCCTCAAGATTGATTTGGCTCAAGTTGAGACTTCAAATCCTCGGATTACGTTATCAGCGAAGAGCTTACAGCGGCCGCCACGAAGGAGGGCAGCCGGCGCTTGAAGTTGAAGTGGAAAAATCGTACGTAACTCTTTCGAAACTGCGAACGAATTCGAGTATTCAAAAATTAAGTACAGCTGAAAATTAAGTGCAGCTAATGAGTGTGGATTCAATCGAAGATGATCTCTGCTCTCTGACTGCAGCTGAAAACTCTCTTTGAGACGACTTGTGAAGACGAAAATAAATCATTTTTGAGATTCCGAGTCTCTGATTCTGATTCTGTAAAGTAATCAATTTCTTTATCAAGTGTATTTGCAGTTCGCAAAAACAAGTTAAAACAGAATCAAATCAAAGCGAAAAACACTCTCGACGGTCTGTGCAACAGAAATGAACTGCTTGTTGCCGTCACGTGTCACGCGATGTGACGGGGTGACGCGGAGAGTGTCGGGCAAATAAGAGGTGAAGCGGGGAACGAATCGTAAATCAAAACCAGCAAACGACTCTCGCAATCGGGCTGCATGTGTGTGCGCGCGTGTATTCAGTTTGTTTAGACGCTGCATACAAGCGCGAAGCACACACACACACACACACACACACACACAAGAACTTTACATCATCGCCGAACATAACGTGACGTCAACAACAACGTACGAGTAAGAAATCCTTCCGCTCTGCAGCTCCCAACGACGTGAGTGCAGCAGTCGACGAGGGGCGCCGGGGGGGCGTGGCGTGGTGGAGCAGAGGAAGAAGAAGAAGAAGAGGACGAGGAGAAGGAGACGAAGAAGGAGAAGGAGAGGAAGAAGCAGAAGACGAAGAAGGAGCGGCAGTTCAAAAGTCGCATCAGTGAATGGCAAGCGAGGAAAATTTACATCACGAAGTGTTTGCGTTGAATGCTGTTGCTGCTGACGTTCTTCACATTGTTGTTGTCGTTGTTGTTGTTGTTGTTGTTGTTGTGAGCATGATGTTGCGTCATTAATCACGAATTGTTATAAAATATTTACAGTTGAGGAGCTGCTTTGCGAGTATGAATTGTTTTTTACGACGCTGCGATTACGTTGACGATTTAAGTTACGACGTCGGTGCGCAAGAGCAGCTGGCAGCCGGCTGCGGCGTTTGTAAGCGTTGAGTTTACGCGTCCATTTATTTGCTCGGATGTTCAAGTGGATGCGTTGTTTTGTAAAACTTGCACAGCGACGACGACGACGACAACGACGACAGCGACGACAGCGACGACGACGACGACGACGACGACGATGAGGACGAAAATGACGTCGCATGTCAGCAAAATGCAGCGTGGAAGTGCATCAGGCGGAAACGGAAATCAGTGCTTCCAAACAAGACGATTTCACTTGCTGGGTGTTGATGTGTGCGTGCCACGCACACTTCCGAGCGCAGATTTGTTCGCCTCTTTGTTGTGCAGAAACGTCAATGAAAACAAACAAAAAACAAACAAAAAATTCTTCATCCGAGCGCTGCTAGTGAAGAAAAGAAATGTTCGCAGATTTCCTCGAAAAAAAGATCCTAAACGCAAAAAACATCCTCTTGCCGAACCTGTTAACTCGAGACCCTCTTCAGGCCTCGAAGAGCTCGGGATGGGGCTCTCGATTGCCAAGGCCACGGCCAAGTTTAGCAGCCACAGTGAAACAATGCGAAGCGGCTTTCACGAGGAGAGCAATAAAAGCCTGAAGAGTCTCGGAGGCACTTGCGAACTCCTACGCCGGGCGTGCGGAGAAAACGAAGGAGGCGAAGGGACTTTTTGCACCATTTAACGCCCCATCCAACCTGCAGTCCTGACGCACACCCGCTGAATGGGCATCGAGAGCCCAGAGAGGTGAATCTTCAGGATACGCAGGCCGACACAAATCCACAAACGAGGGAACGGAACTTCTAGGAAAAACAGGAGGGGGATGGAGGACATTTGGAGGATTCTTTCAGGAGCCGCCAGTCTAAAAAAATGACAGATACAGCGATGAGAATTGGAAACCCTGAGTAAAAACTTCACTTTTAACACGAATTCGCAACCAAAACCGAATGATGCAGAAAAAAAACCCTCAAATCAAAAAACAAGAAATGCAGTATAAAAAATTCTCATAAATTTGATCTTCTTATCAAACTTTAGTTACATTAAAATTTAATTAGAAATAACGAAGAAACGCGCAAAACGAAACGCTTTCCGGCAACGGGGAAACTTTTAAAAATAACTCGTCAGCTTATTTAAGTGGATTTTATTATGCACGCTTATTCAGCTGCAGGTGGTGGCAGCGAACATCCTGCAGGACACGAGATAGAGAAAGGAAAGCGCGCGTGTGAGGCAGAGAAATGAGAAATAACTCACGTTAACCCTTCGTGGATGAAATCTCTTCCGTTTTTTGCCGCATCAACCACGTTGACGACTGACATGGTAAATTAATTTGGTGCCGCCAACTGACCAGCAGCGTCATGATTGCGGAAGGATGTGGAGGAGGAGGTGGAGGAGCAGGAGGAGGAGCAGGAGGAGGAGCAGGAGGAGGACGAGGAGGAGGACGAGGAGGATGACGAAGAGGAGGACGAAGAGGAGGACGAGGAGGAGGACGAGAAGAAGGACGAGGACGAGGAGGAGGAGGAGGGAGGAGGAGGAGGGGAGGAGCAGGAGGAGGAGCAGGAGGAGGAGCAGGAGGAGGAGCAGGAGGATGAGCAGGAGGAGGAGCAGGAGGAGAAGCAGGAGGAGGAGCAGGAGGAGCAGGAGGAGGAGGAAGAGGAGGAGGAGCAGGAGGAGGAGCAGGAGGAGGAGGACGAGGAGGATGACGAAGAGGACGAGGCGGTGAAAAGTACAGCCGAGGCTGTCAAAAATCCTTAAACTCGACAGCATGGTGAAGATTAAAAGAAGTCAGGACAGACTTTTCAAGTATTTTAGGTCATCAGAAGATATATGAGCCTCTTTATCTCTTTATCTCTGTATAGATGGAGCTTTACAGGTCCTTGAATGCCTTTTGAAAGTCCCAACTAACTGAATAACTTCGCTCTCAATCGCAGAAACTAACGCTAACAAAACCGCAGAAAATGCACTCCACTGCATTCACAGACTCGGTAAAAACAAACTCGAGCGCTATAAGCGGCCCGAAATCATTGCGTTCACGCAGAAAACACCGCCAATCGGAATCCTCTAATTATAATTTTATTGCAATGGCATTCGAGTTGATGGCGCGATTCAACGAAATCGCAGTTGTTGCGCGCTTGTTCACCGCGATACTCGCACGCCGCCACTTTCACAAAACTCCTGGTGTGTGTGTGTGTGTGTGTGTGTTTGTGCTTTTGGGAATATTTTAGTTATTTTAGTTTCCCACACAATGATTGCTGCGGGGTTTTGTGCAGCCAAATCGAGTGCTTTAATTGCATCAACGAGCCGCGCATCGAAGCGCTTGCTAGCTGAACAAAGCGAAAGCGGGGGAGGAGGAATAAAGAGAAATACATGGTAACATTTTTCGCAAACACGCGCACACACACACACCCACTCACGAGGACGATTTGTTACCATTTGCGTGGACCAAAAGCGGCTCGCTTGTGGCCACCCTGCGTGGAGGTTGGCGTGTGCGTTCGCACGCCAGCTCGCCGCCGCAGCTCGTCCGCCGGAGTATCAATTAAACGTTGCAATCTTTTTTGCGGTTTCACGTGTGTGACCCCTCACCCCTCAGCTGTTTTACAGCGTGCAGCACATTTCACACTCACTCGATGTTGCGGAATTGAATTGCATTCGCATTCGTACTCGTGTTTGTATTCGTGTTGGTCGCGCTCCGGCCGCCGCGCGACGTGATTGCTGTTCTCTTGGTGGTGGTGGCGGTGCTCTTGGTGATGGCGGTGCTCTTGGTGATGGCGGTGCTCTTGGTGGTGGTGGCGTTCCCTCTCTTTGTGTTTTTCTTGTTATTGTTAATGACGATGATGACAATGATGACGCTGAGGGTTGTTATAATGTTGTCGTTGTTGTTGCAGCTCTATTTAGAACGCCAGAGAATCCCTTTCTCTCCGCTTGTTTTTTATTGTTTGTGTCACGTTTGCGTGACTTTCAGAGCTGAATTTGTTGGCCTTTTTGAATCTCTTCAGCTCGCTTTAATCGCTTTACGTTCGGTTGTTTCAGTCTTCTGCAGTTTCCACTTCATTTTATTTCGCATTCTATTTCGCCTGCAACTCGTGAATATCCAAAAATTCATATAAATCGCCGGTCTGGTATTTTGAGCGCTCGGAATTCACGTGAGATGCTCGTTGTCACGTTGTGTCGTCCTTCGTTATGTTCGTCGACCACGAGATGCAAACAGAGCGGCGGGAAATTCGACTCTCTTGCCGCAGAAGCCACACATAAAAGGATGATTTTGTTAATTTCGAACACCTTCCACTTCGTCTGAGTCGGGAGAGGAAAAGCTGTTCTTCAATACCAACGCAACCTCAAGGCAGTCGGTGACGCAGGTGTCGTCCTTGCGTCGGCACACTCGAGCTGCCGTCAGCCAGCCAAACATTGACGCGCCCACACATCTGCAGACGTCATCCGCCCACCCGTCTTCGTCGCCCTGACTACGAATCGCCTGTGCGTCTGTCGCTCTGTCGCTCTCTCGGTCTGTCGCTCTGTCGGTCTCCTCGGTCTGTCAGCGCTCGAGTGCGTGTCTTCAAGTTCACTTTACACGTCCTCAAGTTTACTGCGAGTTGTTGCAGCCAATAAGTCGTCTGCAGCTGGAGCCTCACGCGGGAGGACGACTCACCTTCGGCTGCACCTCTCGCTCCACTGCCGCGTCTACCTCACTCACGTCGAGCCTCCTCACTCACGTCGAGCCTTCTCACTCCTGCAACTTGTTGGCTTGTTGGCAGGGCGAGGAAGCCTGTAAATAACGAATATAATAACTAAAAAACTCCATCAAATACGTCTTTCAAGAGCGAAGAACTCTTAAAAGGGACTCCTCACACCAGAGTTACTTTCAAAAAGTCCAGCAACAACGGGGATCCGCGAACCTTTCAATGTGTTGCGGTTGTCACGCGGCGAGCGTGATGTTTGAGAGGTTAAGATTCTTCAGATTTACACTCGCGTTTGTTGAAATTCACCTAATTACGCCTCATTATCTGCATGCAAAATCACAATTTGGCATTTCGAGTGGAGGTTCGCGGCTTCTCGTGGAACTGCAGACACATCGCAAACTTTTAATGGCTTCCTCGTGCTATCGATCGGACTTCAATCGCGCCAACCCGCTTCTGTAATGCGGTCGCGCCCACCACATCATCGCTTAATTACGAATTAGGCAAATTTATCGCCGACCTGCCTCAATTTCCACGCACTCAAACTTCCACGCGCCCCACGCGACCACAACAGTCGCCGCATCTCATCGAGAGCTGCTGCCACGCCCCAGTTTAGAGATCCCGACCCAGTTTGGAGACCCGCAATCATGCACACCAGTGACTCTCGGGTGCAAACAGCCTGCGGTTGCCGACTGCCGTTCGCCGCCCGCATTCACGTAAAACGCAAATACGCGTTGCACTCTCGGCCGAAGCACGCAGTCGCTCCTCACGCCGACAACTGATTTGAAGCGGATGCTCACCGCACCTGCTCACGCAACTGACGCGTTGTTGCGACTGACGGTGCTGCAGTCGGTCGCTTTTTGCTTTCTATTTCGGGGCGAAAGTGAAATCCTGTGACGGCGTGCAGAACAATCGTCACGTTTAGCTACAAGTTTACCGCGTTATTTAAATATTTTGGGGAAAAAAGACGTTAAACGCCTGAGAATCACTGGGGAAGAATTTGCCAACGTCATTATTTGTGAGGCCAACGTCATTATTTGCGAGACCAACGTCATTATTTGCGTCGACATCAGCGTCATTATCAGTGAGTCGAGTAGGGTCGAGAAATATTTGCACCATAATTCAGGTGATTTGAAAGTCAAATTGAATTTATAAATTCGGACTTTCTTCCCTTGTGATATTCAGATTTTCGATTAAAGCGTTAAAGCGTTTCAAACAGCAGTTTCAACAGTTCAAAATAAATGTTAAACTCCGTCTCGATGTCGCCCAATACGATTACTGATTTGAAGAATGTCGCGCCCTCGTTGAGTGCTCTCAATCATCCTCATTATCGCACAGGAGACCGAAATAGCACTCCTCGAAGTCAAAATAAACACGCAGGACGCTTCTGCTCGCGTCACGGAACTTGAGATTCCTGCAGTTTCGGGTCGAGTTAATTATGCACTGCCAAGTGGGCCTCTAAGGGTCTCTGCAGCAATCGAGGACCTTTGGCGGTCAACTCAGAGGTGACCGCGCTGCCACAACTGACTGCGTCTGAACCTGAATGAGCGCGACCTCTTGTGAGATGCGATGCAACCGCAACTGGAATCAAAGTCCGCGTCAGGCTGAAGTCCGGCTGAAGTCCGGCTGAAGTCCGGCTGAAGTGCAGCTGAAGTTGACTGCCTCTGCGCTCCTCGATTCCTAATTACAACTGGACGGTGCTTCCATCTCCGGCTACCCAGTGTGGAAATCTACTACTCGGGGAACTCTTGCGATTGTCAGGTGTGTGTGTGTGCGTGTGCGTGTGTGTGTGTGTGCGTGTGTTCATGTGTGTACTTTGCTCACTCGGTTTGTTTGCATTTAATATCCTGTTTAACTGACCATGATTGCGAATTCAACGCCCCTACTTGAGCGGCTTGCTGACGCCAGCGGTTGCCTGGGTTTCACGGCTGTAATTGCGTACACGCACATGTGTGCGTGCGTGTGGGTGTGGGTGTGCGTGTGGGGGTGTGTGTGTGTGTGTTTGAACTGTATCATGCCGCGTCCTGCAATTACGTCAAATGTAATTGACAGCAAATGATTTTGACATCCTCTAGCAATCAACTTTGAGGGACGAAGTTTCACACAAATTCTTTGTGCGTGTTGGTACATGAGTGTGTGTGTGTGTGTGTGTGTACCTATGTGCGTGCCTGTGTGTGTGTGTGCCTGTGTGTGCCTGTGCGTGTGTGTCTTCAATGTGTGTGCGTGAAATAGCCTTGCAAGCGGGATTTCTAGGCAAAACTTGAATTAAAGTCACGCATACGCAACGTTGTACTCGAAGTTTTCATATGTAAGCGAATCACAAAATTGTCAGATTATTATGAAGCAATTAATGAATTACATGCGAGGAAAGAGGGAAGCAAAGCAATCGCAATGGAATCTTCAACCGATTTCATTGTTGTTGCTCTCGAGTTGCTTATTCCCGATGGAAATATTTTGGACGGATTTCAAAACTACAAAACAAGACGAAGCATTCGAAGAAACGCAGAAGCCGCTGAAAACCACGACGATCCTCATGACGTGAGATTAGCAAAACCTGTTAACCGTTCGCTTGAAAATCAGGAGTCGAGAGGACTTTCGTGCTCTTCCACGTCACCACATTATTCATTCCTTCCTTCCTTCTTCTTCTTCTTCTTCTTCCTGCTGCTCTAATCAGCGGGCGACGAAACGAACGCAGGGATTTGTGAATAATTGTTGAATTTGGCTGCGAATGCAAGCCGTCAGCTGGTTTGAAAGGCTGCTGACTGCCTGTCTGCTGACTGCCGAGCGCGTCTGATGCAATCAGTTGAACGTTGCTGACAAACGAAGAAGAAACTCGGCCGCGGACCGCGAAGAGTCCACAGCAGAGGAGGAGAAGCGGCTGCTGCAGTGCCAACTGTCACGACTTCCAAGACGCGCTCCGCACTCCGCGTCCAGTTGACTGCGTGGCAAAGGTTGGGCACGGAAATGTCAAGTCTTTCTTTTCTGTTCTTCCTTATAATTTTGCGGCCCCCCCCCCCCCGAAAAAAATTACGCCCGTGCTGTCCTCGCCAGTGTAATCAGTTGTTTTTCCTCCTGTTTGTGAGTTCTTGACGTGGTTTGCTTTTTTCTCGCGTTCATAACTCGCGGAAAAACCGCCGGCGACGACTTTTTGGCGTCACAAATTTCTTCATCCGTTTGAACGGAAGCCAAAACAGTTGTTGTTGTTGTTGTTGTTGTTGCGGTTGTTGTTGCGGTTGTATGCACCGCTCGAGTGATTCACTGTCACCGCGTGTCAGTCACACAAGTTTCTCAAATTCCACTGTTGCTTCGCCACAGTTGAGTTTTATTTTGTTTCTCGCAAAAACCACGAAAATTCTGAACTCCAGTCAAGCGTAAAATGAAAAGCTGATTTAAAACTCACCGAAGAATGAATGAGATGTCGAGAATTGCAACTCTTTGTCGCGTCAACGAGATTTCGTCCGTCACCCAGCAGCGTCACCCGTCCGCGTCACCCGTCCGCGTCACTCGTCCGCGTCACCCACCTGCACTTCCGTCAGCCGCAAGCAGCAGCTGCAGCAGCAGCTCGACACGAGTTTCTTTTCTTTTTTCATGTTTTTCTTTCACTCGCAGACTGACATTTATTTCGGCGTTAAGAGAATTTTATTCCTCGCTCGCATCTCTGGCTGCCCATCTCGATTTTCGACTTTCATCTCGCCTGAGAAAGATTTTCCCGAACCCTCGAATCGGTCGTTTCGACCAAAATCGGTCGTTTCGACTCAAGACTGCGAGTTTGACTGAAATCGCCTCTCCGTCCATCGAGCTCGAGACGGCGAGGACTCTGTGAGGATCTCGATTATCGTTTCGTTTGCGCGACGAGATACAGACGTCGAGAAGGCGTTGATATGCCGAGATTCTCTGTCCCTAAAATCGCAATAATTGCCTCAACACTGAGACTCCCACTCTTCACAGGACGAGTGTCCTTGCTGTGGAGTGTCCTTGCATTCAGGAGGCGCTAAAGTCCAGTCGCAGTGAGGAAACCACAAGCTTCTCAATTTATTTCATTCCTTCTCTTCCTCTCTCTCTCTCTCTCTTCCCCTCTCTCTCTCTCCCTCTCTCTCCCTCCCTCTCTCTCTCTCTCTCCCTCTCTCTCTCTCTCTCTCTCTCTCTGCCTTCCTTTGTGTGCTCGAAGCAAACTTTAGGAATAAAAGGACTCAATTTAGCTGCATTTTATTACAATAAAATCTGAAGAAAATCCGAAACAACAGCAGCAACAACGACAACAACAACAACAACAACAACAACAACAGCCCGAGTGACAGCTGGAACAACAACAACAACAACCAATCACAGTCTTGTTATAAAAGTTTTGCATGCGCCTACTAAAATGCCGACGAGGAAAATTGCGGCAGTCGTCGGCATTAAAGGCTTCCACGCGCTCACCACCCCCTGCCCCTCCCGCCGGACGGCCCGCTCGTTACTAAGCCGACCAAAGCCGAATTTACAACAGGAGCCGCCGTTTGCAGGAGAAACCTTAGAAGGACTTTTTCGTCTCGTCCTGTTGCTTCACGTTGCTACTTTCAAAGGATTACAAAGTGTGGACAAACTTGTTGTTGTGCTGCGGTTGGTGTGCTTGTGGGCAGGCGAGCACAACAACAACAACAACAACAACAACAACAACGACAACACAGTAGCCGTAGCTCGAGGCGAGAGTTTGGAAAAAAAGCTGCCAAACTAGAGAATAAAAACACGACAAGTCTACTCAGCTGGTTGGTGAGTGAATGCAGTGAAATTGTTTAGAGCGGAAGAAGAGATCAATACACGCACACACACACACACAGGCACACACAGGCACACACAGGCACACAGAAAACATGCAACAAAGAAATGCAATAGAATGAATTTGCATTTTCTTGAGGAAAATAAGAAGATTGCAAATTGATGGCTGGACGCAGATTGCAGGGCGTCGGTGGGACTTCAAGTGCCAAAAGCGATCACGAGGCGCGGCAGAGAAGCGGCGAGGATAACCAGCAATTTGTGCGGCGACAGCTACTGGAATTTGTCATCCTGATGCTCGTACTCATCTCGAAGAATGGAAAAGAGAGCCGAGCAGAGTTGCCACGAGAGCGAGAGAAGCGTGTTGTTCCGAAGTTCTATTTGTTCGGAGAATCAATTTCTTGAAATAAAACTTCAAAACAACGACTTGATTCCAGAATAAAGTGAATTTTATGCATTTTATGCCCGCATTTGCCACATGAATTGAAAGATTTCAGCGTCACTCGGAATGGGATTCTACAAAGGAATAACAACAACAACACGAACAACGACAACACGAACAACAACACGAACAACGATAACCACAGTATTGGCACGTATGTGGGTGAAACAACAACAACAACAACAACAACAACGACAACAATGAACGAACATCAGCATCACGAATCACATCGCCAGTCGTCGTCGTCGTCGTCGTCGTCGTCGTCGTCATCAGTTTCACTAACGACGACATCAGCTGCAGCGACGTCAACGCCTTTTGTTGAGCTTCTCGGAGCCACAAAATTTTATTACCTCGTATTGCGAGCCAAAAGTCAGGATCTGCTTACGTTCGAATGTCCTTCTTGCTTGCCATTCGTTGTTGTATTTGACATTCGTTGTTGTTGTTGTTGTTGTTGTTGTTGGTGTTGTTGTTGGCGTTACTGCTTCGGTTGCTGCTTCCATTGCTTCTCCGATTGCTACTTACTAACACTTCGACAATAAGCCGCTCGGGCCACACATTTTATTGTTATTGCAATTCCTTGATGTCATTGTCGTTGTCGTTCGTTGTTGTTGTCGTTCCTTGTTGTTGCCGTTCCTTGTTGTTGCCATTCGTCGTCGTTCGTTCGTTCGTTTGTTCGTTCCTTCTTTCGTTCCTTCGTTTGTTCGTTCGTTCGTTCGTTCCTTCGCTCGTTCGTTCGTTCCTTCGTTCGTTCGTTCCTTCATTAGTTCGTTCGTTCCTTCGTTCGTTCGTTCCTTCGTTTGTTCGTTCGTTTTTTCTTTCGTTCCTTCGTTCGTTCGTTCGTTCGTTCGTTCATTCGTTCGTTTGTTCGTTTGTTCGTTCGTTTGTTGGTTTCTTCGTTCGTTCGTTCGTTCGTTCCTTCGTTCGTTCGTTCGTTGGTTGGTTCGCTCGTTCGTTCGTTCGTTTGTTCCTTCGTTCGTTCCTTCGTTTGTTCGTTCGTTCGTTCGCTCGTTCGTTCGCTCGTTCGTTCGTTCGTTTGTTCGTTCGTTCGTTCGTTCGTTTGTTCGTTCGTTTGTTCGTTCGTTTGTTCGTTCGCTCGTTTGTTCCGCCGGCTGTGCGAGCGTGCAGGACGTCCTTCGACGAACCTCGATATTGGTTTTCAAATGTCATCTGCCGCGTTGCTGTTTCTGGCGCTCCTCTCCTGTTTTTCTCCTCCTCCTCCTCCTCCTCCTCCTCCTCCCCCTTTCGCGCGGCTTGCTTGGCGATGCCGACGTTCTTGGATTTCGCTGGCTGAGCACATCACAACTGATTTCAAGTGTCAGCTGGAAATCCGCATCCGCATCCGCATCCGTGGGTGCCAAGAAATAATGTGAACCGTAATTTTAATGCGAAAACTTGCTATAAAAAGCGAAACGAGCGCGAAACTGAAGCGATTTTTCGAAGATTTAAAGGTTTCGCCTGCATTGCAGGGTTTTTCTTTAATTTCTCCACATTTTCAAGTGGTTCTCCTGTTGTCAAGTGAAGCACCGAAGACGAGAAACAATTAAATTAATTAAAGACTTCGGGGCGCAAAACGCCATCGAGTCGAGCTGTTTTAATATTCAAGCATGCAAATGTTTGCAAATTCTATTCTTCCGCGTCTGCATGAATTAGTCGTGCGATGGGGCGACGAAAACATCATCGGGACAGAAATCTGCGGACGCAACATCATTACGCAGGACATTTCAAGGACGAAGAAGGGACTGAAATGACGGTAGAGAAGACTGAAATGTCACTTCAGGGGACTGAGATGACGCTGAAGTCGCACATTTTGTGGAAGAATGGTTTCAACTGACTGCTTCGAGGCAACAAAATGCATGAACTGAAGGTGACTCTGTTGCGACTGCAGGCCGGCCGGACGACCGAACGGTTCTCCATGCAGCTCCTGCGTCGACAGGGACTCGAATGCTTTTGCATTTTGCATTTTGAAGCCTTCGACTCTCGGCTCTCGCATGCTTGCAACAGCTTTTCCTCGGCTTACCAGCAAAACATCACGTAATGCCAGTGTAAACCCGACTTACTTCGCTTTCCTGGAGGTGCACGCTGCGCTGCGAGCAAACGGGGAATAATCAAGGACGACCATTGACAAGCAGGAGGGGAGGGACTGACAAACAGACGATCGGAGGATTCGCTCGCTGCTGGGAAATTCAATTCCTCGTGCTGATGTCGGGAAAATATGGTGCGATTTTCGTGAATATTGTCATCCAATCCAGTGAAATTGGAGTGACGGTTTGGCTTGAGTGATGAAGTTTAGATGAGTCAGCGTGGGATGTTGAGAGGGTCAGTCGCAGAGTGTTTCTGCCTGTAAACGCGGCGTGAGTAGTCGATGTCTAGTGGGTGCTGCTGCTGCTGCTGCTTCTCTCCCAGCGATCGTCTACTCCGCTCTCACACTGCTTCTCGTTCCGTTGATTTCCGTGCGAAGAGTAAAGAGAGCGACAGCAGCTTCTGCTCCAAATTTCAGTTTTGCTAGTTTAACCAGAGAGCGGCTGTGCAGAGAGCCTCCAACTCGTTGCAACTCGTTAGTGTCGGAGCGAGACTTTCGTTGGTGATCGTGGCCTCGCATTGGAAAGTCTTGCTCCGAAACCAACGAGTCCGCCTACTCGTTGCAACCTTGAATGCTCTCCACACAATCGCTCTCCGCTTTAAACTCGCGCAGCAGGTTTTCGCTACTTCAAATACTTGAAAAGGCATTTTTATACGCTTCCTAAAATGGCTTCCAGTCTCGCTAACGGTGAAATGAAAACACCATTCAAACAACGAGATGAAAATCTTTTAATCAATTTTATTTCTCACCCACGCGCATCTCACCTGTCATCCTCTCTCTCTCTCTCTCTCTCTCTCTCGCTCTCGCTCTCTCCATCATCATCACGCGCCGCTGCTACGTCACGAGATCCCGTTTCGTGCCAAGACGGCGACGCATCGCAGCCAGCAACAACAACGAGTTGCAGCGAGCACTCGCACTCGCATTCGCACTCGCACTCGCACACACACAACAACCGTTGGCAGCGGCGACTGACAACGAAAGAAGATGAATGCGATTGCACGACGGACGCCCGAATGCGTTCGTGTCGTTGCGCTGCCATTGTTGTTGCTGCTGCTGCGAGCACCAAATGCCGCTCGCTTCGCTGAGGGACGCAAGTGCAAGCAGCTGCTCGCTCTCCCGCTCCTTGGCGCGCTCGTCGCTCTTCATTTAGCCTCGATGCAGATGAAAAATGGCGACCGTGCGTTCGGCTTCACTACCGATTTCACTACCGAACACACGAGTAAATACAACACAACAAAACAACACAACAGCAACAGCAGCAACAACAACAACTACCACAACACATGTTTTTAGCAAACAAATTGTTAATTAAATTTTAGGAATAAATTGTGAAATGCAAATTTCATTGAATTTTAGTGAGCTGTTTTTTTTTTTTTTTTTTTTTTTTTTTTTTTATATACAACAACATTGCCAATATTTCGTGGTGTGGCAATGTTGTTGTTGTTGTGTTTAATTCGAGTGTTTCATGTTGAGGTTTGATTTTGTTTCGCGAATCATTTGATTGCTACAAAACAAATCTGTTTCGCTTGCTTTCTATCAGATTAATTATAGATAACCACTAACAGGAAACACACACACACACACACAACACACACACACACACACACACACACTCATACAAAAATAAATAGCCAAAAATATGTTTTCATTAAATTGATTAAATTGTAAAAGCGGCAGCGATTACGTCGCGGGGGTGCCACGGGGTACTTTGCACCCCCTCGGACATCCTTACATTTAAAAGGACGATTTTCACCTCGTCCACGTCCTCTCAGATTCCCAATTCTCCGCCCACCAGTGAATGCGTAATTTTTTCATTGTCTGTGTCGCTGATAGCTTGTGAACGCGCCCACCACGGTTTGCTCTCTTCGTTTTGACATCTTCGTGTTCTATGTGCCGTTATTCGCACATGACCTTGAATCGTTGAAAATGCCAGCGAATATGCAGAAATTGAATTTAGTCGTCAGCCAGCCGTAGGGAGAGCAAACTGTGGTGAGTGTGTCGTATTTGTATACTTATTTGTGTGTCATTTAATTGCCATTTATTAGAATAAATTTACTTCCTCTACATTGAAACTTCATCGAAGACCTCATTATTGGAGTATATTATAATCACCTCCCTAACGACGACAACTTTATTCACATTTGGGTCTGTGATTTGATAATTTGATGTTATAAACTGTATTGTGAGAGTGTGTGTGACCGTCGCCATCAACTGTACCAAGCTGTGCAACTTGTCGCCAAGGACAGAAGGTTACACGCTCATTCGCCAGCGCAGCGCCAGAGTGTCTCATAGCCAACCTCGTCGATGGAAAGAACGCCTCCAAAACGTAGCCAGAGGTTAATGGAGAAAGCGCAAAGTACCGTAACAGCTATAGGTCGTAGCCCCAGCACCGTTAGTCGCTCGCCAGCAACAACAAGCCAAATGGCCCCAGTATTAGCCGCCGGCGCAGCATCTGTACAAGCCGCAGGCGCGTCGCCGACGTTCGCTGCCGCTGTGACGTCAGCGTATGCTGCTGCCGCAGCACCATCATCTGTCGCCAAACCGACGCCGACATTAGCCGTCGCTGCGACGTCAGCATTTGCCGCTGACGCGACGCCAACAATCGTCGCAGCGCCGACGTTAACGTTCGCCGCCGCCGCGACGCCAGCGCACGCCGCAGGTGCAACGTCTTCATTTGCAACGCCAGTATTTGCCGTCAACGTCGCGCAGTCATTGCCAAACTGCACAGCATTAAACAGCACCGTGACCGAGCCAGTCAGCGTCATGAGCGGTGCAGCCAGCGCCAACGCATTGCCATTAGCGTCAATAATAATGTCAATGCAGAGTCGAATCGATGCGTTGCAAAATGAACTACGGGCAGCAGAGCAAAGTACGAGAACAACTGCCACCAGTAACGTAGTGCCGCCTATATCCGTTTCCACCAGTCTAACGCCATTGCCATATGGAATCGCCAATACAATGCCGCTACCCACTCAACCACTGATTGTCGGCCCAATGTCCATCTCGCCTTGGACAAGCGTAGAATCGAACGAAGCGTTACCACAACTCTCGTATCACGCAACACCTGCCGTTCATAACGCTTATTCGATGCCTAATTCAAACTCCAGAACTACACATACCACGCAAACAAACGGTTCCATAGGGAGCGCCATTAATAACCAGACTCATTTTCAAGTGGCACCGAGAAAATTAATCGAGCTGCCAAATTTCACAGGATTGCCGGAAGATTGGCCAGCGTTTTATACGGCATTTATGGAGTCAACAGCCACTTACAATTATTCGAACTTCGAAAACAATCAGCGCTTGCAGAAAAGCCTTTCCGGGGAAGCCAAAGAAACAGTCAAGTCGTTGCTCATTCACCCCAACAACGTTAACGATCTAATGAACCTGCTGAAATCTCGATTCGGACGCCCTGATCAGCTCATACGTAGCCAGCTACAGCAAGCGAGAGAAATTCCGCCGATTCCTGAGCACGCAATAGCGCGCGTCGTGCCATTTGCCATCAAGATAAGGAACCTAGCCGCATTTCTTGCAACGGCCGGGGGCCACAGACATTTAGCCAATCCGACCCTACTGGAGGAATTGATATTGAAATTGCCTATGAGCAAAAGAGTGGAATGGGCGCGGCACGCCGCTGGAATACAACCGTACGCAACAGTTGAACACTTCAGCGAGTGGCTTAACGACTTAGCCGATATGATCTGTTCAGTACAAACAGCTGAAACACGAGAGCCCAGGAAGCGCGTTGTGTTGCACGCTGCAGAGAATCAACAAAGTCGCGCAAGTTGCTCCGTATGCCATGGGAATCATGCGACTACCAAGTGCGAGAACCTCATCAAAGTTGCAGTACCAGAAAGATGGAACCTGGTGAAAAAATTGAAGCTATGCTTTACCTGTTTGAAGCATGGGCATGTCACGCGTGAATGTCGCATACGCGCCCGATGCTCCATCGAAGGCTGTAACAGAAGGCACCATGTTATCCTCCATGAGTCAACAACAGGGCGAGGTTCAGTGCCGAAATCAGTACCACTCGGTATGAAATCGACGACGCATACTGTGAGTCAGGGCAACGACGTTGCACAAAGAGAAGCAGTACTCACTTGTGCAAAATGCACAACCACGGAATCAAAGCTGCTCTTTAGAGTTCTGCCGGTGACGCTTCATGGGCCAGCTAGAAGCATAGACACGTATGCGTTGTTGGACGAAGGTTCGTCTGTGACAATTATGGACGGCACCCTAATGCGAAAGTTGGGCCTCCAAGGCAGAAAATCCCAATTAGATATACATTGGATTGGAGGACGAACGGCCATCGAACCTGCCACGGTAGCGGACTTGCATGTGAGCGGTTTAAACATGAAAAGGAAGCACGCATTAAAAAACGTTTATGGAGTCTCGAGAATAAGTTTGCCAGTTCAAAGTTTGACCAAAGAAGATATCGAAGGCGCCAGAACCGAAGGGTTACCAGTGCATTTATACGAGAATGCGGAACCAAAGATATTAATCGGCTTGGATCATTGCCATCTGGGTGTGCCCATAAACTCGAGACGCCGTGGTAAAGTCAGTCCCTTCATGGTGCAGACGCAGCTAGGATGGGTCGCGTTCGGGCCATCGTCCGCAGGCATGAGGTCCAGCCATTTGCCAACGTGCCTATTCACGAACACGCAAACCGATACAGCGTTGCACGAACTAGTTGCCAGTTACATGCAAGTGGAGAATTTTGGTGTCAGACCTGCTCCGCCGGTACTAAGTAAGGAAGATATCAGAGCCAAAGAAATTCTGGAGACGACAGCGAAGAAGTTAAATGACAGATTTCAAATTGGTCTCCTATGGAAACGTGAAGCCATCGAAATGCCGGAGACGTACGACACAGCACTGAGGCGCTTAAAGCAAATAGAGCGAAAAATGAAGCGGGACAAGACCTTCGCAGACAAGTACAACTCCACGATGAAAAGTTACGTTGATAAACATTACGCCAGGAAACTGCAGCCAGCAGACATTTCGATACGCCAACCAAGAAGCTGGTTCTTGCCGCATTTCGGGGTTTTAAACCCAAACAAACCGCTCAAACTTAGATTAGTATTCGACGCCGCCGCTGAGACGAAAGGTATGTCGCTTAATTCCTTTCTCCTCAAGGGCCCACAAAATCTTCGGCAGCTGCCAAGCATACTGTTTCATTTTCGTCAGGGAGCCGTCGCAGTCTGCGCTGACATAAAAGAAATGTACCATCAAGTGATGATCCAGCCAAGCGACAGATGCTCACAACGGTTCCTATGGCGCGGAGGTGACGATACCCGACCTCCAGACGTTTACGAGATGCAAGTGATGACGTTCGGAGCGGCCTGCTCTCCATGTGCTGCTGAGTATATCAAGACACTCAACGCTCTGAATCATCGCGGCCAACGCAATGAACGAGCCGTGAAGGCAATTTTAAATTATCATTACGTTGATGATTACGTCGACAGTTTCGGCAGCGCAGAGCAAGCGATTGAGGTAGCTAAAGAAGTTCGCATCATTCATGCAGATGGTGGGTTTGAGTTACGAGGATTTACGTCAAATTCGTTGCAAGTTTTAGAAGCTCTTGAGGGTGAGGCGAAAGCGCTCCAGTTTTGCGAAAAGGGCAATCCGTGCTCAGAAAGGGTACTTGGAATGTGTTGGCGGCCGCAGTCGGATCACTTCAATTATGATTTAAAGTTCAGTCGCATAAAGAGCGACGTCATAGACGGTACGAGATGCCCGACCAAACGAGAGTTGCTCAGCGTGGTTATGTCCGTCTTTGATCCATTAGGATTGCTGAGTCACTTCACCATTTGTGCCAAGCTGCTGATGCGCGAAGTGTGGCGCCATCAAATCGGATGGGATGAGCCAGTGCCACCAGGAGTCTTCAAGTCGTGGGACCAGTGGCGGAAAAGGTTGCCGGAGGTGGTCAACTTCAATGTTCCGAGATTTTATTTCCGCGACGACGATCCAAAACATCTACAGTTGCATCTCTTCGTTGATGCGAGTGAGGATGCTTTCGCCACGGTAGCCTATTGGCGATACGGAGCTACCATTGAACCGTTCACCACCATAATATGCGCAAAAACGAGATGTGCTCCGCTGAAGCGCATGACGATCCCTCGTCTGGAACTCCAAGCTGCTGTGCTGGGTTGTCGCCTGGCTAAGACAATCCAAGAAGAGCATGAACTGAAGATTGACAAAACAGTCTTGTGGACTGACTCGACAACGGTCATCCAGTGGATCAACAGCGAGCATCGCCGGTACAAGCCGTTTGTGGCCCACCGTATAGCCGAGATTTTAGACTCCACACGACCGTCGAACTGGAGGTGGGTTCCGACAAGCGACAACGTAGCTGACGAAGGGACGCGTGCGAATGGTCAAGCCGAATTGAACGTACCTTCCCGCTGGCTTACTGGTCCCGCATTTTTGAAGCAAAGCGAATGCATGTGGCCGGTCATGAGAGACGCTTGCCAACCGGCCTGTCCTGTAGAGGAGGAAAGACGCAGACAATTCGCTCTTTTGACAGTAAGTAACAACGCTATTGAATTTAACCGCTTCTCGTGTCTTCGTAGACTAGTGAGAACGGTAGCTTGGGTGAAGCGATTTCTCGACCACTGCCGTCGGCGCCACGAGTACAGCACATTACGAGGATTGACGGCTCGAGAGTTAGAAAGGGCTGAAACGCTGCTCTGCCGAATAGCGCAACGTGACGAATTCGCTGATGAAATCGGGGCTGTCAAGAAAGGAGAAGATGTGGGTCACGATAGTCAGCTACGCGATTTAACACCTTTCGTCGACGATGAAGGCCTCCTGCGCGTTAATGGACGCATTGATGCTGCTAGCTGGTTGCCGTACAGCACGAGACGCCCGATCATCCTGCCGCCGAATCATCGATTCACTATGTTAGTGGTTGCGCATCAACATAGCTTATTTAAGCATCAGAATTCTGAAGCCGTTATTTGCGAGGTTCGCCGCAGGTACTGGATTCCGCGGATGCGCCGCGTAATGCGAAGGGTGCTAGCGAATTGTTATGTTTGCAGAATTTTACGAGCTCAACCACGCCAGCCGATTATGGGGCTCCTGCCTGAAGACAGATTGACGCCGTACGTTAGGCCCTTTACATACACTGGCCTCGATTATTTTGGACCGGTCCTAGTGACGATCGGCCGCCGGACTGAGAAAAGATGGATAGCACTCTTCACGTGCCTATCGGTACGAGCGATTCACCTCGAAGTAGCGCACGATTTGTCGACTGATGCGTGCATAATAGCGATACGGAATTTCATGAATCGTCGTGGTGTACCTACGAGAATACGATCCGACAATGGTACGAATTTCATCGGCGCTAGTAATGAGGCCACGAAATTTGAAGATGTGTTTGAATGTGGGCGTCTGCAGGACGAGTTGTCGTCCAAAGGCGTCGAATGGCTGTTTAGCGCGCCCGCCAACCCGTCGGAAGGAGGAGCGTGGGAGAGGATGGTTCAAGCAGTAAAAAGGGTTTTGCGCCATACGCTGAAGGAGATAGCGCCGCGGGAGCACACCTTGCAGTATTTCGTTATAGAAGCGGAAAACGTCGTAAACTCGAGGCCGTTAACGCATTTGCCAGTACACCCGGAGCAAGACGAGCCGCTTACGCCTAATCATTTTTTGTTGGGCTCAGCCAATACGGCAAGGACGCCGGGAGTACGAGAGCCAGTCACCAATCCGTGCCGACTTCGTAAACAATGGTTCATCGGACGTCAGCTTCGCGACGCATTTTGGAAGCGTTGGATACTTGAATACTTGCCGACGTTGACGCGTCGGACTAAATGGTGTCGCCGAGTTAAACCGATAGCAAAGGACGATCTGGTGCTCATTTGCGACGTGAATTCGCCGAGGAACCTATGGGCCCGTGGCAGAGTTGTGCAGCTGTATGCCGGGCCAGATGGGGTGGTGCGCAAGGTAGACGTCAGTACGGCCAAAGGTGTTGTTCGTCGCCCAGTTTCGAAGCTTGCCGTCCTGGATATCAATGGTGAATCCTGATCGATTCACGGGGGCGGGAGTGTCGCTGATAGCTTGTGAACGCGCCCACCACGGTTTGCTCTCTTCGTTTTGACATCTTCGTGTTCTATGTGCCGTTATTCGCACATGACCTTGAATCGTTGAAAATGCCAGCGAATATGCAGAAATTGAATTTAGTCGTCAGCCAGCCGTAGGGAGAGCAAACTGTGGTGAGTGTGTCGTATTTGTATACTTATTTGTGTGTCATTTAATTGCCATTTATTAGAATAAATTTACTTCCTCTACATTGAAACTTCATCGAAGACCTCATTATTGGAGTATATTATAATCACCTCCCTAACGACGACAGTCTGAATTCAACGTTTTTGTTGTGGAAGCTTATTGAACAACAAACAATGGAGAAATTAAAACAACAAACACAAGCACAGCAACCATTATAAATGCCGTTCGTCTTCTTCTCTCCATCGAATTTATAACGGCAATCTAGCAATGAAGGAATTACAGATTTTTTATGTTCTCAGAAAAACAAAAAAATTCACGAGATGAACGATTTGTTTGCAAATTTAAATAAAAAATCACACATTTTAATGCAAACTGCGGGATTTTCCAAAAAGCAAAATGCAATAAAATTAGAAATTTTGTCTCAGTGATTATTCAATTTTTGCCGACTTCTTGTTTCATTCCTCTCCCGAATTTACGTCTCGTGGAGAGCGTGAGTTCGGCACTCGAACTCGAGTAAGCGAGCGAACTGAATTAACTGTCGTGGTGTGAGTTCTCCTCGGACTCTCACGTTGCCGCTTCACTGACTGAATAAATATTAATAAAAGTTAATCATTCCGCGCATCCTGCGGCGGCGTTCACTCGAAATAATTATGCAAATTTCTCGGCCACTGTTTTTATTTTGCGCAGCTTCCATTCAATTGAAGAAGGAGAAGGACATTTTTAATTACGCATTTTGCTGTTTTCCACGGCCGCCCACGAACTCGTCCTGGCATCGGCAATGAAACTCCACATTTAATTGGTGGTGGTGGTGGTAGTGATGGAAATAATGGCGACAGTGAGAATGGAAGGAGTGAGAGTGCACCGGCGAGTGGGAGGAAGGGGGAGGAGGGAGCTTTCATTTCTACTTAATTCCCTCATCAAGGTGAATAAATTCCTCGTTCCCACTCTTTTTTCCACCTTTCGCTCACGACGAACGGTATCGGTAACCATTTTGAATTATAAAGAATGCTGTTGCTGTTGCTGTTGCTGTTGCTGTTGCTCTTTTCTGCTTAATGACGATGAAATGTAACTGTCGGCTGAGAGAGGAGGGGGGGGGGAGCGAGAGGGGAAATGCTGTGTTGAAACGACAACGGCAACAACAATAAGTACGACACAAGAACAAAACCAGCAGAAGACAGTTAACTGCACACACAGTTGCAAGTGATAATTGCAAATAATTTCCACAATTAATTCAATTCTCAATTGTTTGAGAGTGATTCATTGTTGTTGTAGACTTGAGAGCGTCATTTGTGGGTGGCAGCGTGCCGTACGGGTGAGAGAGTGAGAGAATGAGAGAGGACGGGGGGAGCAGAAAAGTGGCAGGTTGTTCATTTATTTTCATGATTTAGTTTTCCAAATAAAGGATTTGCTAAGCAGCAAAGACAGCAGCATTCAGTGGAATTTCAGATTCAGTGTTTTTGTGTCATCATAAATCATGCAAAGTACAACATTTTCACGTTCCACTACACGGGAAAACATGTTTCAGTTCAGCTTAAAATTAGATGAATTGAAAAATAAGGCGTGCAAATTAAATTACAGCGATTTAATTCGCAGACTTAGCGCTGAAATTGTTAAACGCACAAAACGTTTTATATGGACGAAATGACATTAAATGACGAAAATAATTCAATCGCTCCGTCATACGCGCCGCAGATTACGCAATCAACACCCAACATTCGGCTGCAACATCAAGTCACGTGCGTGCTGTAGTAACGCGACATTCGACGAACAGCGTAACCGACAGACATTTTGGTGGGAGACGGACGGACGACAGCTTGTTCGAAGTAGTTTGATATTTTCCTCCAAGCATTAATTAAAAATGGGAAGGGAAATTCCCATTGCTGGTGGATTTCTGTGCTTTACCGCGTTAGTGAGCACAAACACCGCCATTGCAACACGCGCGCCATCTTCTTGTGAAGAAGTGAAGTTCGTATGCAGCAGTCAACAGTGTTGTCAGCTGAGAGAAAAATTCTAAAATTCTATAAACTCTTTAATCAATCTCAAGTCCCTTTTTTAGTAAATAACTGATTCATTTCTTCAATTTATTTAAAAATTACTTCTATTCTCACTCTTTCTTTCGCGAAATGTCTTGCAACAATTATGTAAGAATTCTTTAATTTCTCAATAAACTTTTCCAGATAAGTTTCCCCCACCACCCCCCCAAAAATGAGAAATTTAGTAGAATTCATATCTACAGGTAGTGAATATCTATGCTGAGTTGGATAATTTAAGTTTTAAAAAATTAAAACTAATTTTACAATTTGTGTAAAAATATATTGAGCTGAAAACCTGTGTGAAGAAAATAAAATTTTATGTAGTATACGGAAAAACTTTCTACTGAGTAGGAAAATACTGAGAAATACATTTTTATTTGATATACAACTCACAAATATTATAAACTTGAAATTTATACAGCAAAATATAGAATCTAAGAACTTTATACTATATATATATATTTTATTGCACAATTGCATTAAAACCCAATCGAAATAACTACATCAGTATTATGCAGCTGGCAACACTTTCTGCATTGCTAACCCAACGAATGGCGTGGTGAGTGGAAAACGTCAAAATTGGCCGCTGCAACAACTACAAGGAGGACGCGCGTACAGAAAAAATTATATTTGCCATTCCTGCTTTTGCACTTCATACGCGGTGGACGTCGCAGCAAAAAGTCGAAGCGAGCGCACAAAAATAAGAAGTCGCTGCAAAAAATTAACATTTCGCACAAAACATTTATAGAAATTGAATTAGTGAAAACGAACAAAATTTTTTAAAAGTTATTCTGAGCAGAGCCGGTTGTTTTTAACAGCGACAGCAAGAGCAGAAGCAGAAACAACATCGGGAGGTGGAGTGGACGAGTTTGGAGTAATAAAAATCGATCGATCGACTGGGAGCTGAAGTGGTGTTTTTCTGCCTGTCCGCCTGCCTGTCCCCGCGGAACCGTCCGACAAGTGCAAGCCGCATAATAAGTGGTAAGCAACATCTTAAATAGTTTAACAGAAAAGTCGGCGGTTTCGACTTTCAAAGAAAGCAGCCTGGAACAGCCGCTCCAAAGTGGGCGGGAATGTCGTACGCGCGACCTGCGAGGCATTTGAAAAAGCTTCGTCCATCAAATGCCTCGAATCGCGCAGTGCAGTCAGGGAACGACTTCCGCTCCGTACTGGAGGAAGTCCTTGCGAGCCAGGCGTGCAAACAACTCCAACTCATTTCTAGCGGCTCCGTTTCTAGGTCAGTTCTGTGTTTATCTATCCAATCGTCTAGCAGCGCCTCGCCTTACTTTGGTGCACCACCCCGACGCTGCTGTAACAGCTTCGATTACCCCGCCCATTGCTCGCCAGCCCTGCCCGACTGCTGCTGCTGCCAATGTGTTTGGGAGGAGTTGGCCGAAGTCGCACTCGGGGGTGTAGTTGGGAGCGCTTAAAAGGATCCATGCGACACCCAGAAAAGGTCGCAATAATCGACTGAATTGCTTAGTAAAAGTCTGCGATTAACAGTCGATGATTCTTAAGCGACGAATTAATCGTTCGTTGGATTTAACAGTTTAACAGACTGAATTGAGGCGCCCAATTTGCCTCGGTAAAACTTTGTTTGTCGAAGAGAAGGGTGTGAACAAGCAGAGATTATGCTCTCTCTCTCTCTCTCTCTCTCTCTCTCTCTCTCTCTCTCTCTCTCTCTCGCCTCCTCCGCCGACACAAACCAACTCGAGCGGAAAAATCGACTAATTTATCATGAGTGACAAATTAATCGAAGGTTGATTTACAAACTTACTTGTTTTTTGTTGAGTATTTAGTGAAATTTGTTCAATAAGGTATTTCTTCCCTTACAAACGAAAAAAAGTGAAAAGATGAGTTTGGTGGATTGATCGATTTACCGTAGAACTGAAAGCAATCAAAAGTGAATAATCGATTCTGTTATTTAGTAATTCCCGCTAAGCGGATTTTGATAATCTTTATTCGTGGAAAATTGCTTCCTGATTCATTATTCCACGCTTAATCGTAAATAGTTTTCCAATTGAATAATTGCGGTTAATGGATTGCTCAAACAATCGTAAACAATTCATTCTTTTTACTACTACAAAATGTCATAGATTTCTACAGACATCCTAATTTCCATCGTCGAATCGCTTTCTTATCCGCAATTTCTACTAGAAATCAGAACTTTTCTCTTCCGATTGAAATCCATTTAATTTACCACACTGTTGTAGTTCGCTGCTCGTTTTGGCCCGAACTCCCCACCTGCTGGCGTTAGCATTCGCATGTCAGGTTGGTGGTGGCTGTGAGTCACCCTTAACACGCCACAAAGCCGCGCCGTAGCCTCAGTCAGGCACCTGCATTAAAACATAAACACAGTTAAGTAGATAACTTGGTATCTGCTAGAACGCTTTATGGCGCGCATGGCCAAATTACTTCGCTGCAAACCACTGCTACTCACTTTTCGTGTCGCACCCGTAGCGTAGCAATCACAGTCAGTCGACGAAGCACTCGTCTGCTTGTCGACTCACAAACTGGCCGCGATTCAGCAATCGATCCTTAAGCAAACATTATTTTAGAAGCTAGCGAAGACAAACCGCGATCCTCTTTCTGTTTATTCAGTCAAATAAAGGTGGAAAAATTGCTTCGTCAAGCATTCTTGACTCCGGTGGAGACTCGATGATACTTCCTTCAAATGAATGAAGTTGTGCAAATAATTTGTGTGTTATTACGAAAATAAAGTGATCTAAAATTGTCAAAGTATGGAAATGTGGGCTTCTTGCTGAATATTTTCTTTCAAGGATCAGGTAATCGAAAAAGCTTAGTTATTAAAATTAATGTGGTCCAGTCTAAGCAACCGATCTCGTTAAACATGGTTGCCCTGGCATTGTGAGACCATCATAAAAAATTAAGAAAAGCCTTCACTGAGAAATGCGCAAAACTTCGGCTGCTGTAGCCATATTTCGGGCTTGGTTTTCACTTTTCCACTTGTTACCGTCGCCTACCTTATTTATATTAAACGCGTGTTTCATTTCCAATTTTGTCTTCCATTTCACATTCCTTGCCAAGGTTATCTCGTATTCACTCTTCATATCTTTATTTATATATACTTGACTACGAAATCTCTGCTATATACGTTAATTTCGTGCTCATTCGCTCTGCTGTAGCTGGAAACTTCGCATTGTGCTTCCTTCCAAATCTTATCTTGGCTCAGCACCCACCATGAGTGTTCCACAAGTGAGTCATGTTCAAGCTGTGACCCTCCCTGCAGCCTCTCACACTGCTGCCTCGCATCCGTTTCGTTCATTTCGTCTGAAGTTCTTATGTGATTTTTTCCCCTTTTATCTGAAGTCGCATAGGGGCGCTTGGATTCCAAGTCAGTTCAAGTGCAACAAACAGTCAAGCCGCTCTTGACACCCTTGACTCGCTCGCAATGGCCCCGCGCGATTCGATAAGGCCGCTCATTGCTGCGGGCCAGCATCCCGATGTGCAGCGGAAATCGCTCGTTGAAGATGCTGCTTGGCGTCACACCGAAATCCGAATACCAAATAATTACTCGTACCAACGACATCTGCAAGTATAAATAGATCATCCCGTATCAATTGACGACTTGTTGGGGGCAGCAGTTGCATGATCAGCCAGCATATAACTTGTTATAATTCCGAGCATTTTATTTTCAGAACATTTACGTAGCTGAAAAGAAATTGTCGGCGGCCAATATCCACTTAAGTGAGAGCAATAACTACAATAGTTCACGAGGCGCCGTGCACGCCCGAGAACTCGCATAACTAAAAATAGATGGAGCGCTAAAAACAACAAGAGTCGCCCTCTTGAAAACGTCTAGAGGGAACATACATTCCTCAAATTAAATGGTTTTGAAACTAATTTACAAGGCACAGGCTAATGTTTGGCGCTACAACTTAACCTTGACCATTGAAATGACAACTGAAGTCGCCCGAGTGACTTGACACCTCGAGAGAAGCTATTGGGAAGATAATGAAATCATTTCAGGCAAACTGATTGTGAGAAGCTGTTTCACTATAGCTACCTAAATGTTTAACAGTTTGCCTTTCAGAAGAATTTAGGAGAGTTTTATGCCTAAAATATTTACTAGGAATTGTAATATTTGGTGAAGCTTTATATAGTTATGTTCTCTAGTTAGTTATCTATTGGAAAAGTCGCGGATTCAGAGTTTGCAGTACAAGAATCGAAGTAGTTTTTAAAACTGACTAAAAACGTTTTGCTTACCGTACAATATCGTCTGCATGTAGTGAGAAGCTTGTCAGTCACCCCAGTGGAACCACAGCACAGGTTGGAATAATGAATTTGAATAGACTGACCTGTTTTTCGTGAGGTCCTGAATTTAAATATAACCCATGTCGTAATACCTGCCCTGATCATGTATATCCGATCACAGGAAACCTTATCAGCTTTGAATGAAGGGTCTGAAGGGAATATCAAAGGATGCCGTCGGCACTGAGCATCCGAAGTCTATCCGAAGGTGTGCCAAGGCCGTGGCTGAGACTGAATAAAGTTACTTTGACTGGATAAATTACGGATATATCAGCAAATTAAGTGAATTTATTATATGACTTTACAATCCGTCCTTATGAGAGAGCCAAATTCTGTCGTCCCCTACTGCAATGTACAGTAATAGGATGATATAAAGGTCTATTTTTCTAATTCACTAAAATCGAAATCCTTGTCAGCCAACATTGAAATCATTCTCAAAATCAAGCTCAAAGACGCTCGCTCTCGGGTTCTCATTCGCATGCTTGTTGCACTCGTCGTTATTGTTGCTGCTTCTGCTTTCCATTGTTGTTGTTGCTACTGCTGTCTGCTGTTGTCTACTGTTGCTGCTGCTGTTGCTGCTGCTGTTGCTGTTGATAATCTCATTCATGGTCATTTAGAGTGCGTTCAACTTGAGAGCGAAATAAATCAGCCGCAGCCACTCAGCTCAGTCTGATGACCGACCGTATTTCGCACCATGCGAGCGAGAGCTCAGGAGATTCGGCATAAGTTGGCGGAAGAAACAGCGAAATGCTGTGAACAATCGAGGAACATGTTGTGCACGAATGTTACAGCACTTCGTTTGTTGCTGCTTTCGCTCAAAAGAGCGCCGCTTTCTATAGTTGTCCTCGCCCTTGCGATGAAAACGTGAGCAAAAGTGCTTGTTTCAGCACTTGAAAGGCACTCCGACCTTGCGGACAACACGTCCGCCGCCAGCCTTAAGTTGGGTCACCGTGCTGAATCTTTTCGCTTGGGGGCGACAATAATAGCAGAATGAGAGAAGCACACGTGCGAATGTGATGTTTGAAATTGTCTTGAAGATTTCCAGGAAATCTCAGAACGGAAGGGGCATTTTAATTTTTACCTAATCGCTGAAACTAAAAGCGTACCAACCATCAAGAGGTGTTAAATTTATTTTTGGGTTTCCTGTAATTATTCAAAATGTATTTCAAGTAATTGATATACATTCATTCATTGATCATGTGCAATAGTTGTTATTTCGCAAGTGGAAAATTTTGCAGTGTGTTCAGTCTTTATTTTCCTCACTTCGACGCACGTGATTGTTAATTTAGCTCATTTGAATCTGCGGTCTAATTCATGACAGCAAAAAACCTGTTTAATTATCATCTCATACATCTATAATACAGTGACAATCGGATTATTATTATTATCACCTTGGGTAAATATCACAGACATGCACGGTATTTTGTCTGGTGGGGGGACGGCTTGATATAGTTTGGGGTGTTGAATGCAGAACTGTTAAAAGCCTGATTTCGTAGGACGCCTAGTTTTTGCGATATTCCAGATCAAAATGTATATGGACGAAAGTGGCAGTCTTCGATACCAATCCCGAAAACGTAGAGAGCTAGAAGGAATCCGTTCAAGCTCTTTGCAGAGCAAAGTGCAATAGAAACTGTCGCATACAAAGTGGTAACTACAGTATGACATCATTGGAACGAGCACTATGTTCGCAATGACCATCTTTGCCAGTCAGGTATCGCTGTACTTGTTTTGTTTGGGGAAAAAAGAAGTTTTAAGCAGTATTTTTTATTTATTCAATATGCTTTAGTTAAACTCAACTTCGGCTAGCAAGTTTAATATACAAATTGTTTTGCAGCTGGAATAAGTATCTTCAGACATCATCTGTAAAAATTATCCAGACGTGTGTCAATTATGCAAGATCTGTGAAATATGCAGTTGCTTGAAGTAAGCCAGTTAGAACTGTTTTTAATCAAGTAACGGCTAATTACACTTCATACAAACTTGTATCCCTCCTAACACATTCATCACACCTTCTAATTGTAAAGTCACTATAAATCTTCCAGACAGCTATAAATCTTTCTCGCAGTTTTTCTTCTTTCCATTTAGAGAATTCTCTGCAGTTATGAAAGAAAAGCAAAGGTTTTTAGTACTTTTCCCTTTGATTTGAGAACTTCATTCCATTCAGATAACTTATCACAGGGGTGACTTCAACATATGGGTCGCTCTTATGACATCACCACTCCTAATTACTGCTTTCAGTTCTAAATTACATTCCAGAAATTATGAATATCATGAATTGAAGCAAGCTCGGAGAAGTGCTGAGGAATATTGTATCTGCTTCATAAATTTCATGCACGCTAGTAAAGAGGGCTTCCGAAAGGGGTTCAAAGTAGCCGACCACTTCGTACTTGAGCGCCACACCGCTTGGTGTGCGCCGACTTAATTGCTTCCCTTTCCTTTCCTTTCCTTTCCTTTCCTTTCCTTTCTTTTCCTTTCTTTTCCTTTCCTTTTATGCCGTGCTAACGAATTTTAAAGAAACTAATATAGTTCAGGGCGAGATATTTGTTCATTTTCTTCAGCTTGTATGAGTTTTGAAAGCTGGTTGAGGGTGAAATTATAAGAAGTGTGTACTTTCTAGGAGTTAGTTGGACTTGCAGTTTCTCAGGATATCTACGGATTGATATGATTTTCATTGATATTTGACACCATTTGATTCTTGAGACCTGTTGATTTGATCTAATAACAATTTTTAAGATTACATAGACACATTGGATGATATATTTCATTGCGCGTATAGCGGCAACTTACATTTCCAATGCAGTTTGATTTGCCGGTTCTAAAATTTTCGATTTTCGTAGTTCGCCCCCTTTTTGGTGATATACGAAGTCAGAATATTAGGAAAATGCTATTCTTGCCCGAGTTTTCTAGTCAGCTTGCAGACTGACAAAAAATGATTGGTTTCTGAATACACCAATCATTTCCGGGAAGCTTAGGATTTAATTGATTTCTCCGCAATTCACATTCGTTCATGTGAACGTGTCCTGGCGACAAGGAGCTTATATGCCGTTGCATGGTATCGATTAATTTTGCTTCCTCTTGTTGAGGCGATTCTTCTGAGTACGGGTAGTAACCGCTTAATTCTGACTAATAAATTCTATTGATTTTATGGTTTGGTTTATAACTTCAGGAAAAACCGCTGAATGTTCGTGCATTGAAGCCTTGTCAGGCCAGACACGCCTTTGTTAGGCTTTCGTTAGTCATTATTTTTCGTACTGGTTAAGCCTTTAAAAATCCTGTCCTGTCGTGATTTAGTCGTTGCACGCTTGTTTGTTATAACGTGAATCGTTTCCCTGAAAAGTGGGCAACACAGTCGAGTAAAGGAAGGGAGGAAGGAAGGAGCAACAAAGCTCCAAACAAACAAAGTTTTCAATTACCCTCTGTCAGCCAAAGGTTTCGTATGTCATTTTTATCGATTTCTTGAATGAAACGGTAATGGCTCCTGGATTTCCTTCAACATGGGAGAACCACTATTGTATTCTAGGCGCTTTGTGATGCACTTCGTGGTCAGAGCGGGCAGTCCTTTGTTTTTAATTCAGAAGCTTCAAGTCTGCGACAACAACCTTTCACAAGGACCATCGCAGAGAGTGCGATTGTGCTCGGGAATACTGGACAAGCATTGTTTTCTCTGCCACTAAAGGATGTCAATTGTTTGCTTTTTGGTCAGTGTGACCTACTTAGGTACAAGCAATTAAAAGTTGGGTGTAATTTTTTGTTTCCCAAAGAAACCACAATTTTCTGAATAAAAGACATGAAGGCAGTTTTTTCCGTCTGAGATATGTTTAATCATTGACTCGAAATTATTGAGATCTATCCTCAAGCATCTCGCAAACTGGACGTACTACAGAAATCCCATTAAGCGTTCTGGATACAGCACACCAAAAGGCTTCTTTAATTATAGAGGTTTTCAGAGTGGGATAGAAATAGTTCCAAGAATTAAGACATCACTAAGAAAATTCTAGTTGTAACGGGCATAAAGTGAATAATAAGCTTCATTGTTACACAGAAAAGTTTCTCAACGAAATTAAAATGCAGCTCTGATTTAGAAATTGTAGTTTCATTCCTAGTAGTTAAAAAGCAGTTAATATTCAGCTACATTATAGCGAGCTAGAAGTTGTTAGTGAGGCTTTTCCCCTGTGCCATGAAAACCGGTCATGCTTAATTGAATAATATAATTGTCGGCTACGCTTCAGTGTCTGCTCACACCTCACACATGTTGGTTAGTACTTGTGTAACAAACACCGTCTAGTAACCTCGAAATCGTTCTCCTCCTACCTACATCGACGTTATCTGCTTCTCATCCAGCAGAATACCTATTAATTTACACGTCAACACGTATATTTTAACATTGTCCAATTTTATTTTGAGATATTTGTAGTTTTATAATATTATTGATAAACGGACCTTTATACCGGGGATGTAGGGACAGTTTCTTAAGTATTTCGATGTGCTGAATCCAGAACTGTTAACAGAAATTTCGTAACACATCCAGCTTGCAAGATATTCGAGTTCAAAAATGGCATTGTCGACACCATTGTGGTCATATTTGAGGAATTGTGTCAAAAATCTGTTAACAGTTCACACCCATCCAAGTGATCTGCAAAGATTAATAAGTGTAACTATTCCGAAAATTCCGACTACTTAATTGAATTGAATTGATGGGTCTTCTTCGCCGACCTCTCTCTGGCCAAAAACACTGTCTCCGATTTCTGTTCCTGTCAGTGTGGAGTGTTTATGAATGAATCGGATTCTTGAGCACATTAGAACTTACATCATGCTGGTATGTGTTTGGCGCTGAAGCCACCCGCTAATTACAGAGGCATTTGGAGCAGCTGCACTCAGCGCCGTCCGCTGTGCGCGGTGTGTGCAACTACGTATTTATTGCTTCATTGTGCGCTTCATTCCTGAATGGGGCGTTCCTACGCGTTTCTTACCTACTTTTACGAGCGCCGTATTTTTAGGTTTATTTATTTTAGCTGCACGTGTACGTTACTGTTTATTAGTTGTGGCTGGAAGAGGCGAAGTTGCTCAATTCAAAACTGATATCGTGTGAGCTGACTGACGTTCTGTTTACATAAGTTATCATGGAAAAAGCTTGTTAAGTGTCTCCGAAGGTCACTCGAGCACGACAGTAAAGGTTGTAAATTAAAAATTTTCCAGAAACAACAATTATTTTGAGCCCTTAAATGTAAACGAAAAATTGGTTTACGTTCCTGAAGATAAAGAATCAGTTAAAAGCTGTAACAACTGTAGAATAAATTCCGGTATAGGTGACCGATGTTGAAAATGTTGAGAATTATAAACGATAATACACATAAAAAGCAGGAATTATCTTATCTTAATCGGGCTCAACTTTACGATTACATTTGAAGTGATTAAGTGATTTGCTTGTTGCCACCTGGAACTGGAGATTGAAACGAAATGCCTTTAATTAAGGCGGGATATGAGTTTGAACTGGTTATCCTCTTTAATTTGCCTTTCTTTAACCGAGATCTTCCTCTTCTGGTCATCCGTCCGGCGTCTTAATACTCGTACGTTGAACTTTATGCGGTTTATGAGTTGCGGCGACGAAAGAATTTCACCTGACGGACAGAAATGCAAATCTTAGCTATCTCGTGTAGATTATTCGTCTGAGCGTGGTTTCAATTTGTTTGTCTCTTCGCATCTTCCTTCTTTTTTGCATCGTATGCTGAATGAACTTTTTAGCCTAGTTAAAATGTTAATTTACAGCTGAAATGCTAATAATGGCGGACGTTGCAAATAATTTATACACGATGAGATCCACATTTTTATACATATCGTATATAATGTCTGTTTTGATGGCTTTAGACGACTTCAGAAATGTCACTCGGCTGTTAATTGTAAAAATAACATGCACAAGCAATTTGTAGTTCATACACAAGCCATTTTAACCCCATTTCAAAAGATAGGCTATCTGTAAGCAGATATCGCATTTTTCAAGCTATATTTATCGCAGAAGTACACAGAGAGGAAGTTCACTTGTTTACTGTGCTGCAATTTACTATCTAAAAAGCGTTTTATTTACGTTTCGATAATTTAAGCAGACGTGTTGTTTACATAAGCCATGATCTGGGCCTACTGAATATGACAAGCCCTAGTACTGGGTCCAGATGCCAACTTTCTCCGGCATTTCTCCTCACAGGTCTGTACGAAGAATCTAGAACTATTCGCAGCGTTTTCGTAGCACGTTCAGTTTTCAAGATATCGAAAAAACCCCATTTTTGGCCGTGTTCATTTTGATCTTAAATATTTCGATTACTTGACGTGCTACGAAAAAAGCTCGGTTTCCCTAAACACACCGATCGGGAGAGTATTTAGTAGAAATTGCATTCCTTACTTTGGCGCAAATATTCTGTCTTTACGAAAGCAGTTTGTGATTGGAAATGGGCGTACACGGTTGAAAACCACGCCTACTTTCGTACCAATTGTACAAGCACATCTGTCAGAAATAATTGAAAGAGAATTTTGACCTGGCTAAAGTGATCTTCCACTTCTTTCTTGTGTTACAAAATGTTCCTTTTACCGAGCTATGACTCGGTTCTTCAAAAGGTTCAAACGGTACGCAAACAAAAATGCCAGACGCAAATCCAACATGATGAGCTCAATAATTACTCATCGTTCTGTTGTTATTCAAACCCACTGAACTAGATTCTGTTCCTTGAAATCAGTATGGATTTCGCAGTTGGTCGAGTTCAGTGAAAGGCATGCACGTGATTAATAACAACAATAATACAATAATATTGTCATAGAAAGAACAAAAACTCATCTGATTTGAAGTCTGAAGCGCTGTCGCTTGTCTACAGTAGCGTAAGATGTTTTGATAAGAAATCTTTTTATAAATGAGTAATCGACGAGTTGTCGGGAAGCTTACATCTGAGAAGAATGTTTTCTTGTCTAGCATTAATTGTTCTATTCAAATCCCAGACTCCGGTAAAATTTGCATTGGTTTTACTAGACTTTAAGCTACTTTCGAATTACGAGTATTTTTAAACGAAGATCGCTTTCATTAGCGAGAAATCTCGGGTTAACTTTGACGTCGTAGAATGTAAAATGAAAAATTAATGAAAATCACTACGAATTTTTCGGTTTGCGATTTCTCAACGAGGAAATATTTTAAGTACCTTCCGATGCATTTCTCCGATGCGACTCAATTCCATTGTTTGAACAAAAATAAGGCTGTTAATCATTGCTGTTGTTGCTCAGTTATTTTTGCAGTTGTTGTCTCCCCATTGTTGCTGGCTCAGCGCACGGCGCACAACAAAAGTACAAAGTATGAATTTAAATCACTTTCGATCGCTATTCCGCTCCTTGCGTCGCAATGCCGCCTCCGGGTAGGAGGCCACCGTAGGTAGGAAACCTTATTGATCAGACTGCTTCAGCACAACTCTACACAGATAACTACATAAAATTATAACAAAAAAATTAAAAAAGTATCGCTGTCGGCAATAATGAAATAATTACGTCGTGACTATCAGTGATTTCTGAATTGTTGTTTGCATTTTCGCGAAATACCTCTGCTGCTTCCCTTAATGCACCGTACAAAGCACTAACAGACTCGAATTTTTCACTTTTATTTGTAGAACACGTTACGTTTCGAACGACTTACTAGATGATCTCGTCTTATTAACCAAAATTCCGGTCATTATCGACGCTCCTGGTCAACCAGTTTCCGAATACATTAGCTACACTCGTTTATATGTACAACGTGGGGTTAGCACAGGAGGCACCGTTCTGCAAAAAACGCGTGCTACTCAAAACTCAAACACTGCAAGTCCAGCCACAAAAAGCCAACTCGGCCGTCACACAACCCCACGATTCGTCGGCTGAGGAAAAGTCGTCAGCTAAGACCAAAACGAAGACTTTAGGATAGAATAGACAACTTACTCCACACAAAGAAGTATCGCACGAATATACATCCTGTCCGCCTCGAGAGACAGACGAGCACAAACCCGAAATTTTGAGAATCACACTTGGTCGCTTCCGACCGAGTCACCCGTGCATCCAATTATTCGACGCTGAGCTGACGACAACTGAGCATACCACACCGTCGCCGACCAGCCCCCATGCACACAATGAATTCCACGGCCAAGCACTTGCTGCACTGCACGCTTCTATTGATTGTGATAATTGCCTTCGAAGTATTCTCCGGCGGTATCAAGATCGACGAGTACTCCTTCACCCTAGTCGACCCCTGGGTTGAGTACGGCCAACTTGGGACCGTGCTGCTGTACTTACTGCGGTTCCTGACGTTTCTCACGCTGCCCCAGGTGCTGTTCAACTTCTGCGGCCTCACCTTCTACAACGCCTTCCCCGAGAAGGTGGTGCTCAAGGGCAGTCCCCTGCTGGCGCCCTTCATCTGCATACGCGTGGTGACACGCGGCGACTTCGCCGATCTAGTCAAGACCAACGTGTTGCGCAACATGAATACCTGCCTCGATACGGGCCTCGAGAACTTCCTCATCGAGGTGGTCACCGACAAAGCGGTGCAGTTGTCGCACCATCGACGCATACGCGAAATCGTGGTGCCGCAAGAGTACAAAACGCGCACCGGAGCGCTCTTCAAATCGCGTGCGCTGCAGTACTGTCTCGAGGATAACGTGAACGTGTTGAATGACAACGATTGGATCGTACATCTGGACGAGGAGACACTACTGACCGAGAACTGCGTGCGCGGCATCATCAATTTCGTGCTCGATGGCAAGCATCCCTTCGGACAGGGGCTGATCACGTACGCCAACGAGAATGTCGTCAACTGGTTGACCACTCTGGCCGACAGCTTCCGTGTGGCAGACGACATGGGCAAACTGAGGCTGCAGTTCAAGTTGTTCCACAGGCCGTTGTTCAGCTGGAAGGGTAGCTACGTGGTGACTCAAGTAAGTAGACGAAGCTTAAGGGTTCATCAGTATTAAACTTTAGTTTATCAGTATGCGTTTACGTCAATTCGATTGACGAAATGGCAGAATTGGAAGCTTTCTGTCAGTAAATCGATTGTCACAATTTGGAAAAGATCAGAATTCGTAAGAAAATCATAAAATAAAGGTACGATTCAGACGATTGATTTCAGATTTGCCGTGAATTACAGAAAAGTTAATGAATGTATTTCGTCAGTCCGTCTGCCCTAAGATTCAGATAGTATTCGGAAACTTTAGAGATCGAACAGTATCATATATCCGACTCGTTTTGCAGTGTGAAGAGATACTTAACGTTCTTAAAAAGCCTTTTTGGAATATTCGTTCCGAATTTAAGTTCGAAAGTTTTACCAACTAAAAGTTTTTCAGCAGGAAGAATTATACGTGCAAAGCTTCAGCTCTTCCTCGGTTAGCAATTTATTATTAGCTGTTGCTAACAGAGAACAATTCGCTGTGCCAACCAGAAAACGGTCACTACTAAAATCAGTATACATTAAAATCTCAAACACTCGTGTTTTACATGTAGATTCAGACGTAAATCTTATAAGCACACCTACTGAGCACAAGCGAGTGTTGGTCTCAATTAATTAAGAACTATTTTCGATATCATCGTCACCCTTTTGTGTTTTAACACTCGCACCGCCCCCACATCTCCTGCGCAATGAACAAGGTGTCTCTTGTGACGTTGCTATTTAGTTATACATTTCAAATGTAAGCGTTAATTTAACTCTTCGAATATAAAATTCTCACGGATCTTACTTTAAGTACCTCCTCGATTCCCACGCACACGCTTTCCGAGCGAAACGAGTTCTTAGAGAAAGACATTCATAGCAGCCATGCAATTCGACTCGAGGACCAATATAACGCAGCTGTTGACTGTAATTCTACTAATTGGACGACCTCAGCCTTCTCTTGTCAGCGAGATTTTGTGTAAAATTATCAAATTAATTAAATAACTTGTGCATAAAAATAGAGATTGGATTTAGCAGCAAACCTTTAAATGATTTCGATATTGCTCTATATTATAGACTTGGGTGATTCTCTTTAGGAAGAGGAATTGCCTCTTGTACTTCATCGTGCAACATTATCTTTTATATTCGCATATTTGTAGGTCAGCGCTGAACGCCAGGTTTCCTTCGACAACGGCATTGACGGCTCCGTTGCGGAGGACTGCTTCTTCGCCATGCGCGCCTTCGCCCTGGGCTACTCGTTCAACTTCATTGAGGGCGAGATGTACGAGAAGTCGCCGTTCACCCTGCTCGATTTCCTCCAGCAACGGAAGCGATGGCTTCAAGGCATCCTGCTGGTGGTCCATTCCAAACTGATACCGCTAAAGCACAAGTTGCTGCTCGCTATAAGTGTCTACTCGTGGGTCACCATGCCCCTGTCTACGTCGAACATCATTTTCGCCGGACTCTACCCCATCCCATGCCCGAACATGGTGGACTTCGTGTGCGCCTTCATAGCGGCCATCAACATCTACATGTACGTCTTCGGCGTAATCAAGAGCTTCTCGCTCTACCGCTTCGGCTTAGTCAAGTTCCTGGCCTGCGTGCTGGGCGCCGTGTGCACGATACCCGTCAACATCGTGATTGAGAACGTGGCCGTCATCTGGGGTCTGGTCGGGAAGAAGCACAAATTCTACGTTGTACAGAAGGACGTGCGGGCTCTGACAACCGTCTAGGTTAGTTATTAGGACAACTTTGTATTATTTTGTATCTGAGTACGATATACTTAAGTTTGAACAGACATTTCGGAACTCGAAACTTAAGCTTCTTGGCAAAGAGAGAAAACTTAGGTTAGCGGAAATCAGCACAACCAAAAATCATGCACTGAACGAAAACGCTCGAAGCTCTGTAGAACAAATTAGAGTGTGAAGGGCAATGCACGCTTCGAGCAAATTATTGCACCCAAAGACCAAGCTAAGTCCAGTCCAAACTATGTCGGCCGACTGGGTTAAGCGTAGAAGGTTTTTGGCGGTCTCAGAAGCAAGCAACAGAAGTCCTTACTTTACCATAACCTCATTACACACACGAGTACACCATCCCACACACCCTCAAAGCCTAGTTTAAGTTACTTTTAAGTTGAAAGTTACCTTCAAGTGTACATTTTTCGCTAATATTTATTTAGTTATAAGCTTCCGTTTGTATAGCAACTTTTATATCGGTTTTTTGCCTTAAAGCCACACACACACACACAGATCTGAGATGTATATTAATTTCTTAAATTTTAGGTTAGGCTAGGTAATTACGGCTGTTTTTCAGGTTTTTCTTGATCATCGAAAGTTGCTTTAGAAATGAAGTAAAGAAATTTAGGTTTTTGTTCCTTGGATTTGTCCCTCGAAGTTTCTTAACACAAATCCCCAGGGGATTCGGATAATCCCTAATCATAAAAAGCACACAATCACCTTAAAATCCCCTGACTCGAAATTAAAATTATTTTTGACGAAATTAAAGTAATCTTATTTTATTTTTATCCTTGTTTTTTGGTTAAGAAACGACTTACTGAAATCAAATAGCTCGTAATTACCTTGTATTACTTAGTACTGTTAAATTTAAGCTTGTAAACCTTGTAATTACCCAAGTTTTTTTACATTGTAAAGTTTTTAATGTTGAATCGTTTTCGTTCGCTTAGTTACCGTAAGTAAAAACAAGAATCGCACTGAAAGTTTCTTACGAAAGACAGAAAATTGTCCTAAGGAATCGTTGAAAACAAAATGATAATGCTAAGAATATTGCATTCAATTGAAGACTAATTTCCACGAACAAACCCAAGCTTAACACGTAGTTAACTGAACAAAGCAATAAGTAGCTGCACCGAAACAAGGGTTTGACTAAGGTTTGAACTCGTGGGGAAACCTGAACGTCGTTTTAGTACTCCCAAAACTTTGCTAAAACTGAAATAATCCAAGTGTGAACTTAAAATTATATCGTGCGAATTACAGCTCGTTTTCGCAACCTAACTTCCCTTGTAATCGTGTTGGATTTTTAGCGGAAACTCTGCGATTTGCAGCATTTTTTTGCCACAATTCGAACCAAGGTTGACAAAGCTGCTGGACAGCTGATGACAGGAGTCAAAAGCTATTCGAATCGTAGCTTTTCTCCAAAAGCACTTTGTAGAAACTCCTTCCACGTAACGCACTTCAATATTAGAGCACAAAACATTTCACGTCGAAACATCACCAACTAGCTGAGAGTAGTGATAAGAGTTACAGAGATTAGATTAAGCAAATTCCATCGAAGATCTACCAACTCTGTCGACAAATTTAAACGAGACCAATTGAAGTTCACCGCTTTCTACAATAACTTGGTAGAGAAACGCGAACTTTTAAAATGTGGTAAAAATCTGAATTGAAAATACAAAACCATTAAAGGCACGCAAGTTGCTGTTATTTATTCGATAGTCTGTTCGAGTATCTTGAGCCAGCCAGCATAGTTTTAAGCAGCGAAGTATTAGTGAAATTAAACCAAAAATCGATGGGAAATACTTTCTTCTAATACAGGTTTCCCTTATAATTACATATATCCGGATTCGAATCATATTGGTACGAAAAACAAACTCATAAATAGAATCTTCTGCAGATGTAAGAACTTTTGATGGATAAAATACTTAGTAGCTAAAGAAATTTTGAAATTCAAGCGAAAAACTAGTCTGTGGATTAAGACGTTGTAATCAAAATAGATACTCAGAAAGCGATTATCGGCGCTTTGGAGATTTCGTATTTATTAAAGTAGTTGTCAGTATTTTCCTTGAAAACAAAGAATGTTTGAAAACAGAGATCGTCACAATGAAAAGAACAATTAAGTAAAATGAAACACAAGTTCAAAACAATAAAAACTAATACTGAATCTAAAAACAATATGTGTTTTATTTTTACAGTCATTTGCGGAAACAGGCACGAATCTTTTCGTTGTACGGATTTTTTTAATACTCTTATATAAATAATTTCTCATTTTCGTATTAATGCCGTGTTTTTTTCATGGAAAATAATTAAAACCCCTTTTTTGCCAGCTAGGAAGGGTTTCTCGTAAGTTTTAGGACATGGCAACATTAGTTCAATTTACTATTAATTCTTCTGCATGCAACTAATTGTTGCCAGCCTGTTCAGTCATCGTGATCGCGTATCCTAGAATTCCTACAAGCACTTAAAAATGGTGGGAAAGAAAAACCAATGGTAATAAACGACCCCGAGTTAAAACACCCGTAAGAATTCTCATTTCCCACTACGTAGCTTGATAAAGAAATTGAAAATGTTATAATTAATACTGTATTTATCTATTTAATAGAAATAAGAACGATGAATGATGCAACACAAGTTTTGGAAGAAGAAAATTCACAGTGTACTTGTTTTGACTTGATACTGGGCTTTAGTGACCTCCTATGACTCTGAAGACTTCAGCAGCCCCCACGCAGTTGCGCCCAAGATTGCAGAGACTCTAGTTAAAGGTGTCGGCGGCAGAGCAGTCTGAGCTTGGACATGGTTGATGAAGCAAACGGTCGACTTAGGAAGCAGAAAATGAAAAATCCAGAAATCATTTTAAAATTAAGAATGAAAATATTCTGTCTCAGGTTAATACATTCAAGCTTTCTACAACTGAAAAAAAGTTTAAAAGTCTGAATAATTTCCCATAAAATATGTAAAATATATTAATGTTCTTTAAGTACGATCGCAGAAAAGTAATATCATTTCACGAATCTTTGAGAACACTAAGGCTTCGGAAATCCTTTAGAATATTCGACGATTCCAAAGGTTTTGATCGAAACAATCCTAGAAACGCAAATCTAAATGAAGCGATCTTTCAATTTATTCACAAACTCCAAACATTTTCTTTATGGAGTGCTTAGAAAGATCGTTTCTTCATATTGTCTTTGAAGTGATTATGAATGCTCATTCAAGTCTGCTGCGAATATTTATATATTTCAAAGCACGTAAGCAATAAAAGAAAATAATGCAGTAAAAATGTTGCAGGAAGTACAGTACCGTGGGTTTATTGGGATGCTTTATCGATTTTAGAGACTGTCTAGGAAGGCAATAAGGGCTCGGACGTGACTGACACCGCAAATGATCAACTTGGGGAGAATAAGAAATCTATGTAAATCGTACGTCAAGCGATTTTGAAAGCTTGAACAAAATAAACAATCACATTATAATTACCACCGCTGTTAGAACCGGCAGAACGTGGAGGTTCGAGAAAATTGCTCTTATGTCGATTGGATTCGCTGAGAACTTCGCAATGACTTCAAAACTCGCTGCAGCTTTATTTATATCTAATTTTGAATGCAGTTCCTTAAATGGAATTAATTGCATATTCTTTTCGTGTTCAATGAAGTCTTTTAAAACTGTTTTTAAAATAATTCTAAGATGAAAAGGCGACTGGAATTCGTTACAAACTTCCATTGCAACTGAATACGTTGGTTTGCATTAATAGCTCAGCGAACTAATAACTCTGTTTTGACGTTAGTTGGGGAGTGCAGTAATTGTTCTCACTAAGTGAATTCGATGAATCGTCCAGAAGCTAATTTTTCATTTCACATTCCTCGGAAAACTGTGCGATTTTAGGTTGCTCGACGGCTGAACATTTTGTAGTTTCAAAAGTCGTCTAAAACTATGCAATAGTTTTTCTGAAAATATGCTTGTTGGTAAATATGTTGCCTTTACATTATTATTAAATAAACCTCGAATATCTCGAAAACTTGACATGCTAGTGTCTGATAGCATTTATGGGTTCAGCTATCTAAAATATGTACAACCTGGTGTAGCTTTTTTTCATAATTGCAAGTTGCAGCTTCATCAATAAATCGAAAAAAAATACATTTAGTCATGCATTTATTTATTTAGTAGAATTGCAAAGCAATATATACAGATACAACAAAAGTTTTGAAAAAGGAGATTCACTGCGTCCTCATTTTGACTTTATATTGGCTGTCGTGACCTTCTCTCACGGTAATAAAGGTTGTAGCAGAGGAACCAAGTTTCCCAAGAGTTGCAACAACTCGCCTAACAGTGGTGTCAATTGCGGCAAAATACCTAATATAGATTTGACCAGTGTGAGCACACCACCCACAGTGTCTCCAAGACCCGTAACGATTCCAGTTAAGGGTGCTGTCAGCAAACCAGTCTGAGCTTGGACATGACTGATGCAGCAAATGCTCAACTTAGGAAGAACGCAATGAAAAAACAAAAGTCATTTTAAAATCGAGAACGAAAATGAAGATGAGATTGAAAATGAAGAAACTCAACTTACCACAGTTGCTAAGAGCGAAAAGAAGTAGCGGTTGGCGACGATGGCTTGCATTTCGATTGGGTTGGAAAGGCAGGCTTTGAGAAAACTCGCGTTTTCTGGTCTATTTATACCTCATGTTCATGGTGCACGGAATTTTTAGTATACAACTTTGTCGCACTCGCAAAATAATTGGAAATTGTTTTTAAAATTACTGCAAATAAAAGGAAAAATACGACCAGAAGCTGATTACAGCTTTTTGTTGGAACAAAATACGTTGGTTTGCATTTAACAGACCATAAAACTAACAACTGGGCGATAACAGAAAGTGAGAATTTTTATTTCAAATTAGTTAAAAAGCTGAATATTTTCAATGACATTTTTAAATGAATTATCATCTATTAATGTAAAGTTTTATAAATATTGTATTTCAGAACTCTAAAATTAATTGCTTATTCTTTGTGTATGTTTTAAAATTGCTTTTATCGTCCAGAAACTGTTTTCTTCGTGCGACTTTCGGTTCGCGGTCGCCTAAAACTATGCAATAGTTTCCGTGGAAAGTCGTCTGCACGACTTATTATTAATTATCGAAAAACCCAGCGACTAACGACTCGCGCACAAAAAATTCCTGTTATAGTTGTGTCGCTTTTGGACAAAGTCTAGTTTCACTCTAGTTTCCAGTGCATACTTTTAGGCACTCTTTAAAAATTTGTAGTTTTTGGTCGTTATTTTTAGATAAATTGTTGCTAGCAACAAATAATTCTACAGCGGTGTTGCGGATTTGTAGTGCATCTTTTAGTCTGGAAAATAAGAAATTTTGAGGCCATCGTTTGTTTACTTGAGCGTTCATATTACTGTATTTACTTGATTTGACCGAAAATTCCATTGCCGTAATGCGAATGACTACACCACTCTAAATGCATCAATGAACTCTCGTGTATTACAAACAGCTAAAACTACAGAATCGGAAAATTAATTTAAATCCGAAATGGCCAGAGAAGTGGTTAAAAAACGTTTATTTCTACCGAGAATTTTCGCAAGTTATCTTTATGTAGACTGCTGTCAACCCTGTTGTTTCTCCCCACAGACTCAGCAGCAGTCATCGAACAGCTGTTTTTATATAAAGCAGAGAATATTTAGGAGAGACTTCACCGTAAATAAATAATAAGCAATTTAAACATAGCAAAAAATTGATTTGTGATCTAATTCCTAATAACAGCAAACCACACGTTAGTTATGAGTTGTATTGGAAAATACAAAGGCAAGGAGGATTGGATTGACTGATGAATTTCGGCGAAGTTGGAGCAAGTAATCAGACTGCAAAGATCAGAAATCCGACAATATTTTGCTGCACATACGGCGAAGCTTCTTCTTGTAAATTGCTCTCTGATGGAACAGATTTCCAGGCTGAAATATAACTCTTTAATTAAATTACAAAACAAGGTCTGAATGCAGGGACGAAATTGTTGCACTCCTGTAATCTGCTGTACGATTTGCTAAAGGATGCTCACTTCTACTGGATAAAGGGAAGCCGACAAATGTTTAAATTCAAACGCAAATGAGTGAGAGATCGATGAGTGATTAGTAATTAAGGAACAGAATTCAACGTAAACCTGCCCCGAAATCGCAAAAATGGTGGACTACGTAATGGTTGATGAGACCAATGGCGTGCGGTAAGTAGAAGCGAAGGGAATGCTGACTGCTACCCATCACTAACGTTGTCCCTTCTTCAGCTACAACCACACCTGGTATCGCATCGCTGCTCTTGTCCTGCTCTACATACTAACCACCACACTGGTCTTCGTATCGTGGAACTCTGCCTACAATGAAACCCTCTACTATCCGCCGCTGCTTGCCAGTAAGATGTAGATGGTGTTGTACATTCTGTATTCTCCACCGTGTTTCTCCTTCCAGATGTACCCGATTGGTGGTACCGTCGAGCCCACATCTATGCCAACAGCGTGCACGATCCTGCCAAGATTTCGCACGACTTTCGCATTCTTCAGAAAAACAATGTGATTAAGAGTCAACTACCAAAAATGTCCACCGATTCTACACACGAAGCCTCTACTGGGCAAAAGAAACTCGTTTGCTACTATTCTACACCTGATTCGAATGGAAAATTTTATGATCTGCGTTTGTCCGATGTGCCTGCAAACCTGTGCACACACATAAACATCGGTCCCGCCGAGATCTACAACAACACGTTGTCGATCTCCGACGCTCTGAGCGCGGAACTTGCGGCTGTACCCACGTTGCGCGTGAAGAATCCAAATATTAAGCTGCTCCTCTGGGTGGGTGGCGGCGACACCAGCTACGGTTTTCCAGATCTGGTGCGAGATCATGCAAATCGCAAGGTGTTCATACAGTCGCTTAGAGAGGCGCTGCGAAAATACAACCTGAACGGAGTTGATTTGGACTGGGAGTTTCCGAGTGCCTACAACAAAGAACGTATGCATTTTTCACAACTGCTGTACGAAATCCGGCAAGAATATCGACGGGAGAAACGAGACTACATGCTAACAGTGGCTGTGGCTGCACCTGAGGGCATTGCGTTGTTTGCTTACGATATACGGGAGTTGAACTTGTATGCGGACCACGTCAATCTGATGACGTACGATTACCACTTCTGGTCACGTGGTACTCCATTCACAGGTAAGTTTCAGTGTGAATCCCAGTCCAGTTTTTTACTTTATAAGTCGGAGTTAATAGGTTTAAATGCGCCGCTCTATGCACGACGTAGTGAAGGGTCCATTTTGGCTACGCTTAACATTAATTACTCTGTGAACTGGTGGCTCTCAAATGGCTTGGAACGCAATAAGCTCGTTGTTGGTCTTCCCACTTACGGACATTCCTTTAAGTAAGTCCTGCAGTTTATTGAGCAATCTGCAATTTACATTTTAAAACTATTCTCCGCAGATTAGTTAATCCCTTCAATAACGTAATCGGAGCTCCGGCTGAAAGCATTGGTCGCTGCGGCAGCAAAGGCTTCACTACGTACTCGGAGGTCTGTTGGTTCGATTCGCATAATATATTCGTCTCTTCGATGTACGACCAGCAAACCTGCTCTCCCTACTTCTACAGCGGTACCGAATGGGTGTCGTTCGAGAACGAAATGAGTATCGAGTGCAAATCGCGTTTCATAAAGTCGAACGATTTGGGTGGCATCATGATATTTTCATTAAATACTGACGACTTTGGCGGGTACTGTGCACCAAAGAATATACGCACGACTGAGAATAGCAGCGCGAATACAACTTTTCCGTTGGTTGGAACCGCGCGCAGACTGCTATTTAATGAATGCAACAGTTTGTGAAGTTACAACGTGAATCCAATTGGAGGAGTAAATAGTAATTGTGTATATTCAGTGTAATTTACTTTTTAACGTATATTTAAAATCGAATCCAAAGATTTAAAAAGCCACAGATATTTAAACATAATTTTAACTAATAAATCTTGACCGTGAACGTTTATGTCGTAATGTTTTTCTTCACCTCGTATCACTGTTTTCAGTATAAATTATAAAGGTGTACATCGAATTTAATTTTAAATACGACTAATTTTTTAACCCTTCGATTCCGCAATCAACAAAGATGGTATCGAAGGTAACTTTCTATTTATATTTTAGACTGATTACCCATAAAATAAATAAACGATTAATCGAATGAGTAAATAAATACAAAATCTATTTGGTCCAGGAAACTTTGGGTATATCGAAGTGTTCCGTCAAGTTATCCAGATGCTCGTTAAACTTCTCCACGCGCTGTTTATGCGTCGTCAAGGCCCTTTCCATGATGCGCTTATTTTTCTGGAAATTTAGAATCGTCAGAAATGGGATGGAACGTGGAACGTCTTGACTTCAATCGCCCTCACCATTTTTTCCTGCTGTTGTTTAAATGCCAATTCAGCCTTGGTCAGTTTCCTCTCGTAACTTTCAGCGGCACTGTTGGTTTCCGCCTTCTGTGCTTCATCCTCTAGGAATTCATCGCATGCTTTTAGAAGCTTCTCGCGTTCCTTTTCTTTGTTCTTCTTCTTGTTCTTTTTCTTAACTTCAGAATCGTTTTTCAACTTTAACTTTCCTTTTGCAACGAAATCATATTCATCAGACATTTCTTGATTCCTTAGATAAATCCCTAGTTATTAAAACTATGTCAATAAAAACGAAAATATTTACTGGAAAAACATTCGCAGTAAAATTTTGCGTTCAGAACACTCATTACTAAATTTGCGCACCCAGTGGAGCGATTTACGCAGTAAGAACAGTTGTTCGACAAACAAACCGTTCTACTTCGTTTTTACTTGCCTGTTACACACGCTAATCGATGTTCGAAATTGCTGTTTTAATTTTACCTTCTTACTTTGAAAAGAAGGTAAACTAATTAAAAAAGTAAAGAAGTTAAACTAATATCTCCAGTCTAACAACACAGAAATCTAGTTTCATTGCTGCAGGAAAGATATTCATTGATTATTGCAACATATAACAAATTAAAGGTCTTATTTTGGGTTTTGGTTCCCCAAAAGCAGTAATTTAGTGATGGTTTTCCTGAACGCGTTTGATATCATTTAAAATATTTGACAGCTGAAGCAATTTTGGCCAATATCCCTCCTGCAAACAAATATAATACGTGTAGTAAAACAAATAAAGCTTGGTATTATTTACCCAAGCTAACGAAATTGTAGTCTCGCATATTCAAAAATAGCTGAGCATCCCATTTCAGTTGAAATCATGTCGTCAACGGTAAGAAATGTACGTCGGCATTTTGCCTTAACGTGCTGAGATCGGGATGGTTGTCTGGAGTCCAGACTTTGTTGTCTCCGTTATTCTCTTGGACCTCGTGATTATCCTCGCCTCCGTTTCTAGCGTGTAAATCACGTTCTTCGCTTCTATACCAAAAATGTGGCTTCCTTTAAAGCTCTCAGCTGATTCAAGTAATCTTGCAGGATCCGCTGCTGGAAGATGACACCGTTCCCTTCGGCGAAGAGGAAGAGATGCAGGATGGAACCACGCGTGTTAAGAAATATAAGTGTGTAAATTCCCCAAGGCAATTAATGGAATTGTCGAATTTTATCCAGTGATACCCTTGCATTTTTAGTCATCCATACGTGGCATTCTTCCATTTATTCTTCCGCTGCTCCGCCATCATCATCTACATATTCTGCGGCTGGTTCATCGATTCATTTGTAACCAGCTTCGTGTGTGTCATCTTCTTTCTGTCTGCCGATTTCTGGACGGTTAAAAATATATCTGGACGCCTGCTGGTGGGACTGCGTTGGTGGAATTACATAGACGACGATGGAGTCTCGCACTGGGTGTTCGAGTCGAAAAAAGTAGCGGAACTTGTGTCGCGCTCTAGTCTAACTAATACAGGTTGTAACCTTCGCAGGTCAATATTAATAAGCAGGAGGCTCGGATTTTCTGGCTGGGTCTTATTTTGTGTCCCATTTTCTGGGCGCTGCTTTTTGTGATTGCGTTACTGGGAATGAAATTCCAATGGCTACTGCTGGTAGTCATTGCGATTGGACTCAACGTCGCCAACTTGTACGGCTACGTCAGGTGCAACTTTGGTGCGAACAAGAATCTCAACACCGCAGCGACGGATTTTATCAGAGCACAAATATTCAAGAACGCTGTGGATATGATGACCAAACCAAGTACACAACCAACGACAGCACGACCCACGGGTGTAGTTTAAGTTTGAATAGAGCGCATTCCACCGACGGAAAAGTAAGCAAAGTAATTTAATAATCCAATGATTTAACTAAGTCCTAATTTAGTCGAATTGGATAAAATTTAATAATTAAAAAGAGGCTTTTACAAGTCAATTAATTTTGGATGTTATGTAAATCCTTATTTTAGAATGTATTTACACGATTTAGTAATAATCTATAAGGAATTATTCTGGTTTACATAAATATTTTAATGTTTACGATGTGTGTGTTTAACTCCCGCAATGTAATATATTTAAATAAAATAAATTTTTCAAAATCACCATCATACATAAAAGTGTAATCAGAACCCCAGTATTTACGTTGCGTCCACATTAGGATTACTCGGCCATAGTTTTCGTTGTTTCGCTTTTGAGATTATGATACAAATGCAAAAAGCAGTCTGTTTTTAATAGTGGTTCCTTCCTGATTACTGAATAATAATCGGAGTAATCACTCCGAAATCACTTGAGAAATTTGTGGATATTTTAATGAGAATTATTGAAACTAATCAGAGTAACTGAAATTTCGTTATTTCGATTATCAATTGAAAATAGTATCCCTAAAAGCACCAAAGCAACGCAATTTGCCTCATCTGAAAAGGATAACTCCTTGATTATTCCCGATAATAATCAAGACCATTGTAATTTAATTACTTTTGAATTACTCATGTTGGATACACAAATTACGCAAATTAATTTTACAGCCTTATATGAGACTGAAGTACTTTGTCCATTACGAATCCAGTTACCATGCGCACTTATTCAAACACGATTAATCCCCTTTTTTCGAGTGGCCAAGCAGCTCGTTTATCTGTGCTTTGTAGGCTTCTCTAGCTTCGAACAAATCCAGCTCCAGCTCCTCGGTGCGCTCTACTTTCTCACCATACATCTGCAGCAGAGCGTCATATTGAACCTGTAATTCGGCAAAGTTTTTCTCCAGTGTTTCATGCGCGACGAGCTCGTCCTTGATCTGCGGTAAAAATTTGCGAATGAGAAATGTTTCTGCGTCATGAAACAGCCATCTACCGTCTCCATCTCCAGCGTTAGATTTGATATTTCATCGGTGAGAACACCACGCTCTGCCTGCAACCGTGATAGTTCCCACTGCAGCTGACTCACTTCGCCATCGCGTTGCTTTATCAGCGACTGCAAGTGCTCCAGAGTGGTGGCATTGTGACCGACGTACGGTACACTGATATGCATGCCATAAATTGACCCAGCTGCTTGACGGCCGGAGTTGGAAACACAGTCCAAGTCATCCTGTTAAAAGTGAGTAAAGGCATTGAAAAAAGTGGACAAATTTCCGAAATTTTCGCCACAGACCAGCTGCCAGTCGACACTGCCACCCATGGCTTCCTCCATGGAATTTCTGTCAAAACTCATGTTTGGTGAGGATGGCCGCACTTGATCGCGTTCCTGCTCTGCTTGACAAGCTACTTCATTTAGAGCAGCTGCTGTCAGCTCGCGATGTGCTTGCGCTTGATTGCTGTTGGATGCGCTACGTTGTTGTGCTTCAAGCTGATCCTGCAAGCTTTTGTGAGACTTTCTCAGTTTATCTAACTCGGCTTTTGTTTCCAAAAGAATCTCATTCAATTTACTAGATTGGCTGGAATGTTATTAAGCATTGTGGTCTTTTTAACTTTGAAAATTAGAATTTCCAACTCACCGTTTGAAATCTAGCTCGCCTTGCTGAAGAGCGATATTTGACTTCTCTTCTTGCATAAGAGCGTGCGAGAGTTTCTGTTCCAGTTCGAAACAACGCTTCTGCAAGAGATCGACCTTTTCTTTGGAAGAAGATTCAGCATTTTCCAGAGATTTCAGACGTGTTTCTGAAATTTCTGTGGAAAGAGTTAAGATTTGAAATCGCGTAAAAATTTTAAGGGAAATTTCAGGGCAAAATTTTAAGATTCTCCTTCTGAGCGCTTAAAAGACCCTCGAAAAGGATGATCGAATGCGCCAAGTTTCAGAGAATTCAGTCTTTTCATAGCTGCTGCTGAAGGAATGAAGTGAAAACGACAACCGAACTACATTACCTAACTTTTCCAGCAGTAGCTTCTCCTGTTTATTCCAAATGGTCGTTCTTTGCTTCAACGTGTTTTGCAGTGCCTCCAACTGTCGCATCAAGGGCACCGTTGATTCACCCAGTTGATGTGTTAAATTTTCTGCGCGCGTCTCTGCATCCTCTAAGCGCCGCAACAAGCTTGTATTCTCCTCGCGCAATCTCTGTTCTCTCGACATCATACTCTGCTCAGAGCACCGCAACTTCTCGCGCAACTCATTCAATTTCAAAAGCATCTCTTGGCACGTCGCCTGCGCCCGAGCCTTTTCGTTCTGCGCTGCTGATGCTTCTTCAGCAGAACGCCTTAATTCCGAATTCAAGCGTGTTTGCTCCAGAAGTTGAGTTTTGGCAGCTTCAAAACTTTTCTGTAGTGCGCTGAGTTTGGACTGCAAGTCCTCGATTTGACTGCGCGCTGCTCGATTCTCTTCATCGAGTTTGCGCTTTTCCGAGGACATCTTGTGCACAGCTTCAATCTGTGATCGTTCCATCTCCTCCTTGGCATGCAATGTCTTCTTCAGACGCTCCACTTCCTCCGTTAGGTCAGCAATTTGTTCCTTGTTCCTTTTGAGCAGAGATTCCGATGTTTTTTCCTTCGCTCGTAGTTTCTTGATGATATTGGATTGCATCAAAATTTCCTTGGAGAGTTTTTCACCTATATAAAAATGTGCAGAATTTTTGTTTTTTTTCAATTAATGTCTTTTCGTTTGCAAACCTTCGGATCTCAATACGTTGATCATCGTATTGTTTTCCGCAACGATTTGTGTGAGATCATCTCTGGGGATTTTCGTTTGTAATTCATCTTTCAGCGACTTCAATTGTATACGCAGAGCGTCGCGTTCTCTTATGCTGGCCTGAAATTTCTTCTCCAACGCAGACAAACGCTGCGTGTACTCCTCGGTCGAGTCGAGGTGTGCCGTGTTGCTGCGCATGGCATCCAACATCTGTTGCAGCTCATGATTGCGTTCCTGGAGCTCCGCATTCTGACGTCCAAACTCAACCAAACGCATTTCGCGAGCTTCCAGGATTTCGTTCAGTTCACTTATGCGAAGCAGAAGCTTATCGCTTTCCGACTGAGAGTCTTCTGATAGTATAGAGACCTCCGACGGTTCACGAAAGTGACCTTTAGCGGCCAGAGAAACTGCTGGTTGCAGCGCCCCTGGTTGTTTCTTCAACTTTGATGGGCTGACGCGCGTGTTACTGTTCGTACTGGACGAGTCGCCATTCGGATTGGAAATAATTTCGATATCAGAGGAGGTCGTTGTTTCAATTTCATCGTTCGAAGTGTGCTCTGACGAGGACGGCCCCGATACTATCTTCACCATGTCCGATTTGTCATCAGAGGAAACGGAACGCGCATTGCCCGGGATGCCGGTCATCAAACTGATGCTGGTGGCTGCTGGAAGCATTTGGATGTCCTCAAAGCTTTGAGTGGAATCGGAGTTAACAGTCTGCGAATCAAAAAGCGCTTCATCCATGGACGTAAGTGACTTGAGAGTTGTACTTGAAGGACCAGAGGCAGCCGCCAAACTGTTTCCTGATCGCTCTGTGGCAGGTGGCGTTGAAGCGTTAATTGTAACATCGGACAGAAAGGATTTTGCATCTTTAATTATAAAAATTGGAATCAGTTTCAATTTAATGATCTCGAAATTATATCACACAACCTTCGCTGGTTGTCGACGGCTGTTTCGCCATCGATACCATGGTCGTCGTGGTCGTCATAGTCAGCGTATCCTCCATGACGGTATTGTAGGACAAGGAGTCATCCATATCCTCATCTGCCGCTTCGTCACTTGCGATTATCACAATACTTTCACGCAGCGATGAATCTGTATCCGGAGAGATGACCTCGCTGGTGGTGGGAGTGGTAATTTGCTCGACCGACTCGGAAACGGTTTTGACCGCTTCGGAGGGTGAAGTCAACGCTGAGGAGGGTGTTGTTGGTGGCGACAGTAGTTCCACCGAATCAGAATTCGACGTAACTGACTGACGCTTGGCTTCGACAAGAGGCTGGGCGCCGTCGCCTGTCTCGCCCTTGTTTGCTGGCATTTGCAGCTGCTCTATGTTTATGCTGCCCGCACTTGTTGGTGGTGTCGTTACCATCTCCTTCGCATTGGGGTTGTCGAAGAAGGATCCTGTGAATGAACCCCAAGTCGAGACTGAGAAGCCGGATGTTGCGTTCGGCGCCGCCGATCCACCATTACCACCTGCCGATTCAGTGTTTGCTAGGGAGGAAGGCGCACCCGAGGTCGATGCACTGTGCGGCAGTGGAAGTGTGAGAACCGGTGTAGTGGGTTCCGTTTTGCTGTTTTCACGATTTGCACCACCAGGAAGCTTTTTGTTTGTTATGGATTTCAGGACCTCTCGCTGCGCTACTGTGGCGCCTGCATTCCCGGCGGAATCATCCTGAATATCTAAAGCCTTATCTATTTGCTTCTGAGCTTCCTTAAGTGCAGTTTTGGCCAAACTCGCCAAACCGCTTGTGTCAAACCAACTCATTACTGCACCCTGTAGATACTTGCTGGTACATCCCTTCCTGCAGAGTTGGTTCTCACACAAAACGAATCAACTGCGATAAATTTGCTAATACTTCCGCGACCTTTCCGTAACACTTTAATTCGTTTTATTAAAAGCTTTAAGTCTTTTTAAAGGTATTTATTGGAACAATTAAAGAAGATTTCATCAATTCCAGCCAGAAATTTTCTCTTCCCAAAATATTTTTCTCTTTCCGAACACGTCAACTCTTACTTGACAGCTGATGTCCGCAGCAGTGTTGTTAAGTGACATTTTAAATAAATTTGGATAAATAACTCCCTTAACCCCTCGGTTACCATAGAGCGTCAACAACGCTTGTTCGCCATCTTGTGCGGATATCTGCTACGCTTTGGAGCTGCCTCCAACTCATTCCTAGAGAGCTCGCTTCATCTTCAACCCTTCAATCTTTAAAACATAAATCGTTCAGCTGCTTCAGGCAAACTATACCAACTCGCACTTGGAATTTAACAAAATATTGCAGCTATTTGTTGGACAGATTAGCTATTTGTTGGACAGTTAAAAGTCAGAAAACGTTGAATATTAAACTAGGGCTGGTAACATCCAGTCGTACTTCTTTAAGAAAATGAATTCCCGAAAATAAAAAAATCGAATTCTTCAATGAACATTTATGTAGAAATCAAAATATAACATATTTGAACATTTTAGAATATAATTTTTCCACACTATTCCTGTAATTTCCATGTTCAAAGTACTTCTTCTAACATTTTAAAGCTGGTGTATAAACACACATATCTGCCAGCGTTGAAATAGAAGACCTGGCAGAAATTCAACAGGGCTCCAGTGGCGCAATTGGTTAGCGCACGGTACTTATAGACAGTATGCGATGAGCAATGCCGGGGTTGTGAGTTCGAGCCTCACCTGGAGCAAGTCAGCCTCGCCTTGTCACGACTTTTTACATTTGTTTGTGAAAACAATTTCTATTTTCACTTTTATATCAATTTTGCCTTTGTAATTTTCATTTAGATTGTAATGTTGGTGCTATAAAAATAAAAACCGAATAAATGAGGAAGAAATTATGTATCCGTGAAAGACTTGTGCGTCCCCAGTATTATCCTTCAAGAATCCTCTCTGCAGACTTTATTTATAAAAATTCTTCTATGCACATTTTCCGAATTCTATAACATTTTTGTAATTCCCCAATAATGACACTGAGGTTTTTTATTTATAATTGAGTAAGCAGTTAATTTATTAATACAGAGAATAATGCAGAAACACAGGTAAAACTCAAAAAACAGAACGTTGCTTGCTTCAGATCAGCATCATCAATATTTTGCTGCCGCTATGGCGCTGACAACAGCAAACACGGAACGATGAAAGGAGCGTCTAGGCGTACTCAAGGAGCGACAACGCAGCGGGGATCTTTTGTTTGTTGGCATTTGCATTCTTGTTGTATTCTAGCTCGGTTTGATTTCTCTAACGGTTTTGTATAGATTTGCATTTGCTTCTCTCATAAACATAATCATCAATATCTAACCCTTCCTCAGTTAAGCTTTCACACAAGTTCACTCAACGGTTTAAGCAGCAACAGTCTTTGTTTCCTATAAAAGTTTTGCAAAATAAGTATGTTTGGCTACCAATTTTAATTCAGCGCCCTGCCCTCCCTTCCTTACTTATCACTACCGTCCGGCGCCGCAAAATCACTCCAACTGTTGCTGCACACACTTGTTTGCTTGAATGACAGGCACGTTTTTGTTGGTTTTTAAATTGCGTTGATGATTAATTGATTGACTTGAATATTCTGTCGGAATTCACTTCGGTAGATGTTCTTCAAGGCTCCCCGCGTGGAGCCGGTGCTGCAGCCCTCTATACCCACGGTGTCCATCCTTCGTAGAGGACGGCCAAGTTGTCCGGTTTCGTAGCCTCGCGTATAACGAAGTCTACCTGCTCGCTAACGGTGCAGCGTCTGTTGGGGTCCGGATCGCGACCCTCCAGCTTCATGCGAATGCGCTTCCAGACAGATACAGCGTAAGCGTTGCGCTTCTGTTCATGCTGGTTAATCACCGCTGCAGGAAGAAAGTCTAGGATTTTTAAAGAGGAAGCAGGAAGCAAAGCTGCAAAATCTCACCTCGTTTCTCAACAACGTTGATGCTAGCGCTGCTTTGACTCTGTGCTGCAGATCGAATAAAGCGCGCTGGTGAACTGCCACTGAAATCGTTTTGTATGAAGCTCTGCACCAAATCAAAGAGGTCCACGTAGTTGTCCTCCATGATTTGCAGAATGCTGGTTATCTGATGCTCCAATTGGCGCAGCATTTGTTCAGCGAAATCGCGTGAGATGATTTTCATCTGCAGATCATTTAGTTGAGCGTAGAACTTCTTATGCGAATGCTGAAATTCGCGAATGCGCGCAGAAATGGGGGAGATGTATTTCTCCGCAGTGATTTGGTGATTGAGAGAATCTACTTTTAGGATGGATTTGAGTAGGTGACGAATATCATTTCGTAGTGTATTGTTCATCAATGTCTGTGAATGAGGAGGAAGGGTTGTTTTGAGCGATGCATTACTGAATGTTCTTAATTGCCGAGGAACTCCCAATCTTACCTGCACCCGCTGTCCACTTTCGTAGATATTTTCCTGTATCTGCTGTGCCGTTCGCTCCAGTTCCACCAACTGTCTCTGCACCGCGAAGGTCATTTCATCCAGCAGCCCGGAAATGTTGCTGATCCAGCAGTGATCCACTTTACCCTCGGGATCCAGCAGCTGAACTAGGGACTGCTCTACATGCGTAATCATGCTGCTCAGCTGACGGAAGCTATTGAGCGAGTCCTGCCACTGAGTTACCGCCGCAACAAAAGCACGATCAGCCTCTGCGACGGCGCTGCTATTTCGGTAGCTCTGCAGCAGTTCGAATTGCAGCAAAACATTCGCGAACTCAATGAGTTTCAGTGCAGAGTCCAGGTGGGAGCGATAGCGTGCGTTTTGCTCTCGTACACAGCTATGAAAAGCGTCCTGAAGTGTGCTGAGATTCCGATTGGCCCCCGCTGCCCACTTCAAGCGCTGCGCAATGATGGCCACGTCGTCTTCAATCTCCGCTTGAATCTTGGCCATCGTCAGCTTCCAAACACTCAACGATTGGCTGCTGTTCTGCACGCTACTGAGGAGCTTCTCCTTCTGCACCACGTGGCCGTAGATGGTCTGCGAGTCTTCCAAATAGCGTTCGTTGGCCCAGAAGTGTGCGGTGGCTACGCGTGTGTAGTGATCCACCAACTTGGTTTTATCGCACACCTGCAGCTGCAGATGTTTAATCGTGCAGCTTTGCTGCAGTGCAACGAATAAGTTTTGGCACAACGTTTTCGCATTCAGCAAGGTGGCTGCTCGGTCTGAATGGGTCTGCATGGCGTTGGGAGCCGAGCACACGGTTCGCTGCAAGCTTTGCTGCAGTGCGGATGCCATGAGTGAAGTCAGACCCGTTACGAAGCACTGTTGTATGCAGCTGAGGAAGCCAACGATCGGCGCGTTCATTAGACGTGTGTCGTACATAAGTTCCACATCGTTACTTTGTAAAGCCGCAGCGAGAGATTGCGCTGTTCGGAACACCTTGGAGATGGTTTCGCACTTCTCACCCAAAGGATCAAAGTCGTAGCAGTAGATGGACAGCTTAAACAAAAAGCGGCAAAATTCAAAATGCATTCGACCAAGTTGGAGAAGCATCTTCAAGTTTACTTACGACAAATTGCTTAATACGTCCATCCGGAGTCTGGTTGAGTATGTCCTGCATAACTTCGCTCAAGTTATTTAAGTGCGTCTCACACTCATCGAAGAGCTCTTCTATTTCGACCAGCAAGTGCTGCAGATCCTCGTGTTGGACGCTTGCCAGCACTTTCTGATAGCCCTCTCGACCGCCACTGCTAGAGCAGAGCATCTCGAGGCACGACTGTAGCTCCTCGTCATCGTTCATCATGAAGAAGCTTATGATTCGCTCGGGAATGTATACGTGAAACGCCTGCTTCAGCTTCTGCTGCGCCTGCAAACCAGCTTGTAGTGTTTCTAAGGCCGCAAAGCTTTGCGTGGGGGCTGGCGCGTCGCCAAAGACCGTGTGGTACATGGTGAGCAGCATATCAATGTAATCGATTTGCTGATCGAGTATAAAGGACTCGTCGTCATGTTGATTCAGCGAAGATTCCTCGAATGCAATGAAGGAGTCGATGGTTGTCGAGATCGTCTCCACCATAGCCAATTGTAGCGCGTGCGTGTTGTTGACGGCGTCGCTGGCAATGAAGGCTTCAACTGAACTCACAGCAGATTCAACAGGTGCAGTCTTGGAACGAAAAAGTTTGCAACATTTAAAAAAATTAAAATAGGTCTACCAACCACTTGTTGCTGTTGTTCGCCGAGGAAGCTCACTGATTTGTGCAAGTCAAAGTTCAGCTCAATCCACAGTTCTTTCATTGCGTTCGAGTACTGCAGTGCTCTCGACTTTTCCACTGCATCTACGTACGATTCTTCGTCTACATATCGCTGCAGCTCCTCCTTCAACGCACTGCCTTCACACTCTTCGTCCAGTAAATCCCTGTACCACTGTGTGTACTGAACCACACGATTCTGTATCAGCTGCGAGCGTGGATAGAAGCGCATGATATCTGCGTACTGCAGCATTGCGTCCAAGCACTCCATGGCCATGCGCACTTGCTGGTACAGCGTGTTGTCCATCTCTTTGCGAGCGAAATCCGACTTGCTGTACAGTTGCTCCTGTGCACTCTGCTCCAGCAACTCGCGCACCAACTCGAACTCGTTGGCGCAGGTGCTCTGCTGATGCTCAGAGAGCTGCAGGCGTAGATTCGCCAGCTCGCTGTTGGGCGACGTGTCCAGCAGCCGGTCGAAATAGGTGTCAGCGCTTGCATGTAGCTCGCTATAGCATTTGCTCAACCTCTGTTTGATGCAATTGAATTCTTTGGCGCTCTTCTTGTAGGCCGCGTAGCGTTGCGAAATGGTGTTCAGCGGATGACTGCCCATGGCGGTGCCCAACGTCTCCAGCTCTCGAATCATAGCCATCTGCTTGGTCAGATGATCGCGCTCTTGCTCCGCATGCTGGATGTCCTGGTGATTTTTCTGCAACGCCTTGATGTGCGATAAAATCTCCTGCAACTTAGCCGTGGCCTCCTCTCTGGAATGAGAATACATAAGAATTGAAAAAAACGAGTCTAAACAAAATTCCAGCTCACTTGTATTGCATCCAAAATGGTTTCAGTTCATTGCACCGCAAACCGATGGTGTTCCTGGTCACATGTGCATCAGCGCATTTTCGCTGCAGCGAATTATCGTGTCGAGAGCGCTTGTATCCATCCTCAACGTGAGAATCTTCGGCGGCCGTGGTCATCTTCAACGCCGCCATATCAGCCGCAGCAGCTAATGCGTTGGTCGTGTGAGAACTGGTCGTGGTGCCATCGTCTCCTACCGCCCAGTCAACCAGTGGGTCGTAAACAAATGCTTCCAGCAGAGTCAGCAGAGTTTCGCGCTCCCTGCGTAGTATTTTTAAAACATGTTCACATCCCAAGCGGAAGGCTCCCTGGAAGAGGAAGTCCAAAAATTAGATATTTCGGCACTCTGACCACGAAAATCTCGAAAGCCTAGACGAGCTACGAGAATTCTTCGCACAGTCCTGGATTCACATAACGAACCGTCACACAACGATCAATCGGCCAACCAACTACCTCCGGTTTATCGAGAAATCGGTTCGATTAATATAATATAGTTTAATCCAATAGTGAGCCTTAAAATCCTCGAAGTAAGCAATTATTGTTTTATTAATGAATTATATAAGCGTTTTATACACCGTCAATTGTAATAAAATAACTGTTTGACTTCATTATAATTTTTGTTACATGGCATTTATTCTATTTAACGTGATGCCCCAACATGTAGTGTTACGGAAGTATAATTACTTCCGGAGAAGTAAAACAATTAATTTTTAATTCCAAATAACATCATACATATTTCCAACCGAATTACATACTCCTATCTTCTCCGCTTCCTGACCGACCGACTTCCTTCTCCGAAACTCCCCACACTTCATCCGTCCGACTCACTGCAACTCCTTCGGCACATCCAGGCATCACCCTCCCCCACATCCTTGTTTTCCTCTTAAGCAACCATTCGTCGAAAATTTCTATTATTACTTTATTGTACATTTCTATTATGACTGTGTATATTTTATTATACACATAAGAAATATTTCTTCAACAAAACTACGACCTCTTGATTACACTTCTCCCACCCCCTTTAAATCTTTCTTTTTTTCTGCTCTCTCGTGAACGCTACGTTAGCCACACTAGCTGATAATTAAGTCTAAGTACCAAGCTTTCACAAGCAAAACACAATCTCCACAACTTACATATAAATTTGCGTTTCTACGCAGTCCCAAATGCCTCCGACGCCCCTAAATCCTGTCCATCCGTCCGACTGTCTGTCAGTCGAAATCACGGGAGAACGAAAAAAGATACCGCGATGAAATTTTGCAAAAATATTCTTTATTATTTAGAGCAGTTTGGGATTGAAAATGGTCGAGATCGGTTAACAACCACGCCTACCTTACATACGGAATATAAAGGCACCACGATTTAAAAATGTTATGAATACCTCATCAACCTTGTGAGATATTGAGGCATAATTCTATTCCGTACATATATACATCATTAATAAATTTGCAAAAAATGGGCGCGGTCCGCCCACTCATACAAAAGTTGGCAATATCTCTCGAACGGTATAAGGTATTAAAACGTGATTCTATAAAGTGGTATCTGGAGGCATTACCAATCTGTTTGCCAAAAATAGACGTGGTCCATCTCCAAACATCCATCTGTTTAATAGGCGCTTGAACTTGTTGAATCAGTAGCTTCAGCCACCAAACGCTCGATGTAAACACAATAAACGTAATTGATAAAAGTTCGACAGTTCGCTGGGCTAACAAAAACAAGCTTATCATTAGATCAACTTTCCGTTTGGACTCAAATAGGCTTTTTTTATACCCTACACCCGAAGGGAAAGGGTATATTTTTTACACTTCTCTGGTAATATTCGCTCCAAGTTTCTACAGATAATTTACAAACCAATAATATAGCTCCTCTGTCACGCTACAGGTGCTCGGCATTGCCGTACCGATCATCTGTCACGCTTATACCAGAGCTTGGAGGACTCCCGTGCAACATTGAACATTACATTAGATTGTAATTTGAACACGAAGACCTGTGACCCGGACACCCCGAAGAAGAAATCCGTGGAAGCGATACAGACCTGAGCAAGACCTTATGTTTCATACTTTGACGCTCTTATTATTACAATTATTATTTATAACTGACATTCTGATATTGTGTTTGACCTTATCTCTTTGAACGGATATGTTTATCACTGTAGTGTCACAACTAACCTCCTCAAACACCGCCTCATGTCAAAAAAGTCGAAAGAGTTAGTCAGACAGACCAATTTAGGAAGCATATTAAAGAAATAACATTTTAACTCTACTAATGTTAACCTACTAGTGCCAGGACGAAATATGAGGACAAAGGTTTCCCACTGATATAGTTCTTTGAACTTTTAGTAAATACAGCTGTTGCCATCGACAACGACAAGGATGCACAATAACGTGTTAATATTAATCTTAATGTTATAATTAGTAAACTAAAGTGGGTAGGTGTTTATATCAGCGCAATTTCAACTCTCAGGTCCCATTCTACAGGAAGGGCGTAAAACAAACACCAACTTTTCCCTCATGCAGAAGTAACTTTATCAGTTACTAATTGAAAAGCCCACTCAGTGTTCCATTTGTTAATCGAAAAAGAGAGCAAAATTGAGGAAGCAAATCGAAGCGCACCATCCGTTCTATTCTTAACTTCCCTTCCAGCTGCTCACTGGGGCTTGCGTGTCCGTGTGCTCAGCGTTTAAAATAATTGACTTCGCGTTAGAAAGCGGAGAGTACAAAATAGCTGTGACTAGCAAGCTTTTCCTCATTAACGGTATTCCCCAAAAGTCCGCCGATGGTGGCAGATGTGACAGAAAAGAGCTCGCAATATTTTTGTGTAGAAATCGAATTTTATCAATTCGCGTTTAATAATTTAATGATTGTGTATTTCTGTGCTCTGAAATGGAGTTGTGAGGTGTAATGAAATTTAAATACACAAAATATGGAGAATTTAACGGTTGTTACCTCGAATTATACAATATTAATAACAACGGATATGTCACCAGCCAACACAAATGATCTTAGCTTAGGCCTGACCATTACCAATATACTCTGGGCATTTATAAACGTGATTATATTTGTTGCCATCATTTTCGGCAACATTTTAACAATCATCGCTGTGCGGACTTCGCGCTGTTTGAAGACAATCATGTCGAATTTATTCATCTTGTCGCTGGCGATTTCGGATCTGGTTGTAGGACTAGCTCTGCCATATCATTTGGCCTTCTATTTGGGCTCCGATTTTGGCAGGTGTCGTGAATTGTGCTTAATAAGGTTCTTCCTCTTTATTTTTGCCTGCTGTGTGTCGTCATTGACACTGATCGCCATAGCAGTTGATCGTTATATCGCAATACTGTATGCACTGCACTACCGACGGTAAGTTTCCAATCATCGAAGGTTTTCAAAACTCGGAGGAAATAACCTTAACTCACATCGACATAAAGGAACTTCTCTGATTCATTTGAGATCACATTCTCGAACTGAATTCCTACCATAATTATCTTGTAGAAAATCATAATGCCCGATTACTATAAAAATTTCAATACAAAATTGAAACTTTAATAGGTTTTCCAAGCAAACGCCTGCAAATTTAACTTCAGTTTTAGTTTAAACTAGAGAAGTTTCGGAAATCAAACTCCACTAAAATACAACTTTTCGTAAGCTAGGATCAAACGGAAATTTTCTTTCATTGAAACCGACTTAAAACAATTTTTCTCTCATTACAACAGCTTCATGACACATCGCGTGGTTGTCACAATCATCTCCTTGAACTGGTTGTTGGGTGCTACCATCGCAGTGATTCCCATGTTTTGGAATCACTGGCAAACGGCTCTTCATTGCGAATTCAACGAGGTCTTACCGGCCTGGTATATGGCGGGAGGAATTACGCCAGGCTTTGCGATTATATGGCTGATAATGTTGCTGCTTTATTGGCGAATCATGCGTGAAGCATCCAAACACGCGAAACAACTACGAAAATCCAGCAGTAGTCATCAACACACCACCCCCTCAGACTGGAAATCGGTGCAGGTAAATATGCTATAACGCCCTTGTGGAAATGCTTATCGCTTCGACGTTTGTTCCTCAGTGAGGCGGATTCAATTTATTTACAGCACGTGTTCCTTGCCATAAATGAATAGAATTTGCGACAGACTCATAACATTGCTGACAGACGACCCACAACGCTAGATAAAAACCATTTCGATTACTAAAACACTCCGGGTGGTAATAAATAACTAAAAAGTCTTAAATTTGACAGGCAGGCTGGCCTCATTAATAAAACAGACCGGACCGCGTGTTTAACCAAGCAATGCAGTGTTGTAGTATCGCGTCGTCATTGTTTTTAACGTGATTTCTGGTTTCAGGTCGTCTTGATTATAATGGGCTGCTTCTCTATCTGTTGGTTCCCGTACTTTATAGTTGCCTGCGCGGAGATATTCGACGTTCTGCATTATCCTTCATTACTTTACAAGGGCGCCTTTTCCTTGGCCATGTTGAATTCCGGCTTAAACCCCATTGTTTACTCGTGGAAAAACTCGAAGTTTCGTGAAGCTTTCGCGCAGGTTTTGCGTTGCAAGAATTCCTTGGACAGCCCACGCAATCCTGCTGCTGACGCAAGTCATTCGTCACACAATATACACCGCCAATTCATGACTCATGATATGAACTTGGCAGCGATTACACAGTGCGCGACATCTGATCGACAAAGGCAACAAGTGGCTGACCAAGTCAGTGCGGAAAACAACTGCATCTCAATGTTCTGCGGAGACGGCAATGACCACTGTCGGAGATGACGCCCAACGTATGACAGTTGCTAGTCCTTCAGTTGCCACTGTGCCGACTAAGGATGTAGACTGTAGTGGTGAGAAGGTTGCGTTGTCTATTCCATGCATCCGATGTAGCAATTTGGTCCGGAAACCAAGACTGCATACCAAACACGATGCCGTAAAAGAGCGAGATGAAAATAAATCGTTGAGCAGCACCAACGACTCAACATTGCGCTCAACTCGGCTTAAACGTGGTTATAGAATAGTTATGACATGTAAAGTTAACACTCACAGCACATAATTTATAATGTTGTAACAGTAATTACGAATTAAATGATTACAAGATCTTAGTTGAAAATAACTGGAATGGGTTAGATGAGTGCTTTTTTTAGCATTCAATAATTTGCTCGTCGTTTAGATGAAGAGCTATAACTTTCACAAACTCTTTAAAAACTGATTATATAAAAAGGACACTTTGTTGACAACGGAAACCCAAGGAAGATTGGTGTCCTCTCACGAGCACCAGGACTTAATTGTAAAATCTTGCTTTCACTTACCTCTACACCCGTTATTCCCAAAGCTTCTTCCAAGTTCGGGGTCATGCGAAAGGGTACCTTTTCCGGAACACGTAAGGTTTTGCCCTTTTCGAAGCAGACATTGTAGTCGATGTGTACGATCTCCCCCGAGGACAAATTCACCAGCACGTTGTCCAAATGACGATCGCCCAGGCCGATCACGTATCCTATCACGGACATGACAGCCACCGAGAGCGAATAGTTTCGCACTGAACGGCGCCAGTCGGCAGCGTTGCTAGCGTGACACCACAGCTCCTTGGCCAACAGGTCACGCGGTGTCTCTTCGCTGAGTTCTTTCAGCACCCGACGTAGAATGCTCAGAGGCCAATGCCTACGGGTGTCGGTAATTTTAATATTCTGCTCAGCTAACAGCGGCGCCAGTTTGCTGTAGAAGAGTTCAGAAGGACGCATCGCAGCTGGAGGGAGGGATGTACTCTGCTGCACCACCTGGTGGCTGTCCTGCAGCCGATCCTTTTGCTGCTGTTTCACCAAAGCTTCACGCTGTTGCCACTTCTTGTAGATGGAAAAGAGTGGGGTGACTCCATCCACCCAGCTGATGAGGCCGGACTGCGGACCCAGCGGTATCACCGAGTAGTGGTGGGCCCTGTAGCAGTTGGAGGAACCGACGGGGTCGTTGCTGCGCGCCATCATTGAGTTCGAGATGGAGAGAAACTGCATGATGCGTTCGTCCAGATGCAAGTCCTCGAATCCTTTGAACAAATAAGTGTACTTACGCCCATCACTGCCGAAGAAGGCCAGTTTTTTGGGCTTGGTTTTCGTTGGTAGAATGTAAACTGTGTTATCGACCGCCTTTATGTAGACGGGTTGCCGATCAACGCTCTCCACGCCGGGCATGGAGATAGATGTATAACGCATGTTCGCCAAAATGGGGCTGATGTCACTCATCTTTAAACTCGAGGCGGAGGTACGCAGCGCACGTTGCTGGAAGACGGCGTAGAGGTGCTTTATGCGCTGCCAGCTCTCGTTGGTTTTCTCCATGTTCAAGGGCTGCTCCTCCAGTTCCCGGATGGTCTCTTGTATAAACGCACCGTAGCGTTCCTGGAAGCTGCGTTCGTAATTCGTTTCAGCTGGTCTCTCGGTGACTGTGGCGATTTTGCGGAGGTCGGCAGTCATGTGACGCATTAGGATAGCATGCTTGGCTCGCACTGTATCCAGACAGGATTCAGTGGCTTTTTTAGCTTCAGCCTCGAAAGCGTTGAAGAGTGGTGCGTATTCGGAATAGAGCTGTGCCAGTGAGTGTATCCAGTACTCATCCCAGAGAAGAGTAACACGCTTGAGTTCCTGAACTAATAGCTGCACTTGCTGCACCGTTTCAGATGCCTGATTTGCCAACGTGGACAACAAAGCATTAAAGCAGGTGGACAAGGGCGCTGACTTGTCTTCGCTCTCCCTGCCGGCGAACGGTTCCTCAGGGTCTCCAGCAGTCGAGTCATCAGGCGCCTGCACGCGCTTCAGCTCTTGTTGAGCACCCACCACCGCAGGGAAGATGATCAGATGTGGCTTGTCCTCGGCAATCCGACACAGCAACTCGGAGACACGTTTTCGCACATAGGGTTCGTGATGGTTCAGGCGACTGAAGAGCTGCGGTATTATTACCCTCCAAGGCCGCGTGGGGGTGTTGCTAAGGCCTTCTTCCAGTACCTCCTGCAGACCAAAAGCATGTTTCACCACCAAGCGCAGCAATCGCAGTGTAGTGGTAACCAGGGATGAATCCTCCGTGCCGGCGCTCTGCTTTCCACCCTTACCGTCCGTTTCAATGCAGAGATACTTGAAGTACGCCTCGGCGGCCAAATCGTAATACGTGTATATACTCTTGTGCGCCTGACGCCACGTTCTGATGATCGCGGTGAAGGTATGAGCGGGCATAGCGCTGAGCGCTTTTATTCCGCGCAGCTGCGACTCGATTAGCTCCGTTGAACTGATTTCGCTTGCTTCGATGTCTTCATCGCCACCATAGACATTGACTTGGTGTCGATTCAGAATGGCAACTATATCCTCCAAGACGCTTTCGGCATCGGGGACACCCTGCAAATTGTCTTTTATATGGTCCAAATCACGTTGTGACAGCCCAGCTTTGTGTGCCGACTTCCCATCCACTTTGGACTCGACCAGCTTTTTCCCCCAACGGTAGCACCAGTTGCCGAAAGCACACCATGCTCGCCCAGCGGCTGCATTTTGAAGGATGCTGGCTTGAATCAGCTTCCCCATGCACATGTCATACGCAGACATCACTTCACCGATGTTCACGTCAGGCAGAGGATCTACAAATGTAGAGAAACATTAGTTAGTCTGGACCAGTTCGGAGAGCAATTTTGGCAGAGTCACCTGAAATGTCGTCGATGTTGGACAGAAGAGACTGCAACTGGGTCGAGCTGACGGCGGTACTACCACATTGAAGCAGCCACTCAGAGAGTGTGAGCAGCATTTTGGCGCTCGTGGCTGGATATGGCATTTCAGGCGTGGCAGCCACCTGCCTAATGATTTGAGAGCAGCAAGCGGCAGCCAAGTCAATGGCCTCCTGTTGGTTGGAAGAACTGGCATGTATGCATTTCGCGAGTTCACTATAGCCGCGCAGTAGATCGCCATCCCTGATGTTTACTATCAGCTCCTGGTTCTGCACTTTGTTCGATATTTCAACCAAAGATTCGCGAAAGCCCTTTAGTGTGAAGAAATGAGTCAGCTCCGCAACACATAACTTGCTGTTGCCTTCACGGCGCGCACTCGCAGCGGTATCCAAAACCATTGAGTAGTTAAGCCGTGACGACTGCTTGGCACCGACTCTTAGTTCGAAAATACGAGACCAACGCAAGCATTTCAAGAGCACCGTCGACTGCGGCATCACCTCACTGCACTCAAAGCTGTTCGTCACCAATGTGTCTTCTCCGATAGCCGAGAAATCCAACTGCTTTTGAGCCACATGATTGAGGATGATAAAATCAGTGAGATGTTCAGGTATGTAGGAGGCTGTGGCGCTGTTTTGTTGTTGGAAGCATTCCTGCAGACCTCTATGCAGAGACTTCACAACGTCTGTCTTCAAGCGCGCAGCCACACCGGATTCAGTTTGAACGGCTTCCACAAGACAGCAACTCTCAAGCCTCTGCAAAGTTTTGTAATACGAGAAATTAGTCTTATCAGCGTCGCTGTTGCATTCATCTTCGCTCGAATCGGTCCACTGCATCAACTTATGCAGAGAACTGTTAATCTTTTCGTTGAATGCTGGCTGATCGTAGCTGCAACTCAGCACCTCCATAGCGTCTAGCAAATCTGAGTTCGGCGTACATGAGGCGATAATCGTCTCCCGCTTCACTGACTGAGTGCTAGTCAGAACTTCTCTCAACTGGGGCCACTGCTCCGTGTAATAAAGACAATCGAGCAGCTGGTCGGTCAAGAATTCCTTGATGTAAGCATCCAAACGCGAATCTTTCTCGTTGAGCATATAAAGGTAGCCGTCGGCAGCCTGCTCCTTGTGACCAGCGGCCTGTTCGGCGACGTATTTGATCCACATGTATCGCTTGCCCGTCTTCTCCTTCGCCCAGTTGTAGAGGCCTTGCAAGGAGTCGCTTTCACGGCAACGCAGCAGAGCCCAAGCCAACGACATGATTGTATGGTCCATCAGCAACTCGTTGTATTTGCCGGAGCTGCACAAGCTTTTAAGGATGACCTGAAAAGGAACAAAAGGAGCAAAATTGTAAAGATCCTCCCACGTTAAGAATGGCTTCTTACCTCGGAATAGCGCACCACCATAGCTGGCTCCATGCTGTGTATAGCGATCAAGTCGACGGCGGTCCGTATGCGTTTGAACCACTCGTTGCAGGTGGATGCATTCACGCGAAAGAAAGTCTTGGCCGGTTTTTCGAGAGCAGGCAGCGCGAAGGCGGTACCCTCGGCCGCATTGTATATATGCTTTTCCAGTGTTTCCAGGAAGCCCAGTAAGTTTCGGGCACGACTTTGGATAAGTGTTACATTTTCTAAGCTGGCTTCCTCACCGGAAAGGCTTGTCTTCATCGCTAAAACACGTGCGTATTCCATGATGATCGCCTCGATGCGTAGAAACGTTTCTTGTGGTTTGCCGATCGTGGTGCGTAGTTTGTTTCGCACACAATAGCGCGCCGCTTCGTTCTGCAACCACGATGTAAGCAGATGAGAGGTGCAGCTGGCAGCCTTCTGGTACGCGGCACAGTTTTCTCGTTGCTGAGCAACCCAAGTGCGCGCAAAAATTTCTTCTGTCAATTCAGTTAAAGATTTGTGGAAAGGGTTCTCATCCGCAGATGACGACTTCGGGTTGACGATGGAAAGCGCGTCCAAATAAGGTTTGAAATACTTATCGCGCAGTGGTGCCGCATAGCTTTTTGATGTGTACCACTGAGCCATTTCTTGTATCTCAGACTTGTGCTGTGCGATAGCGGTGGTGCTAGAGGGCCTAGTGAAGTCCAAGCTGATACTTAGTGGAAGTTTGGCAAAAATTGTGGTATACAATTCGCTGATTTCCGGATCCACAGAGTCAATCAGAATGACGGCGACCTCCCGCATGCACAGCAGAGTGTCACGGCTTAGCACGGGGTAGCTTAACAGAACCTGCAGGCAAGGAGCGCATTCGGACGGAGCGCCCAAGGACGACGTGCAGACAGCTTTGCAGATGCCCACGAAGTGTGGGTGTTGTTCCAGGGCCTGAGCATGCTCCTTGCACTCTTCAAGCAGATTTTCTGTCCACTTCAGAAGAATCGAGAAGTTATACTGCGCTATGAATGAACTCTGGCCGACAATTTCGGACAGAAACTCCAAAATCAGGCCGAAGTTCTGCGATGTTGGCGAATTGGAGTTTGCGTCGTCGAGTGCGTGTGTCCCAAAAAATCGAGAGCGCTGCAACAAGAGCGAAGAAAGCCTATAGTTGTGGTTTTTCTGGCAGTGAACGGACAGCAGCTGCAACAAAGCGCTGTGCAGCGAGGTGTGCCGGGCCCACAGCTGCATGTTAGAAGCCTCACAGTTCACAATCAGCAACTCCAGAATCGAAGGATCCAAGGCGTACATGCCGATGATTGAAGACGTTTGCGTAGCAAGTACGGACAGTGCAGACAGGTAGAAATTCAAAATGCACTCTGCTTGCGCCTTGGAAAATACATCGTTATCAGTGACATCCTCCGCCCTCAGTACCGAGATGCACACGTTGATTTCTTGTATAATGTGCCTGTATGCCTCTTGGAGGAGCGGTACATTTTTCAGCATAAGAATCTCATGGTAGATCTTTAGCAGCAGTCTGAAGTTATTGTTATGACTGCAAAACTTAAGATTAGCCAACGGATTGTCTGTGGTGCTTAAAATCAGCGTCACTAACGAGATGGGCGTGGAAGTGCGCAGACGCCTGATGATACTGAGCATCAACAGCAACAAACTCGCCACTTGCTCCTCATCGTAAGCGTTAAATTGCTTTATCTCGAGCGCAATGATGTCCACAACGTCCGAGATGTTTATGGCCTCGAAGTCGTTGGCAAAAATTAAGCAGAAGAACTCGTTGCAATTCAAAATCGCATCCTCACACAGCATCTGGCTAAGGCACTGCTTAGTCGCTCGCGTTATAATGTGGACAGACTGTTGCATTACACTGCGCCCCATGGTGAAAGCAATGAACTCGTGCGGCGTAGCCAGCGACTTCACTATAGAGTTGAAGGCCCCCACAAATGAGCCGACACCCAGCTGAGATTTGTCACTCAACGAAGCGATATCCTCGAGGAATTGGCCCAGCAGTCCGAAGGAGAAATCGATTTCTTGCACGAAATACTGCGACAATTGCTGCAAGATATTCGCACAGTGGAGCTTCAGGGAGTGAGGCTGCTCCAACTCCAGATGCCAGCCGACAACAATGTCGACGATGTCGGTGAAGTGTTTTTGAAAGGAACGCTTGTAGTTCTTCGAAAATTCGGCGATTGTGTCACTGACAGCTATAAAGTTTTCAGCTTTATCAGCGTTTTCCAGGTAATCCTTCAGCTGTCCAAGCAGACGCTCACTGTAGACTATCAGATTCAGGTTGGTGGCGTCACAGCTGGAAGCAAAAAAGGAATAAGTTTCAATCACAGATTTTGTTAAGAATGCAGTTTTTAATTTATTCCACTCGTGAGAGCAATTTGTACATTTCGTTTTAATTTCGACCTCATCATATTTCTTCATATTTCTGTAATATTTCTTCAATTTAAAGAATTCATTAGTGAACGTCATTCAGTGGAAATTCGGAAAGATTTGAACCTCTCGTGAATTCCCTGCAATTTCTTTCCGCCCCTTAGACATTAAAAAATACGTTCCTTCAACTCCTTTTGAATTATCTTTTCTAATTCCTTCATCCTTCATTAGGAATTAGAAAGAAGATTTCGTTAATTTTCGAAGATTTTCAAAATAAATTTTGAGATACATTCATTACCAAGTCTAAACCAAATCTACAGTATCGAGTACTTTTAACTGAACTACTCTTATTATTATTATGGATGTTTATACATCCATACGTTTCGTTTCACATACCGGAAAGTGGCTTGTAGTGCCTTCATGAGATACTTCTGGATGCTCTTGCAATGCTGGTACGATTTGGTGATGTACTTCTTGTAGATAGGAAAATCGGCACGATTTATATAGCCAATCACGCCCAGTATGGTGCTCGCCTGCTCAGCGCACTCTTCAGGACATTGCTTGAGCACCGTTATCATCGATTCGGTCAAGTATTCAAAGGAGCGACATATGTAAGGCGTATTTTCTGGCGAACGAATTGCTACCTCCAGTTTCTTGCAGTGGTCGACAGCGATCGCTGGATTATTTTCAAAGAGAAGCCGACGCAATATTTTCGAAATTCGCATGTCATCCGACAGTAGCAGGTGAGCGAGGGGCGTGACTTTGAACTTGTCATTGTGCGTTAGCGGGCGATGATTACCACGACCTTGGAGTTAAAGGATGCGAATGATATAGATATATATACGAACAGCTGCTTCTTACAAACCTGGTCCATTTATCTCGCGACCGCTACCGCTACACAGCCCTCCCTTGTCCGCCTGCAATGCAGCACTACTGCCACCAACTGCACCCTCTGTCATGAGACCACTTTTCTCAAAAGTGCGCGTGTTAATTTTTCTATCATTTCGGGAGAGCAACATGTCTTCACTAGAGGAATCTATGTGTTGCCACTGTCCCTGATGGTCGTCCTTGTTGGTTAATCGCCAGTTTGTTGTGCTTCCTAACGCTGACTGGTTTCGCTCATGACTGTTTGTAGCCCGTAGGTGATTCTTTGAGCGCATGACTCCGTTGCTGCGCCACGACAGCGGTTGGTATTTGCTGCTCAAGTGATTCTCATTATGTTCGTGGCTTCCACTCCAGTCTGGCCTCTTTCCGGGGTCTATCACGGCAACGGACTGTTCCGTCGCCGTATGCACGTCTTCAATGGACTCCGCCGCTTGCATGTCTTGCCTTTTTTTCCAGTGCGTTGGTTCCTTAGCATTTGCGTATGATTTGTTAAATTTTGCTTGTTATCTACAAGCACCTACTATTTATTAAAATCATTCCATGCATCAGCTGTAAATAAGGCGCTTCGGTTACCAACCTTGAGGTTAAAACTTTCTATTTTATTTAATATAAAAGTTCTTTTGATACGAGTCTATCTCTATGGTTTAGTTTTTTAATATTTTTTCGCCTAGTGAAAATTCAATCTCGGAAGATGTGATTCTAATATTTTATATTTTATCAAAGATGTTTTACTTAAGGAGAGTCGAGAATGGCAACAATGCAGCGAGCACATGTTTGACAACTGGTTGCAGTGGTTGTGACTACTGTCACGGGGTGTGTTCAGTGACGAGGAGTCAATGTTTTATTCAGGTTACAATTAAAGGCGCATGTCCTGGCTACACGATTCTTCTTGACGTGGCTTCTTGAGGATGGCATCTTGAAGAAAGCGTGGCAACACGTAGTTACTTTCTTGATGTTAAAAGTCGTATACGTATGATTCCTCAATGTGTGTGAGTGAAACTTACGTTAGGAAAAATGCGTTAAAAAACCATTTTCAAGAAACTTTTCAAGAATGAAGAAAAGAAGAATCGTGTAACCAGGCTGCATATGTGGTAAAATTACAATGGAGGGCGCTCGCTCAGGCGGCAGGTTGGCCAACTGCTCCCCTACTGGACAGTTTTCGAAGCCTTGCATATCCGTCCAATTAAATGCTGTCCAAATTGGACCACCTTTCATGAAATTACCTTTTTGAGAGTGTTTAAAAGGTGTACTGTACCACTGACCCCTTTTAGTTAGTTCACGTCCCTTTTTGCAGTGGGCAACACCGAGTTTCATGCGAATGCTGCAAACTGTAATGCAGAAGAACGTCCGTTTCTAGAACTACAGCGAAAACGTGCACCAACAAATGCTGAAAACTTTTCTGCAGATTGTTCCACACCTTTTCTCCTGAACATGAACGCTTCCTTCTTCAAGCCACAGCATGGACAACTCTCTATATTTTCGAGCAAATCTAGTTTCCGCACTAAAATGCCATCAGACCTGTAGAGAATCAAACATCTTGACCAAGAAGTAGCGCTGTGACTGGGTGAACTGGACTGCGTTTAGCACACTCTATTTTCGGTAGATAAAAATCCCATTCTCGATCTCGATGCAATCTGCTCTTAGTGGATTAGAAGCGCCCTCCTAAGGTCGAGAGGCCTAAAGAAGAGCCAAAAACTTATACTTCAAGTCCTTGAATATATATTATTACATGAGGGCGCAGCCAATAAACATGCTGCTTGTCTATTCGGTTACTCTGTCCACGTCTGCATTTATTAGGAATTATTTGCTAATCGCTGTTATTTACATTCTTCCCCAGAGCGAGAAACAAAACTTATATAAAACTCCAGCAACCTTGTGGTTGCGTTTGCTGCTGAAATTATGCAAGTCTTGTATTATCGTCATATCAACAGTTTGTTTCTGGAACTGACATGGGAGAACCAGCAGCTGCTTTTGGTAAGCAGAGGTCTCGGCATATCGGGCAACGGAATTAATTGTGAACTTCATTCAACGCATGTACTTGACTTCTCTGCTCGTACTTCGTCACGGCTGCACAGGTGGTTCAGGTGGGATTTTACTATTGTTTGAAATGCGTACCACTCGCGATAACGCGTTTACACTCCATATGATGGCTTCTGGGGCCCCCCTCGGCGTGGTTAGCAAGAACGAGCGGTATAAATGCGCCTGATTCAGTGCGTGGACGGCAGTTTTTGCGGAATACCCTCGGAGACACGACGACTCGTTGAACATGATTAAGATTCTCGCTGTTGTCGCCTTAGTTGGTGTGGCGTGTGTTTGCGGCATCAAGGAGAGTGAGGGGAACACGGATAACATAGCGGTGAAAGTCGTGACCAAGGACGAGCTCAGCACGTTGCTACGGAGCTTTCCCAACTCGGTGCCGTTGCGTCGAAGCGAGCAACGGAAGGCGCTCGATGTGTCCGGATCGTCAAGGGATATCGTCCTCTACACCATAGGACAACGCCAGAGAGGTGAGTGCGATTGTGTTGAAGGACGCTCTCTCTCACGCGTTCACCTTCCACAGGCGACCAACGCGTAGCATTCAAACAGCACAGCAACAGCTGGTCCGAGCCGAACGACGTACGTCTGGAGCTGGACTACCCGGACGTGGGCATCGGCGCCCTGATCAGCTACGTGCAGGTGGTGGTGGAGCAGAGCAACTCAGCCGGCGAGGCGTACGTAATCCGTGGTGGCGTTGGTCAGCGCTTCGTGAAGATTGCGCTGGTGGCCGTCAACACCCACCACTTCAGTTACGAGGCGTCGGTTTTCGGAGTCGACTGAAATGGCACGACTTCCGCGATGAAATAAAACGGCCGTGTACTTCAAATATTTAAAATAACTTTTATTGGCTTTCTTTACAATCATTCCAACAATAAATGGCTTCTGTCAGCCAAACGAATTCGCTCGGTTGTTTCAGTTTATAGTTTGCTACCAAAAATACTTCTACTTGTTGAGGCTGCCTAATTGAGGCCCACTTCCTGCGGCTCTAACTAACGGTGCTTAATGCATGCTTCTTGGTTTTGTGTTGACATATGGCTACGATTGAGGCGCGTGCCGGGCCGAGTGGCTTGCTCAGCTCAGCTTACAGTCTGGCTTCTTGTTTCGTACTAGAATCGGTTTCATTTGTCTCTACTTCTCGACTTAACTACAGTTTTAGTTGATTTTCTTCTCTATTTATTTCTTTACAATAGTTTACTTATTTAGATTGGCTTCTCTATAAAAATCACTATACAACGATGGCTAAAATATTAAATACAATTCTTACTTTTTACAATTTCTGCATATACAAAATTTCACATTTTATATTCAGTTGAGTTGAACAATTAGTTTTTGTTTGTTGTTTTTACAAGATTATTTGTAGCTTTTTGTGTTGCTGCAACATGTTGCTTTTGCACTTGAGATCTCGTTGAATTTTTGTTGACTGCGAGTGACAAGTTGGGTGCCGCGGCGGCTCTTCGCTTGAATTGGCCTGCGGCAACAATGCTGGCTGAGCGGCTTCTGTTCAGGGCGTCGGCTGAGCCACCGACGTGGTTATGAACGCCTTGTAGCCGCTCAGGGAAGCCACTTCGGAGGCGCCGCCGCCGCCGCTTACCATCTGGTGCGCCTGCTTCGAAGGCGGCTCGATATCGTCTTCATCACAAATGCTTTCTGGTGCGGACCAGCGTCGTTTGCGCGACATGGACGCGTCCATCGGCTGGTCCTGTTCCTCCTCACAACCACCACCGCCGCCGCCGCCGCCACCGTTGCTGCTGCCGCTATGATTGCTACGCGGATCGCCATCGGTCGACGATGGTGGCGACTCGTTGTATGGCTGGGGGTTGTGATTCGATGGAGGGCGTGTCAAGTGAACGGGCGCCAGACGGGGCGAAGTTGCATGGAAGATGTGTTGCTGCTGCTGCTGCTGCTGCTGATGATGATGGTGGAGCTGCTGCTGCAAGTTGTGCTGATGCAGTTGTGCCGGATAAAAGCTGCCGGGCGACAAATGATTTTGAGGCAAAGCTCCCACCTGCGGCGGAACTGCACCGCCTCTTGAGATCTGAGCGCTTTCGGCGTACGCTGCCGCCGCCAAGTCCGCCATGTCCGCTGCGTACGAGGGGTGGTGCGTTGGCAAGTGCGGGGGCATCAAGTGCAGGGCCGGCATGCTGGGCAGCGAGGTGTAGCTCAGCCGACTTGTTAGCGCGGCTGTGTTGGGTGCGCTGCTCTCCTGCAGCGTGGCGTGCAGCTTGCGCGACAGATTTTGCGGCTGCATCGCATAGTTGTCGGCGAGAGCACGCTTGTCGGGCGCGTATAAATCGCTGGACGGAGAGCCGCCTTGGCCGGCGTGTTGGATCTTGCTGAAGTTCTTCGGCATGCTGACTGGAGTGGGCGGCTCTCTGCTTGTCAAAGAGATGCAGATATCGCCGACTTGCAAGCGCTGGCAACGCAAGGCGAACAGCTTGTGCGACAACTCGGGGTTGCAGGAGGCCCACCCCTGGCCGTAGACGAAGAAGGGGTGTTCGGGCGACACCTCGACGTCAGCCTGAAATGAGGAAAACGAGGACCTCAGAGAGCTGCAGCCGTCAGGGAGAATCTCGGCTTACCTTCGAGCGGTTCTTGTCGTAGCTGAACATGATCACAACCTTGTTATTGGGCGCGGTGCTTATCTTGACCACCGTGGACTCGGCCAGCTGGTGGTGTGGACTGCGTTCGGCACACTGGATGAAGTCCTCGGTGCGCATGTCCTCCACTCGCCGCAGCACGCCGTTCGCGAGCTCGATGTAGGCGCCTTTCGTGAAATTCGTCGTGGAGTTGTTCGCTCTGCAGGTGGAGAGAGAGAAAGAGAGGCGTGAGTGGGGAACACACATCGCTGAAAGACGGTTTCGAAACTTACCGCACAACAGCTGCTGTCATGGACGCTGGGCGTGTCTCCGGCTTCTCTAGCTGCGACTGGATCGAGTGCTGACTCGGACGCGTCAGAATGCGGTGCTTCAACGAGCCCTCCTTGCCGCTCGGCACTTTAAAGAAGGTGTCTGCCTCGGCATCAGGCGGTGCGGCGCTCACCTTGCCATTCAAGTAGGTGCCTCCATTGGCGGCCGTTGCTGGTGGCGGGAGAGCGGCGCTGCTCTTCGGCCGGAGATCGTTCGGCGGCGAGGCCAGCGACAGAGCGCTGTGGCCGTTGCTGACTGCGCTTGCTGCCGGGCCGCCAGCAGGAACTGGAGCTGGTGGTGCCAACATCAGCATTGAGCCGCTTGGTGTGCACAGCATGTTCTTGGAGTGCTGCAGGGCCGCCGGTGGGGACAGTTGCGGCGCTTGTATCGTCGGATGATTGTAAATGCTTTGCACGGCCTGCATGTACGCGGACGAGAACGAGGTGGATGGGCTGTCATGGGTGGCGCTCGCTGGGCCGATGGCTCCAGTCAAGTAGGAGGGATGCGGCCGCAGTGCACCCGGCGGTGGTGCCAACGGCGCGTGGTGGGCCGGAAAGAGTGCCGAGGCTCCGTACAGTGCGGCGCGGCTGGCGTACAAATGCGGGAAGTTGAATTGGTAGGCGGCCGCTGCCACGGCAGCAGCTGCTGCTGCGGACTCGTACGGCATCTTGGGGACGCCGGCGCTGCTGCCGCCGAACAGCGGGCTGCTCTCGGCCTGAGTTTTGCGAGGCGGCACAGAAATGCCGATCGGCGACATGCTGCCATCGTTCTCAACGTCAACCGAAGAGGACGACGAGGAGGAGCTGCCGTCGGGGGGAGTGCTGCTCAAACGCGACTGGATGCCGGAGCTCAGATGACCGCTGCTGTTGCTGCTGCCGCTGTTGTTGTTGTGGTGATTTGTGACCAAATTGACGGGGCCGGATTGCTCAGTGCAGCCGTTCGCCGCGTATTTGGAGGGCGGCGTGCGGCAGGCGTAGCCGTTCTTCAGCACGCTGCCGCCATTCAGGTTCAGATGCCTGTCGTTGTTGTTGACACAGGCTTTGGCGGCGGCCTTCGAGCTCGACGCAGCGTTCGGCGAGCGCTGATGCAGTGGAATGGAGTGGCTGTGGTTGTTGCTGCTGATGCCGTTGCTGTAGCGCGGTTGTTTGGGGTGCGGGCGTGCGAACTCCGCGCTTGACATGGCGTCGGCCTCGTCCTGGTGGCGCTGGTGCTGCTGATGCTGATGCTGCTGCTGCTGCTGATGCGACTTAAGCGGTCCTCGATGCGGCGATGGATTTGAGGGCGAGCGCGAGGGCGAGAGCAGATACTGCTGCTGCTGCTGCTGCTGCTGTTGAGTGTGCAGCAGCTGCTGCTTCTGACTCTGCTGCTGTTGCTGGTGCTGCTGTTGCTGGTGGCTGCCGTAGTCGGCCAACTGCAGCGGAGAGCACTTGGATGCTGCAATCAAAGCGGTTGTTGGCAGTAAGTTGTTGCTGTGGTTCGAGTTGCTGCTGCTCGCTGGCGAGCACGACGACGGCGACGTCGGCGGAGGCGTTATTAAAGCTAAACTAGTCGTTGGCGGCGGTGGAAGGAAGTAGCCGAGGTGGTGCTGCTGCAGCAGGTGCGACTGCTGCGGCTGGAACAGCGGCTGCTGGCTGTTCGGGTGCGTCGGGGTGGTGGGCGTCAGCGGCGTCGGCGGAATCACAGCAGCGGCGGCTGCTGCTGCAGCTGAACCAGCGGCTGCGGCGGCTGCAGCGATTGCATAAGGATTGTGATGGTGGTGATGCGCATACGGATGTGCAGCCGACGGACCGGAGGCGGGACCGAAACTTTCAACGGCCGATAACATTTAAGTGCGAGTAAAAATGCGGGTCGAGCCGAGTCGCTCTGTGAGACGATTGTTGGTTCAGATGGAGCTGCGATATCGCTCTGTCAGTTGTTGTTGTTATCGCAGCGGGTTTTAATAGCGCAGCTCGTGTAAAGACTTTTTTATAAAAATGTTCTGTTCATTGAAGACTGGTGGTCGATCATAGCTGGGTTGTGCGCATTGCTAGCAAGAAGGAATCTGAAAAAAGCAAGAAGAGTATCGTTTAGTTGTTTGTGGAGAGGAATGAAGTAGGCGTGCGTAAGTAACAAAATTTATTTTGTCTAAAATATACATATGAATTAAAAAAATATCAAATTGATTTAAAACTTGTTCGTTAGAAACCTAATCAACGGATGAGATAGTTACATCAACAGATTTGATGGTTAAATCAACGGATGAGATAGTTTAATCAACAGTTTTGATGGTTAAATCAACAGATTTGATAGTTTAATCAACAGTTTTGATGGTTAAGTCAACAGACTTAATAGTTTAATCAACAGTTTTGATGGTTAAATCAACAGTTTTGTTGGTTAAATCAACAGTTTTGATGGTTAAATCAACAGATTTGATAGTTAAATCAACAGACTTGTGAATTAAAATCAGATTTGGTAGTTGAAGCAACATGTGCATTAGTTGAATCAACGGATGCTTAATCAATTTAACGGATTTTGTAGTAATAAAATAAATTTATTTCTCGAAAACAACGCGTTGTTTCTGAAAGATAAACACTTTCGTTGAGAATATCCAAGTTGAACGCCAGACTAAAAACTGATTGTATTCACGCACGAATGACGTTACCTTCGCCTCAGCGAGCTCTTAAAAAACTTCCATCAAGCAGAAACACCTTTACTAAAAACCCGCATTTTAAATGAAACTACTTCCGAAAATATAAAATACCATCTTCGATTGCAAGATTTCGTTAGCCGTTCTTTTCGCTCGAGGGTGCGTGCGTTTGTAGTTCTCGACACTTGAATTCAAACTAAACTTGCATCTCATCAACTAGCCGCTGATGCTCGGTGCCTTCCAACCGGAGAGACCGACCCGGCCATCGATGATTGTTTTCTTAACGTGTGCCTTCTCTGACCTGAAGACACACACAACAACAGCAATGACTACGCAGAAAGAGATCCGAAGGAATGGAAGAACCTTCAGAGTTCGTCTTTAGCCGGCTCGAAGTTTTTATCGCCAGCGTATCTTCAGCATCTCGGTAACTTACACTCCTCTGCGTATCCGTGTCTCACTGGTCAGCACAGGAGGGTACAGGTAGGCTAGAGATGCAGCAGCCTCCGATCGAGAGAGGGAGGGAGAGAGAGGGAGAGAGAGAGAGAGCACAGAACCACCAAGATGAGCTCATGATTCATTAGCTTGCTATGTTCCCTACATTCTTCCTTGCCACCTCTCGTATCTCGTCCCTCATTTTGTAGATTCTTTCCCGCTTTGTTCTTCTAAAGACTGCCAAAGTTCCGTCTATAAATTTGTCGATACTTCTCAGATATGATATGCAGCGAGGTGTACCAGATATCTGTGTTGCGTGCTGTGATTTCAAGAGCCGGTCTGTCTGTCTGTCCGTCTACCTACCTGTTACAGATCTCAAGTGCCCCTCAAGTGCCTTTTGTCTTCTGGTCCGGACCGTGGACCGGCAGCATTGTTGCCGCTCGGCCACGTCTGTGTGCAACGTTAATGAAGAAGGTTTCATTAAGCAGCTCGCACATAGTTGTGCGAGGACCGCAAGAAGCTATCATATTAAACGTGAAATTCGTACGCAGATGAGCCTCAAAGGAGGCGCACACGTAAAACCGAGAACAATTCAGAGAACTGCCTCGGAGTTATAAGGAAGCGGAGACAATCAGACGAGGCAACGCAATTCGATAGAAATGGAAAATCCATCGAGATCAATTGTATCGCAGGGCCAACTTGACGGTGAAGTGAACCGTCGACAGATTCAACAGGTGATTCGATGGGGATGGAGGATTCATAGAATTCTGGTTTCTTGTGTACCGAGTTGTTGCATTCTTATTGCTTTTATGTTTATTGCTTTTCCTTGCGATCACAAAAAGTCTATTGATCAGAGGCGAATATGGATTGAGGAATCGGTTTATATAGTATGCCTTCATGTGGTTTCAGAGAAAGGAAATCTCTCACGTGATCTTCAGCGGGCGTCACTTTCCGGGCGTCAAAGTAATCTCAAAAGCTCTTTACTGAGTGGCGTTCCGTAGATGCCAATTACGTTAGACAGAAACGAATGAACGTTAAAGTCCCAGATATTTTTAAAAAATGCTCACCCTTGATCGAAAATGGGACATCGTAAGATGTTAATTCGTTCCTAGCGAATTTAAACCCTTTCGAGAAACGTACACCAGTCTCCGTGATATTTACGGATTTCGAATGTCGTCATTCGACATTGGTGGCCAAGAGGCCAAAAAGCTTCAGACATGATAATTAGCTTCGTTGAAATCCAGCGGTCGCTAAAATGTCGTCTCGATTTCGAGGGATGTCGAATCGATATCGAGAAACGTTAACGGAACTGGGATAAATTATTTCAAGAGGCGTCAATCGCTTTCCATGGTGGACACATGGTCCCGGGGGAAGTCAGTCGATATCTAGAGGGCATTAATTAGTCTTCGAGAGAAATTAATCTGTCTCGAGAAATATAACTGTTTTTTTAGGACATCCATCGATTTTGAAATGTGACAGCCGGTCCCGAGAAGCGTCAATTAATTATCTGGAATAATGTAAACCGGTATTGAAAGATGTGCCCGCTGATGTCGAGATATATCAACCTGTGATACCAAAGTACGTCAAAGTCAAGTGATCGCGAAAGCCGTAAAACGTTCTCAAATTACATCAGCCCACCCGGGACCCGCCTTTGAAGACATCGTGTTCTCCTACAAGATATTAACCAGAGAGGCAATAACTTGTCTCGAAGGATGTCAACTGATCTCGGGAACCAGAAACGCCAGTATCAAAAGACCCCAAGAAGTCAACTTTTACAACTTCAAAAATCCGATTCGGTTCACAGCTTTCTATCTCGAAATACACCACAAAAACCTTCAATAATTTCCAAGTTGTCTCTAAAGATATTGAAGTGGTTCGATTCACTCAACTTCCACCACAACTAGTGTTTCAATATTTTCCCAACCTTCCCACAGAGAAGAAGAAGAGACCTAGAAGAAACAAAGACAATGAATTCCAACCCAAGAATTATTAAAATACGTGGAAAACCGTTCAATAAAAGATAGTTAAAAAAAAAGAAAGGTTGAAATTCTTGAAAATACAGCACAACAGAACACAACAATGACAACACCAAACAACCGAGTTCGATGCGATGATAAGGGACAAAAATGGTGCTGTTTAATGGTTCATTGAGTTTTCCCACTTGATTTTATGCTCTTGAAATTATGGTGTTGTTGCTGCTGTTGCTCTTGTAGACGGCGTTAACGCTGTTGCTGACGATGATCTTCGCCACTGATCCACAACCAGCGCGGTGTACTACAGTGATCTGATATGGTTGGTGGAATGCAGGCAGCCCAGATTTTCCGGTAAGCGAAGACCGCATTTTAAAAATGCATAACGAACATCGAAGATCGATCGTGGAATCTTCGAATCAATCTAGCGATCGTTGGTTAGTTGAAGGTGGTTCATTGATTTCCTGGCTCCCTCTCAAATCAGAACCCCATGGAGAACTAAGAATCGAGAAGCCCCCTGCTCGAGTGGTGCACCTCTCCACTCGTGAAACTGGCTGACTGGCTGGCTGGCTGGTTGTCTTTCTGTATTCACTCAGTGTAATCGACACACTTGAGCTGCAACAATAGGACTGATGATGCACTGGATGATCATCGTTGCGCCTTTTATGTCATTTCGTGCTCATTGTTGTATTGTCATTGGTTGTCGTTGTGTTGTTGTTGTTGTGTTTGTTGTTGTTGTTGTTGCTCTGCCATTGTTGTGCCTTTGTCTAGCAGGCATTTGTATCCATAGAAAGCGACTTACGCACATGACCCGTATACAAAGCTACAAAGGAAAGGAGAGCCTCGGTACAAAGAATCGCCTGAATAGCAATAACAATGACAATACGAGTCGAGTGAAAAAGGACCGTGTGGAAACACACACCGCATACGTGCACCATTTCGAGCCAAAACGAACGCTTCCATGCCCTACTTATGGGATCGCAAATGGTTGTCTTTGGATACGCCATCCAAAACCACTCAAATCACTCAATCAAGTTTGCCATTTATGAACGAGGTGTGTGAAAAATGAAAACGTAGGAAGTGGAGTGGAGCGAGGCGGTTCTCCAGCAGAAAGTAATGCCAGCATCTAGTAAATTGAGCGATAATTACTGTATTGGGAGTGGAAAACTATTGATCATTATTTTCCTGGTGATAAAAATGACAAGATCAATCCTAGTTAAAGGAGAATTACCAAAAAACGAACGCTAATTGACCTACGGTACTGGCATAGAGTAGCATGATATAACTGACTGTAAAAGGGTCAGTTTCCTCTAGAAAACGAAATGGAGGATCACATCTAGACACTCAAGGGCTTCACTGAAGGAGCTCAGAAGTGGGGCTAAAAAGGTTATCAACTCAAAACGATGTACATTGTGGAGGAGAGACAGGGGACAGTGACCCACATTCTAATGTTCGATGGTTTGCACGGCAGGGCTTTGATAGACTAGATAGAAAACAAAGAACTTACTCAGAATAGGTCTGATTTTGATATTTATCGTTATAAAGGAAATGCACACTTTTTTGCCACCCAAATTGGAGTTATAATGCAATTTAAACCGGCTTCCAGAAGCTCACAAGTGATTAATAAGGTTTCGTTGTTGCCCACGTTAAAATCCTCAGTATGTGTTTACACGACTTGCGTGGCGAGTGCATGACGTAAATTCACGTTATCTGCACGCATTCAAATTTCAAAAGCAGGTCGTAATAACTTCATTTAATAAAACTTTCTGCCAAAGTCATAAAACGCGTCCAAGGGAAGGTAGGTAGGTAGGTAGGTAGGTAGGTAAGCCACTGAGTCAGTAACGAAGGCATCCTTGAGCCACAAATATCACGGCCTATATAAACTCCGCTCAGAGTCAATAAAACCTTCCTAAGCACCAGCAATTTGAATGCCATCCGCTGGTTTTTTCATTCAATTTTCAGCTTTAGCAGGCATCAATAAAACTGCACTTCATTCCAAAAACTCAGCCATCGATCCAGGGCAGCCAGCCAGCGAGTCGCGTTTGGATTGTGAAACCGTGCGGGTTCGGAACTCATTAATGAGTTTATGACTGGCACTGCAGTCGACGAGAGGAATGAGTGATTCCTTTTCTGAGGAAGGGCGACAACAGTCGCCTTTGTTTCGTGGCAGAGACATGAAGTGGTGGGCGTGACAGCAGTTAGTTTTTGCAAGCGACACTGGCTGTGCGTTCCGTTCTTCACCCCTCTTGATTACTCGGCGACCGGGTAGAGAAGCAGGCAGACCAGCTGACAGCGGAACAGGCAGGTGTGACGGTGGAGGTGAAGGCGACTTGGTAGTGAGAGCAATTATTATGTTTGTTTGGTTTCTCGTCGCCGCGATTTCTGAGCGGCACAATGCAACTTAATTGTGATTAACAAGTGAGGAATTAAAAAAAGAAATGGGTGAGGCGACTTTTTCACCCAAACTATGTTTACCCACCCTCTTCTGACTCTCTGCCACCCTCTTCTGACTCTCTGCCACCCTCTTCTGACTCTCTGCCACCCTCTTCTGACTCTCTGCCACCCTCTTCTGACGCTCTGCCAAGCACGCTCTCTCTCTCTCTCTCTCTCTTCTTTCGGAAAATACCTGTTGGAGAGAAAATGCTTACATTGGTTCATCCTGGCACCCCACAACAAAAGCAACAACAACAACTCCAACAATCGCAAGCTTTCGACGAGGTGTCATTGCCAAGGGCAACAAGCTTCGTGTTGCCTCTTGCTCTCTCCAGTTGCCGCAACTTCTTGTTTTTAGCTTTCATTGTTGGCAACTAATTTGGTTTTTGTTGTTTTTATTTATTGTTGGGTGAGGGGAGAGAGAGGAAGGAGGATAAGGAGAGAGAGAGAAAGAGTGAGGAGAGAGATCGTGAGAGAGAGAGAGAGAGCAAGAGAGAGAGACAGAGAGAAAGAGTGAGGAGAGAGATAAATCGAGAGAGAGGAGTGAGAGAGAGAAAGAGTGAGGAGAGAGATAAATCGAGAGAGAGGAGAGATATAGTAAGGGGAAGAGAGAGATGGGAGAGAGAGGGAGGAGGAGAGTAAGAATGTGAGGGAGGAGTGAGAAAGTGAGGGAGTAGAGAGAAAGTGTTGGGAGAGAAAGAGGCTGGAGAGGAGAGGGGGAGAGTGAGAGTACTACGATATAAATAAAAAATTGAATTGCTCAATTTCAACAAATTCTCTACGCTTCGAGAAACGCGTTAACTTCAACTTGTTGCAGCTGACGTTATTTTCCTTGCTATACAAGAAACCCAGTTTATAATTCAAATATAAGAATTTCTGATAGAAAAGATTCGATTTAGGAAGTTGTTGTTACAGGATTGTGATGGAACGTCAGTATATTCACTCCAGTGGAGTTAAATTATAGCGACGGCCTGCCTTGACATTTCCAAAGTCATAAACAACAGTGAAGATTTGAATATTTATACCAGATAATTAATGCAAAAGCAAAATTGAAACTACAATTAGTCATGATGGAAATTTAAAGCTTTTTACCCTTCAAAACCGGTGGCGGCGGTGGCGGCGGCGGCGGCGGCGGCGGCGGCGGTGTTGCAACACACACTGAATTACCGTTTAGCAAATAATAAAAAGCACACCGCACACAACCCGACACCGCAGCCAGCAACAACGATTTTGATGAATGGGCAGAAATAAATTCAACGGCGGCAGAAAAAAATCACTGGCATCAGCTGGAGGATTCAGCTGACACTGGCAACGACTTCGATTATTAAAATGACAGCAGACGCGAGAAGATAGCAACGATAAGAGAGAAAAAGGCAAAAATGCAAACGAAAAGAAGCAACAATGAAATCTAGATTGCAAAATAGCCACTTTTTGCGTGTTACCCACCCCCCCCCCATTGCTAATGAGGCAGAACTGATTAAGTGCACTTTTCAATCTTCGATTTCAAATGGATGAGTGGGATTTTGCTTTAATTTTAATTAATTTGACTGGACGATTTTGACTACGCGATGAGTAATTCGGCCCACTGACTTGAGGACCGACCGGCTACTGACGTGGCGCGATTAACGGACTTCACTTAATTTTTTTCAAGATTTTTACTGTTTTTTTACAATAATTACGGCATTGTTGTTGTTCTTATTACCAAGTCAGTGGATTGTGTTAATTGAAAACGATTCTCCGGTGGCAACAATACAATTTTTTGACGATTTCCAGTTACTTTTATTTATAGTGACAATAAAAATGTCATTTTTTTTTTCTTTCTTTCACTTCTCCTTCTCCTCTTTTTTGAAGAGATAAAGTTAAATCGCAAGTATTTATTGAAGAGATAAAGAAAACTCCGTTAAAATCTTTTGAAAACATGAAAACCTTACTGAATTTTTGATTCTTACACAATTAATTCATTGAATGTTGCTACCAGCGACCGCGTAACAACTTCAATAATGTCAACAACAGCTTCCACAACAACGCGCCGGCGGCGATGATCAGAAGAGACGCATCGCATCGCTTGCTCCACCGATTAATCAACAGCGACAACTGAACGACGAAAACTCATCGTCGTCGTCGTCAGCTGAGTTGGCGACAAGCAGCTTAGCAACCATCTCAGCAGCAGCAACAACAACAACAACAACAACACATCAAACCTCTACGTGTTTTTCTTTGTTCTCATTTGGTGTTATTTTATACTTATATCAGGAATCTCTGCTTAAAAAGATGATATAATAATGAAGCTGCTGCTGCTGCTGCTGTTGTTGTTGCTGTGATGGATCCCCCCGTCGGAAGAAAGAGAACTGAATGACAAAGCAGTCAGCTGGAAGCGTGTTGCTTGAAAGCAGTCGGCCTTCAACTTTATATTGCGTATTTTGCACCGAAGTCAGCTGAGTGGCGTGGGCGGTCGAGTGCCAAACCAGCAGACGCGGGTTCCCATCACGCTGACGGCGTAAGAAAAACTTTGTTAACTAGAAATTTGCCAGCACAAAAACAAAAACAACCCAATAAAAGGTGTGAATTAGTTAGTAAAATTAGTCAAATTTAATAAAAAAAAAAAACATATTAAATACAAATACAAATTCCATAATGGAAATTCTATTTTAATTTATTCTACACGTATTTCTCTCCAACTGAATTTAATGATTTCTTCACAACTTCTTGCCACTCATAGCTGTGACAGTTGAATCGATTTTTTAAACTAATTGATTTCCCTACAAAAGCCACAAGTTTACCACAAATAAATACAACAACTAAAAATGTAGAATTTCAATTAATGAATTGGGGAAAAAAGTCGTATTAGAAAAGCATTGAGAAACAGGAAAACAAGAACAATAACAACAAGAACGTCAGCAACTGTCCTGGAATAGAATTCTGTATTATCTCTCTGTATGTTGTTGTTGTTCTTGTTGTTGTTGTTGTTCTTGTTGTTGCTGCTGCAGTGGTGGTGATTAGTTTCATGTTTTTATTTCTGAATTTTTTTTATTAAGTAGAATCCTACGTGACTTTTGCCGGCAAAACACTGCATTTTTTATTCTTTCTATTGTTGGTGTTTTTATTGTAGTCGTTATGTTGTTGGTGTTGTTGTTGTTGGTGTTGTTCTTGTTGTTGTTGTTGTTGTTACTTTTGCAGATAAATATTAAATGTAAAGCAAAGTTTACTCTAAACTTTAGCACTTCAAGATTTTGCAAAGATTATTAGAAATAAATAAGATCGAACTGGCAACAGTGAGCAGTAACGGATGCTCTTCTATCCCAAACGAGAGGAGAGAGAGAGAGAGAGAGAGAGAGAGAGAGAGGGAGAGTGGGGGACTCCTATTCAGAAATAAGAATTCCCAATAATTCCACCATATTAACTCTTTTTTTTTTGCAGGAAACCGTCCTGTTTTCCTAGCAGGTTTTAATCCTCGAGAACTCGTAGTAAATACAAAACTCGTTACAATGTAGGAAATACGCGGTACACCACGGTATTCTGTAGTAATTGCACAGCACAGCGGTTCCGATTCATTGCAAATGATGTGTGACTTCGCGACTGTTGAAACGCATAGCAACGAGTGTGGGCGTTCGGGCCGCTGGTGGGCGTGGGCGATTCTTTTATTAATGCTTTTGTTCGCCTTCAATAAAAAGTCAGCTTAATGCGTCTCAGTTTCACTCGACTTCTGATGTTGCATAATAATGAACTGCGTGGTTGTTGCGCGGCTTGATTGGCTTGATTGTTCGTTGTTATTGTTATTATTATTGTTGTTGTTGTTGTTGTTGTTATTATTAGTGTTATTGTTCTTGTTATTGTTCTTGTTATTGTTGTGGTTGTTGTTATTGCATAATTATTTTGGTCGCTTTTCGCTTCCACTAACTGAAGATCGCGATGAAAAGTCTTTGAAAAACACGAATTTTGCTAACTAAATAACTTCCAGCGCAATTAATATAATTAATTTTTTCAATTTCCATGAAAAATTAACGGTGAGTTCTTGACACTCGTCGCCTCTCTGCCGCATTCAGCAGTCTGATGTATTCCGAAACGAGGTCAAAAGCAGGTCAAAACTGCTCCAGCTTATTTATTATATGCATCTTCCATTTTTGTATTATTTTTCCATTTCTCTATTTTTGCAAAAGCACTTTCAATAGCATCGAGAGCGGAGATGCAGATAAACGTGCCTGAATAGATGAAGCATAAAAATACCGACTTCAGTTGACAACAATGAACTGAAAAAGCGGAGAAAAAACTCGATAACAATGCCGTCGAGAACAGCGAAAACTCGGGGATACAAAAATGGAACTCGTGCACGAGAGTAACTTAAGTTGTTTACATGGCTCGACGATAAGTTTACTGAAGTTACAGTATTTCGCGCGTATCTGCAAAATATTCAGGTTCCGATTCGGGGAAAAAAAACCGCAAATGAAATCGAAGAAACAAGAAAAAAAACGAAGTTAAGAGAAAATAAACAAGTTAAAGTGTTGTCTTGGAAGTTTAAATAAAAAATTAAAATTTCGCAATCTAACCACTTTTGTATAAGTGGGCGGACCACGCCTATTTTTGGTATATAAATTGATAATATCTGTGGATGCCGTGAGAAAAGAAAAAAAATTAAAAAAAAAAAAAAATTAAAATTACGTGTAACTCCCTTCGGGTGTAGAGAGGGACACCAACACACATACACACGCACATGTCTGCACGCAAGAACTAGAAAACAAATTAACGGCAATCCACTGCAAAAGCAACAACAGCTGCAACGCGCCGCAACGCGCCGCGCCACGCCGCGCAGGCAAAGCGTGCGGCAGCGAGACACGCAGTGAAGACACAGGAAAGACACAGGAAAGACAAACAGTGAAGTTGTTAGACGGACAGACGGCTACGCAGGGAGACAGAGTGACGACGACGCTCAATTGTATCACTGGATCGACTAACTGTGGGATAAACTACAGATATGTTGTTGTTGCTGTTGTTGCTGGTTGCGCAACAACCTCAATACGAGTGCGGGTGTGTGTGTCCTCGACTGGACTCGAAGATTGTTTATCTCTTGAAGGTTTTCCGCTGTTTATCCTTATTGTATCCATGACATATTTGACGTGCGTTCGTATCTAATGAGACACTCTGTCATCTATCTACAAGATACGCAAGAAAGTTGCTGCCATATTCGCTGGTTTATTCGCTGGTTTATTCGCAAGTTCGCAGACCCTCGCCTGCGCGAGTCGAACGACGTCCACCGTGGGTATCCATGGCGGTCGTTGAGCAATTTGATTGACAAGCAAAACTTTCGTGCTTGACGGAGTGAAAGTCTCAAGTGTGTGATGAGCCGTTTTATCCCACTTGAACTGACGTAGGGATTGAGGGAGAAGATTTTCGTAGCTCTAAAAATGTCCTCTGCGAAGCCTGGCGACGAGGATGGCGTATGTAAGAAATTCGGTAATGGAAAAAAATAGACATTATAAATCTGTCTGAAGTTTTAATTAATTCAAAAACATCGAAAAAATGAGGCAGCGATTTATCATGCATTTCAGTATGCTGAATCCAGAACTGTTAACTGTGTTGTAGAACTGTTAACTGTGTTGTAGAACTGTTAACTGTGTTGTAGAACTGTTAACTGTGTTGTAGAACTGTTAACTGTGTTGTGGAACTGTTAACTGTGTTGTAGAACTGTTAACTGTGTTGTAGAACTGTTAACTGTGTTGTGGAACTGTTAACTGTGTTGTAGAACTGTTAAGTGTGTTGTGGAACTGTTAACTGTGTTGTAGAACTGTTCACTGTTCGAAAATGTCATTCTCGAGATTATCACATGCGACAGAAGTGATTTCCGCGTCACCGCTTTATGTATTTCGGTCCACTGCATCCAGAAATGTTAGCAGAATTCCTGTGGCACCACTGGTTGGCGAGATATTCGAGATCGAGCAGTTGAAATGGTCAAAATGGCCTCTTTGGATATTTCGATCTCAAATATCGCGCACACTGGACGTGCTATAAAATTTCTGCTAGCAGTTCTGAACTCAGCGCACTGAAATACGTGGATAAAAAAGTCAGGCAGGCAGGCAGACGTGTGTTGTTAACCTTTTTTTCCCACTAATAATTGCAATCCCTGCTCCACACACTCGAGTGCCAACATTCTTAGAATCTTGCGATAAATTTTAATATTTTCTACGCTTCTTATTTCAGCGTTTGCACTCAATAATCGCGCTGTGTATTTCTTCTTCTTTTTTTTATTGTAATTAATGTATTGAGTGAGTTGTAGTGCATTTTTTTTTTCTGCTATTTGCAAGGCAAATTTCAACAGAATTCGTACGCGAAACGCTGCATAAAATCGTACTAAAACACGCTGCTTGCATGCATGCATGCAAAAAAGCTACGGATACAAGATACAAATATCGACGAAATTATTGCGAGCATTTAGTGGTTTTTGCTGGCTGTTGTTTGGCGTTTTTTGTTCTTCTTTTTAGTTTTAAGTTTTGGCGCCGCTTAAGCAATCGCAACAACAAATACTACACAACAGCAGCAACAACAGCAACAGCAACAACACCACCACCAACAACAACACCAACAACAACAACAACGGCAAGTAGCAACATTAACTTGGCAACAATACAGCTGTGAGCAACAACAACAGCAACAGCAACGGCAACATGAAAAATGCTGTCAGCGGAATTCAATCAAATTTTACTTGCAACAAGTGGGTTGCAGTTGTTGTGTTTGCAAAAAAATGTGTTCTTGCTTTTTGTGTTGCTCTCTGCGTTGCTGTTGTTGTTCTGCTTCGTTCAGTTCGTCAATTTAGCCAGAATTCCAACGAAATCGAAGAGAGGAGAAGAAAACGCTGATCAACGTCGATCAACGCTGTCTAGCTGACCATATGGAAGTCTATCTTCAAAATTACACACACACACACACACACACACACACACACACACACACACACACACACACACACACACACAGACGCGCCCAGCAATCACAACCAAAACCAGCTAAAAAGAGTTCGAGTGGAATCTATTAACTGCCTGCTATTTTGTAATTCTGTAATTTTACGCGAACAGTAGCTGCAACAACAACACGAACAACAACAACAACAACACCAAAAACAACAACAACACCAACAACAACAACACCAACAACAACACCAACAACACCAACAACAGCAACGATTAAATGAGTTATTATTAAATCTCGCGGTAAATAATTTCCACTCACTTTATTTTCGATATATAAACAACAACAGCAACGATTAAATGAGTTATTATTAAATCTCGCGGTAAATAATTTCCACTCACTTTATTTTCGATATGATGAATCGAACGATTATTTACACTACGATTATCTATAATTGAAACTTCCACCGTGATTATTAGTTTCATTGTCGTTTTCACTCCATTGTTGTTGTTGTTGTTGTAGTTATTCTATTGTTTAACATTTCGTAATGTGTAAGGAAATTCAATTCACAAAAATTCAATTCACGTTAGCATTCATCGACTCGCATCTAAATTGAATGTGTCTCTCATGAGTGAGAAACAAAAAAACAAAAAAACAAAACAATTTACTACTAATTTTAATAGTTAAAAGCTTATTAAAAATTTGCATTTGCAATTATTATGTCTTTCCCCAGAATATTTAGATGTCTG